>OX421508.1:27542511-27907511 GCA_949126835.1 Anisus vortex
AGATGGTGTGGTATGTTAGTGTGATGGTGTTGTATGTTGGTGAAATGGTGTTGTATGTTGGTGAAATGGTTTTGTATGTTGGTGAGATGGTGTTGTATGTTGGTGTGATGGTGTTGTATGTTCATGTGATGGTGTTGTATGTTGGTGAGATGGTGTTGTATGTTGGTGAAATGGTGTTGTATGTTGGTGTGATGGTGTTGTATGTTGGTGAGATGGTGTTGTATGTTGGTGTGATGGTGTTGTATGTTCATGTGATGCTGTTGTATGTTGGTGAGATGGTGTTGTATGTTGGTGTGATGGTGTTGTATGTTGGTGTAATGGTGTTGTATGTTGGTGAAATGGTGTTGTATGTTGGTGAAATGGTGTTGTATGTTGGTGAAATGGTGTTGTATGTTGGTGAGATGGTGTTGTATGTTGGTGAAATGGTGTTGTATGTTGGTGAGATGTTGTTGTATGATGGTGAGATGTTTTTGTATTTTAGTGTGATGGTGTTGTATGTTGGTGAAATGGTGTTGTATGTTAGTGAGATGTTGTAGCTTTTCGCTAGGTTTTGTTTAGGCTCATCGAAGTTGTAGTACATTTTATAGTGTCGTATCTTTTTCATTTGGTTAGTCCCTCCCGTCAGGACAATGTTCATTCCTGTCGCATTAATTTGTCTATAGTTCTCTTGCAGCAAAGCTCTGAATTGATTGGTTGTTTCATTTCAAATTTTCAAAAACAAAACATTTTGATTGCTTGGAGTTTAATGGCTTGTTTTTAGATGTCTAAAAATCCAAAAAGCTTTAGCGTATTTTTATTACTATGTTGTCTGAAACGTATTAGTGATTCTGTTGTAAGGTCCAAAAGTTGTCTGTGGTTTATTCCCAAGGTCCGAAATATTCTGTAGTTTTATTCTTTTAGCTGTAAATTAGTAGTTGGTTGTATGTTAGATCCGAATTTGAGGTACACAATTTTGTGTTCTTTTATTTTTTCAAAGCTGTTAACCCTTCCCGTACCGACCTACTTCTATCTATGCTGCCTTATATACGCGCCTTATATAGTCTTCTGTAAAGGTTAAAGCCAGTAGATCTATTGGCTCTGTTGTAAGGTCCGAAATTCTCTGGAAGTCTATTTTCAAGGTCAGTCTGTGTGGGGCACGGTGGTCGAGTTGGCAGCACGTTCGACTGGCGTAGCGAGATTCCTGGGTTTGAATCCTGATGAAGGATTGAAGGTTATGTTTTTTTTTTCAGAGACTCGAAAGTGTCCCTGAGTCTACCCAACTCTGACGGGTACCGGACATTAGTTGGGGTAGAGTTAAGGCGTCTGGGCGTTGTGCTGGCGACACATCCCCTAGTATACCGTGGCCACAGAAACTGGTGAACGCCGCTTCACCGGTCCTATGATCTATTCGGTCGCACGGGATACTTTACTTTTAAGTTGTCTGTATTTCTATTTCAAAATGTTGTTTTCTCGGCACATGGTCCTCAAATTAAACTATCGTTCTTTAGCAATATTCTAAATACGGAATATCATTCTCTTCTATTGCCCTCCTATGACTAATAGAATAGTTTATCTCTTTATGATGTCTGACGTGTATTTCTGTTAACTCTTTTAGGTTTAAATTAAACCCTTTCTCTCTAAAACAAAACAACAACAAAGAAAATGTTTTGACCGTCCTGTCTTTCTCATCTTCATTACTTTAGTCTTCTGCCTCAACCTTCTATTTCTGACGGACCAGTTCCTGTCATATCGCCTTAGGTCAGCCTGATGTGTTTCACTTCCGCTTCATGGGTCAACTTCCGGTCAACGCCGGGCCAACCCTTCTCTATTATTTCCCCTGGGGGTGCACGCGGATACTGGACGACCCTATCGGCCCGAGCAGAGATGGCACCACTCTCTCCCTTTTTTTTTCCCTCCATTATTTTTATGCCTGGCAAACTCTTTTCCAGAAACTTTCGGCTTAGTTCCTTTTAATTCGTGTGCTGTAGTAAAACGTTACTGTTCTGTCCGATTTTCCAGTTAGTTGTATAGTTAACGACTTGTATTACTATATTATTATAGTATTATTACACTTAAAAAATATATCTTTAGCAAAATAAATTCTACTTGTAATTTTGTTCGTTCGATCCTTACGGCTGTATAAGAAGCAAAAGCCAGTTTCTTTGAACGTTGCGAACATAGGGATAGAGTGGCCAGCAGAATGACCAACCTCATTTACGATTTAGTCAAGTGTGCCACCCAAAACTGGTTACGGACTTTTGTCACCGGATTGTCAACATAGCGGCCCCCGGGTTCTAGCTCTGCCGCCAACTAATCCCTTCCGTCCATGTAGGTGTCTTAGGACTACGACGTAATAATCTTCTATCTCGATGGAACGTCTGTAAACTTACAAGTCAAGACGCACTCCAGCCAGACCTTTGCAAATCAATGTATGATTGTAACTTAAGGCTTTGAAGGTGCACAACCAAAATTTCCGCTGCTAGAACACTGAGTCCTAGACTCAATATATCAGTTTTACTAACGTTAGTCCAAAATTTTCAAATATATTTTTTAAAGTAACAATTTTAACCAAAAATTACGAATGTTAGTTTTAATTCCCATTTGAAAGCTTAACATTGCAGCGATAGTCCATTTTGAAGTAGTGACTATAATATGATATATAATTGTAACAAGCTCTCAGACAACTAATATAGTTACCACTTGGAGAACATACAACTGACAGAGAGAAAACCATGTCCTATTTACATTTTTTATATACACTTTTATCCAGTTTTCTTTATTATTTCTACTGTGGATTGGATTGAGCCTAGAACATCGTGTCTAGAACATTGTGCCTAGAACATTGTGCCTAGAACATTGTGCCTAGAACATTGTGCCTAGAACATCGTGCCTAGAACATTGTGTCAACTCTTATCTTGTCATGTGCTCTTTCCATGGCCTTCAACGAGTCCATTTTACGGAGACAATGTCCGACTCCCTCTCCCAAACAACTCCTCCATCTTTTCGTAATTAATTATTTTTTCTTACAAATAGATGGGAGTCCACTGTCCTGTACATCGAAATGTGTACATTGAAAAATAAATAATAATGAGATGTAATTCTAAATTCTATCACTTAGCTCTGCCAACAATTATCTGACATTCTAAAATAATATGTCTTGAAGGAAGAAGATTATTACACGTACTTGTCATGTGGCGGGGTTTTTAATTCTTGCCTTTGCATATTGAGTTGTAAAATGATGTTTAATTGGGGTTTCCTCCTGAGAAATTCAACCAAGATATTCTAAGCCCCAAAAGCCACCCGGAAAGACATTCTGTTTTAATTATGCCCATAAATATGGAATAAAATAAAAGTAATTAATATCTGTATCTTTTTGCTCTATGTTAAATATGATATATTTAAAAGTTCTTATTTAATTCACTATTTGTTATTATTATCACTTTGGCATTTTAAGTGATCTTACCTGAAGCGTTTATAAATATATATCGATTTGACTAAAAGTGTTACGCTCGTTAGTTGTAAATATTCAATAAATGTAGCACTGGTCTTTACAGGTCTTGAATGAAACAGTTATAGCTAAAAAATATTGTTATCTAACATGTTCAAAAAGATTTACAGTTCTGACAATTGTTCGGTGAAAATTTTTGGTTTTATGTGTTCTTCCCTAACGCCATTTTTGATATAAATATTGATTCCTTATCTGACAAGGCCATTTTATAATAATTTAACGTTTATGAAATGAATTTTTGTAGCGTGTAAACTTTGTAATGTTCAATTTGCTCTAACTATGAAAATTGTTCTTTAGCTTAAGTTATCCTCACAGTGATAGCCCTATTCTCAATATATTTAGTCTTTATTTATTGTACGTATTATTGTATAATAAACCAAAGACTATATTATTATTAAGATGGACCACCGGCTTTGAATATTTGTACCATTTGATAACTTGAAACATCTCTTAGTTTCGGAATTTCCGATCGCACTACGTCCTCTAGACTTCCGGTTAAGTAATTCGCTAAGATTTTCTCCATGGAAAATTAAGATTAAAATCGAAAGTTGTATACAGCGGAAACCTTTAATGCAATCGTATGATTGTAGAAGTCATTTAAAACAGCATTTTTTTGGCTGCGCTCTGAAAAAAAAGAACATATAATCTCTAAAAGTAGAGCAAGCGGTTCATCTTATTATAGTCTTTGAATAAACCAAAATACAATACTACTTAATTGGGCCTATATTTGTGTAAAAAAAAGTTAATACTAATGTTTTTAGAATCACGTTTTTTGTTGTTATAATACAAAATATATTCTTTTTTTTTAATTCTATGTTACGATTATCTTTGCCTGTAGTGACGAAAGCTATGACGTTTTAAAAACTCAACTCATGAAATGTTTTATTTCATCGTCTAAATAAAGTTTATTTATTTCTTCAATTTAAAAAAAAAAAGCTTTTTTTCTCTCTTTACTTTGCGACAGCTTGCTGTAAATCTGTAAATGATTTTTAACAAACAAGGCCATTAAACCAAAAGACAAACAAGAAAAAACAAAGCGTATATAATATTACAATGGACTCGTTAAAAAAAAACAAGTTGTTATTACTAAAACTCCATCTATGAAATACGTTTAATCCCATAACAAACACACAAAGAGAAGTCCATGAATGACGTCAAGCGATTTTTTTTTTTGCGTCACTTTATAATTCCTCCCCCCTCCCCCGCTCCACTCAGTGTTAGATGTCTTTACAAACAGTTAGATCAGCCCCACCCCCCTCCCACGCTCCACTCAGTGTTAGATGTCTTTACAAACAGTTAGATCAGCCCCACCCCCCCCTCTCTCCTTTTCCAATATGACGCCCAAAGGATATGTGCCGCCCCCCCCCCCCCCCCCACTCCGTGCACCGAAACAAACACAATCCTATTAAATTTAGATTTATAAATCAGCATATATCTCAATTCATCATTTTTTTTTATATTGGCATTGTCGTCAAAATAGTACATGTACTATAAACAATATAATGAGTTAAGTTAATGAACCATTTCTCTGTCCGTAACAACATCGCAGGCTGCGTTGGTCGGTCATTACCGTTGTGCTTGAATCAACGCGGCTGCCGTTGTTTTTGGTTGTCGATATATAATGTTCACGATTAAATCCAAACCATGTTTCTTAAATGAATTGTAACTTCCGCTGCCTATTTTTGTTGTTGTGGCAACGTAACACTGTCCCAAAACTCAAAGAGTAAAGTAGAAATACTACACATAGCATTAACCCTTACAGTCACGGGCGCGTATATAGCGGAACTGAAGGCAGCATAGATAGAAGTAGGTCGGTACGGGAAGGGTTAAACTCTGATTTAGAAATACAACCCAATAACAACATGATGTGTGTATTCGGCTGTCTACCGAAGGTTCTGGGCTCGAATCCTGGTGAAGGTCTTAAGTACCTTGAGTCTACCCAGCTCTGAAGAGGTTGGGGTTAAAGAAAAGGCAGCTGGGATTCGTGCTGGCACACCGTCCCCTAGAATGGCTCTATGGATAAATTGGGTCTGATGGTATTACTTTACTTAGTTACTTACTAAATATAAATGTACGATCGGCTTCAGCAGAAGTGAATAAAATTTCAAGCAACAATAATCACGTGATCAGAGCATGAAGAGATAGAGGCATCAAAAACAAAAAATTTCAATAAGAGAAATTTAACAAGGCCCATATTGGTGGAATAGCTAAGATGATGCAATTAAAATAGAATACACAAATAAGGGCTCCGCATTACTATATAAAAATGTCAAAGAATTAGCAATTTTTAAAAAAAGTATTTTCAAGTTTTTACTACAACAAAAGCATGTTTTCAGCTTACTGTACGATTTGTTGAATTGCAGCAATCGAATTTAATTTATTGTTTATTAATATTTATATTTAGTATTACTTATATAAAGGGTAAGGGGGAGATCAACACAAACATTCTCGTGCTTAAGGTCTCAAAGCATCTTAATCAAGGCTCTGGGTATAAGTAATATTAAAAGGTTGGAAAGGTGGAGGTAAGGTCATTCTCCTACGCGGGACCGTCCGCTTGGAATCACCTCCCACTACAGCTTCGCCACTCGCTAGACCCCTAGCTTCGACACCTTCAGGTGCCGGCTGAAGACTCACCTATTTCGTTAGCAGTATTTACGTATACATATTTACATTTTCGTTTGTTGTTCGTTGTCTGTATTCTGAAACTGTCGTCAGCGCATAGAACTGTCATCAACGTGATATACGCTATACAAGCACAATTATTATTAGTATTTTTATTAAGGGAATATCATATGTCCTTGTTTACTTATGTGCAGAAATTGTATGACATGATTTTTGCCAAATGCATCTAATTCTTTTTTTTTCTTGTCTTTTAACTCTTTCCTGGAAATTTCCCTAGTTTAAGCTCTAGCGACAGAATCAGCCTATCATCGCCCATCTACTCCAGTAAAGTGCTTGAACAGAAGGCCAAGTCCACATCCAAGCAGAGCCTTCTTGACCTCTTTAGCAGCAGGCTGGATAGGGTCAAGGTCAACCGAAAGCGCTTCTCCATAGCGCAGACGTCGCTTATGAAGAAACCCCGTCCGAGTGATGGCAATATCATCGCCCACACCACGCGCACACAAAGGCGTCAGCGACGGAAGGAGATCAAGCGGGATTTTGGGAGAAAGAGCATCAAGGGCGATAATAGGATAGAAACTCCGGCGTCCGTCAGCTCGGACCGAGACGGCTGCAACTGGACCTTCGTCTTCGACCCTTCCGGTCGCCTCTGCTACTGGTGGTCGAGCGTGGTCAGCGTGGCTTTCCTGTACAACTTCTGGGTCCTGATTTACCGGTTCGCCTTCCAGGAGATCAACTCCAACAACATCGCCATCTGGTTCACGCTGGACTACACGGCGGACCTCCTGTACATCCTGGACATCGCCTTCCACTTCCGGTCGGGCTACCTGGAAGACGGCGTCCTCCAGACCGACCCGACCAAGCTCCGGATACACTACATGAACACGACCATGTTCTACATAGACTGCCTCTGCCTGCTGCCCATCGATTTCCTTTACCTCAGCATCGGCTTCTGCTCCATCCTCCGCTGCTTCCGCCTGGTGAAGGTCTACCGGTTCTGGTCCTTCCTGGACCGCACGGAGCGCCACACGAACTACCCCAACGTCATTCGCACGGCCACGCTCATCCATTACCTTCTGGCGCTCTTCCACTGGAACGCCTGCTTCTACTTCATCCTGGCCTCCAAGATGGACAAAGCTCACTCCACGTGGGCGTTCCCTAAAGAGAAGGAGGACACGCTCCTGCAGTACCTCCACGCCCTGTACTGGAGCGTGAGGACGTTGACCACCATCGGAGACCCGCCGTCCCCGAAATCGCTCCCGGAGTACCTGTTTGTGATATTTGAGCTGCTGTTCGCGCTGCTGCTGTTTGCCACAGTCTTGGGCCACATTGCCAACATCGTAACGAACGTGAGTGCAGCAAGGAAAGAGTTTCAGGGTAAGTAAACATTTGCTGTAGTTGTTTTAGTTGCGGTTGTAGTAGTTGTTTTTCAATGTATTTCTTTATTTGATGCTCTCTCCACCACAGAATATATCTTAACTCATTATAAGCTCTCATTATTGGAAGTCCGGAAATCCCCGTTTCTATCATTATTTTTAAACTACATGTACCTGTCTTAAATTATAAAAATACATTTCTTTATAAGTTCCTTTGTCGCTCTCATTCACTTTTATATGAAGTCGGTTAATACTACATTTATTTGTATATGCTCGTAATGCTTTGAGCTTATTAATTAGCTCTATATCCTTTTAAGCCTAGATAATTATATCAGTGTCCCTGCATGTTTGTTCCTCAATGTTAAATGCGTCTCTGAGCTTACCTTATGCTTTTTTGGCAGCACTATACAGATATTATTATTATTTATTATTCATTCAAACAACAGCCCAACTTAGTACTTGGATAGATTCTCTTGCTTTTGTGTAAGTCATAGGTGTAAAACTTAAGGCCCGCGGGCAGCATCCGACCCAGTTTTGGAGAAGGTATAATTCTTCACTGATAATCTTTCTTCAGATCGGCTCGCAACCTTAATAATGATTTGTTGGAAAAATTTCAGTAGGTAGGAAAAATTTCCCCGGGACAAACAAAAGCTAACAAGCTGTTGATTTCATTTTGTGAAAGAAGTAAAGGGGAATAATTGTGTAGGCCTAACTGATGCTATTAGCTTTATAGATTCAAAACCTTAAATACAAACCGAATTCAAAGTATGAATAACCACCTTCTGTATATCAACACATTAAATGAAATGACCTAATCGTCTTTAACCCGGTTTCCTTTTCTACTAATAAACAATGTGAGTCTTGAAATACATTGACTTACGGTTTAATGCCATCATTATAATACACAGGCCCACTAAATTATACAATCAATACATTTTCCATACTAAGTTATTATCTTTAAGTTTGGATGTCTTCTGATAACGCATTGAATGCGTTCCATGTATTAACAAGTCCGGCTAAATGGAAACCGTATATTCGTAAAGGCACAGATGGCTTTTAGCACGCACACTAAATATAGCCCCCCCCCTCCCCCCCCCACACACACACACACTCTCCTCACGGCCAGCCATAAAAAAATAATTATTATTCAAATGATCCTCTTAAAATTCCATCTCCGCTAATTTAGGCGTTCTTATTATTTTTATTATTTTTGCTCATAAATAAATAAGATCAAAATACGCCCCCCCCCCCCCCCCCCCCGTTGTCAGCTGTCCGATTTGTAAATTATTATTTATTTTAAAATGAGGGCTTTATACGCATTCTCCTAAACTGATATGTTTCAAATTGCTTTTACATAAGAGAGAATTTAGCAAATGCATATTTTGAAGTTTGTGTTATCTTATTGAATACATTCACACACACACAAAAAAAGCAACGGAATTGTTTAAGTGAAGTACCCTTCGGACCAAATTGATCATAGGGCCGGTGAATCAGCGTTCACCAGTTTCTGTGGCCACGGCGAAATAGGGGATGTGTGGCCAGCACAACGCCCAGCCGCCTTTACTTTACGCCAACTAATGATCAGGATCCTATCAGAGCTGGGTAGATTCAGGGACACCCTTTAGTCCTGGAAACAAAGCCTTAACCAGGATTCGAAACCAGAACCTTGGGAACGCCAGTCGAACGCGCTGCCGCTCGACCACCAAACAAAAAAATTCCTGCTATTTTTTTTAAAACAATAAATAAATACATAATATGCGTTTCTATTTACTCCATTTTATCTAGTTACATTTGAAATTATTTTAAACTCGAAGTAAAACTAATGACATCCTCAGTCACCGCCTGCAATTTCAATATATTTATCAAAATTTTACTTACTTTAAAAAAAAAAATAGTCTACTAGTAATCTAGAGCAGGGATCGCTGACCTTTTGGCTATTAGTTTGCCAAAACTAAGATTTATAAAGCATTCAGGGTGCCAACAACCTGAAAGTCAACCTGCTCTATTGTATATTTGTTTTTATTATTATATTATGACAATTCATTTAGTGCCGTAGCCAGACCAAAGGCAAAAGTATAGGAGATTTATAGAGAAAATTGTTAAAGCGTTTTATATTTAATAAAAAAAAAATGAACATGTTTGTAATTATCATTCTTTTTATTTGCTTTTAAATAAAATACTAAATTTTAATACATTTAGGGCTGATTATTGTCTAATTTTATCATTCAAGTGATGAATCAGAGATTTCACATATTATTTATTATGCTAAGGATTTCGGATTAATATTTGAATATCAGCTTTGCCGAGATTTAATTTTAATTTAGAGAAGTTTTTTCTGTAATTAACGCTAATAGGCATAGATATGTAGTAATCATACAAACCTGGTAGTTATTGAAGTGTTTAAAAATGTACATATACATTTTTAAGTCAGATAATTTTTTAGATATTTTTAAACTCTCTTTTACAATTAGATAATTGAAAAAGTATAAATTTTAATATTTTTATTCCTTTATAAAAGAAAAAGAAGAAACATATTAGAAATATTAGCGCAAAGTAAAAAGGCTGATTATCTACCGTTAATTGAAATAAAATTTCCAAATTTTATTTAATCGTGATGCCAAACAAGTTCTGTTTTGTAATATAATTAATGTTACTGACTAATCACTATTTCTTTATTCAAACCCAGCATTATGGTATTTTATTAAAGGTATACAATACATTTCCGTTAAACAATTTTAAATAAACATTTCCTGATCAAAAGTTTGTCCATTTAAGGAGTTTATCTTTAATGCATTAATAATTACAACAATTAGATAATACAATGCTAGTAAATAAGTAATTATTAAAGTAATAAAATAAATAAATTTCTTTCGAATTACTTATATTTATGTTTAATTAAAGAAGATGAGCATACAAACTCTTTTCAATGTAATCAGTCTGTATCAATTACTGATCACCTTATCTTTAGTGCTCTTTGCTAATTGTATAATGTCAGATACATATTTAGTCAATTCTGAGTGGTCAAGTGTAAACGACCTCTTTGTATGCTTGAAACAGCTTTCATGTGCGATAAAATAAGTTTAAAAGTGTAAATTAAATAAATGGCTGAAAGTAGAGCGAATGCCTAGCAGGTCAGAATAGCAGACGACTTTCCTAAGCAACTTCCTTCCCGATTTTTCAGCTAATTGGCACATTTTGATGCCCATTTTTGTTTATGTTTAATATTCAACCTACTGCATTTTTAAATCAACAATACCCCGCTACTTAAAAAAAAAAAGATCCACATATAAGAATGTTGTGGTAAGATCAAGCCAGTCAGACTTGATGTGGTATGAAAACATATCCCTGAATATGACAGTTGTGCCTTGGTTTAATAAAAATCCTCTCTGACTTCTTCAATGTACTTCTGAATAGACACATCTATCTATCATAATATATGCCTTAAATTTGGGACGTACGTTTTCATCAAGACACACATAATGGGGGGGGGGGGGGTCTTTCTCGCGTGCCAGTGAAGATCGCAATGCGTGCCAAGTGTGGCACGCGTTCCTTTGGTTGCTGACCCCTGGTCTAGAAAGTTCTATAACATTGAAAAGCGGATTAACTCAAGTGTACTTAAACTTAAAGAACATAAATAATTAAAGGCAGAGTGGGGTTTATGTATCTTTGGAAGTCTAGACTAGATGATAAAAGAAAGAAAAAAAAAATCATTATACCTTATGGCAAACAGTTCAGACGTAGTCTTATATTTTACTTTGATCATCAAATAGGGCTAATAAGCCGTTGTGACAACTTGCCCCTGTGACTTTAAGCCCCACCTATTTAAAATGATGTCAAGTTATTGGTTCCCGTAGTTATTGTTCAGTCAACCCATTCCATGTCCGGATACCAATGAAGAAAACAGAAATATTGTATGCGTTTCTTCTTGCATATGGAATAAGCAAAGTGTTTTTATCATTGTATGTATATGAACATTGTAATAGATTGTTAAACGCTAACAAGTTTAGACTCCTCTCTCTCATTCTCTCACTTTCTCTGTCTCATTCTCTCTCTCTCTCTCTCTCTCTCTCTCTCTCTCTCTCTCTCTCTCTCTCTCTCTTTCTCTCTAAATCACACACAAACACGTCTATCTGTCTAGCTCAGACTGCAAAAAAGCCTTATATATTACAGACGCCCCTTCTATAAAGAAGATTATTGCGTCCTACGCTCAACCGTGGTCTGAGTCTTAATCTTGCATTTTGATTGTTTTATATGACGTTAAGTTACTGGTTTTCCTGGTTTGTTCAGGCAACCCATTCCATGCCCTTATGCCGCTGGTGAAGAAAGAGTACTTGTATGCATTAGTTCTCGCATAAGGGATAAGGAAAGTGTGATCCTAACTAAAAGGAAAAACTAAATGCATTATGATTACTTATAGATAAAGCTTTTTGCAAGAATAAGGCACGGCGGTCCAGCGGTAGCGCGTTCGGCTGGCATACCAAACGTCCTTGAGTTTGAATCCTGGTGAAGGCTAGGATTAGTTCTCGGTTCGGTTCCTGAGTCTACCCAGCTCTAATGGGTCGGCTGGACATTGTGCTGGTCACACAATCCCCTAGTATGCCGTGGCCACAGAAACTGGTGAACGCTGCTTCACCAGCTCTATGGATCAATTTGGTCCGACGGTTGGATGTGGGGGATACATCAATGGCTAAATTGAAATTTTAAAAGTCAACCTGCGCATATTACGTCAAAACAACATATTTTGAAATGTCGCAATGGAGTTTTTTTCAAATCCAAATCTCTGAATGGCTGGTTTGAATATCGCCATCCAGTGGAGCGAGAATCATTGGTCAATTAATCCAACTCATTCATCGAGTATTCTCTCTGTGTGACGTTTGTGTTTTTTGAGTGTGTGTCTGTGTGTTGTTGTTTCAAACGCACAAAAAAATCAATGTTTAGTAATTAGTGTAAAACGGATAATGTCGGGGGGAGCGGACTGTGTGGAGGTAAGGATAAAATAACAAGGGCAGATAATGCAGCGATGTTGGCGATTTTTTTAACGACTAGATAATTACTTGAAGTCTTAAAGAGATCAAGTATAGATCTATATTAAATGCGTCTAGATTTCCCATAGTGCACCATGTCTCCTGGGTACGGAGAATGCGGCTGCTTCTAATTCTAGAAGCTTTTTTTAGAAAGCTTCTTTTTTTAAACCAGGAGAACTCTTACTGGGTCAATCTAGATTATCTTTTGTAAACACTCTCTTTCACTCTTTATCTCGTTTCCCTCTCTCTCTTTCTCTCTGTCACTCTCCCACTTCCCCCCTCTCTGCCTTTCTCTTTCACTCCGCTTTCCCTCTGTCTCTGTCACTTTCCCTCTGTCACTTTTCCTCTGTCTCTGTCACTTTCCCTCTGTCTCTGTCACTTCCCCTCTGTCTCTGTCACTTTCCCTCTGTCTCTGTCACGTCCCCTCTGTCTCTGTCACTTTCCCCTCTATCTATGTCACTTTCCCTCTGTCTCTACCACTTTCCCTCTGTCTCTGTCACTTTTCCTCTGTCTCTGTCACTTCCCCTCTGTCTCTGTCACTTTTCCTCTATCTATGTCACTTCCCTGTCTCTGTCACTTCCCCTCTATCTATGTCACTTCCCCTCTGTCTCTGTCACTTTCCCTCTGTCTCTGTCACTTCCCTCTGTCTATGTCACTTTCCCTCTGTCTCTGTCACTTTCCCTCTGCCTCTGTCACTTCCCCTCTGTCTCTGTCACTTTCCCTCTATCTATGTCACTTTCCCTCTGTCTCTGTCACTTTCCCTCTGTCTCTGTCACTTTCTCTCTGTCTCTGTCACTTTCCCTCTGTCTCTGTCACTTTTCCTCTGTCTCTGTCACTTTTCAATTATCTCTATCCTACTCTCTACATTTCCCTGTCTATATTTTTCCTACTCTCTCTCTCTCTCTCTCTCACTCTCTTACCCTCCCAATCTTTCTTCCCTCTTACATACTTTCTCCATCTTTGTCTCTCTCAATCTTTCCCACTCTCCCCCCGCCCATTTTTTTTTCTTTTACTCTCTCTTTCCATCTCCCCCCCCCCCCCCTCTCTCTATCTCTGTCCTGCTAACTCGGTCATTAGTGGAGATGTAATGAACTCTCGTCTATAACCTGTGACAAACACTACGTCATGTATATGTGATATCTTCGCCTCCCGTTTAACTTCGACACTAAAGAAAAACTAAAACTTCTCCAAATTTTTTTGACTACTCAAATATTAAAAACCCTTGAAATCAGAACGTAAGTACTGACCTAAACAAACAAACAAAAAAACTACCCATCTGTCTTCAACTATTTGCGTCTTTTCCCCAACTCTCAAATTCTCACTCCACTCAATCTCTCTCTCTCTCTCTCTCTCTCTGTCCATCTCTCTCTCTCTCTCTCTCTCTCTCTCTGTCCATCTCTCTCTCTCTCTCTCTCTCTCTCTTTGTCCATCTCTCTCTCTCTCTCTCTCTCTCTCTGTCCATCTCTCACTGCTTCTTTATTTACCATGATGTCAAGCAGACAAATATCTCTCTCCCTGAGGTTTGAGTCCTTGTTAACTAAACACATTTCAAGTCCGATAACCCATCCCCCCCTCCACTACCCCCCCCCCCCATGCCACCACCCGACTGTGTTCTCTCTCTCTATCGATCTAACCGCCAACAGCATGGCGGCGCTCGGTTTTTGAATCAAAACAAATGAACACAATTTAAAATAGGGAAAAACCTGGAAACCGAATAGCACAGCCACCAAACACATATACAGATCTATTATACATTGACCGATTGGGTTTTGGCGTCAGAGAGGTTTAGGGCCATTCCGACAAAGAGGTTTAGAGCCGTTACGACAGAGCGGTTTTAAGCCATTCCGACATAGAGGTTTAGAGCCGTTCCAACAAGGAGGTTTATAGCCATTCCGACAAAGAGGTTTAGAGCCGTTACGACGAAGAGGTTTAGAGCCGTTCCAACAAAGACGTTTAAAGCCGTTTCGACAAAGAGGTTTATAGCCATTCCGACATAGAGGTATAGAGCCGTTCCAACATAGAGGTTTAGAGCCGTTCCGACAAAGAGGTATAGAGCCGTTCCGACAAAGAGGCTTAGAGTCATTCTTTTCTGCTTCGTATTAGTTCTTGTTGTGTTGTGATTAGATAATTCTAAACCAATGAATGAAAATGAAAGAGAGGAAATAATAAAGACCGACATTGTGCTGCGCAAAGACCGGAAGTAACAACCGACCATTTTGGTGAGCACCACCAGACAAAAATGGTGTACATCCAACACCAAAAGCGCCACACCATAAGGATAAGATTAAAGTATCCCCTGGAACCAAATTGATATTTAGGGCAATTGAAGCTGCGTTCACCAGTTTCTGTGACCACGGCATACTAGGGAATCGTGTGTGACCATTACAATGCCCAGTCGTCTTTACTTTACAGCAACTAAAGTCAGATACCCATCAGAGCTGGGTAGACTCAGGGACACCCATCCAGACCAGAAATCAAATCCTAGCCTTCACCAGGATTCGAACCCAGAACCTTCGGTACGCAAGACAAACGCGCTGCCCCGGCCAACGTGCCCAATGAAGAGATGGACCAATTTTTATTCTCCCTCCACCTTGAAGATTAAATGACACAAGAAAGAGAAATGTATTCTTTCTTAAAAAAAATAAAAATGGCGGGAAAAGCACCAAAGATTGGCTGTCCAGATAATCTAGATGGATGTCAAAATGTCTTGTCTAAGAATTTTCATGTTGTTGTTTTTTTATGTGTTCAAAGTTGGCACTTAAATGGAAAATGGCTTGACGTGTGAGATTCCCACTCCTCTCCTTCCCCTTAAACCTTCTTCTAAAGCCTGGTCGACTCGCCAAGGGCTTATTATGATCGGAAACATTAATGCGTTCTATGTGCCAATTTGCCGTTTTTGATGACACCTGCCTATTTAGTCGATGTAAGGTTGATAGCCTTGAATACTTTGAGAAAATAAATATAATGTTTGCAAATCCCAACGCTAGATCAATATATATATATATATATATATATATATATATATATATATATATATATATATGGTTTGAATATGGTTATATATATATATATATATATATATATATACATTTCTTTTTCATTGTACTGTGGAGACCCCGTTAGACCAAAGGAAAAAGTCCACAATTTAAGGGTGATTGGATTACAAATGCTGTGACATCAAAAGTGTACATTAACTACTTATAAATATTTTATAACATACAAAGAAGAGTTAAAAACAGACGACGGAGTTTCATTGGATGTATTCAGTCAAATCCTTCAGTGATGAATTGTGTGTGTGTGTGTAGGCCTATATATAGATAGGTAGATAGATAGATAGATAGATAGATAGATAGATAGATAGATAGACAGATATACAGACAGACAGACAGATAAATAGATAGATAGATAGATAAATAGATACCTCTCTTAAGCATTGCAAAGAACTACATTTCTTATCATAGAGTTCTTTTTAAAACATTATATATTAACTATATTATATTAGTTCTATATTTACACAGCTTCGATACTTCAACGGTTCGTAACAATCGTTTTCCTAAGGTAGAACATATTTGTTTGTTTGTTTGTTGTCTTAGGGCAACATCACTACACACCAGTAGCTCATAGAACCAAACCAGAACAAAATATAAAATTGCAGATTCTGTTTCATTTATAACTCTGTTTCAATAGTTGCTTGGGTACACAATCTCCTGGCAGTTCTTGTGTGCACAATACTACTACAACAACATCTCAAAACATTTTTTTAAAGTCAGATTAACCATTAAGCTTTTAAAACAGCTCTACCAGGTATAAGATGCATTATTAACCTGTAATATATCATTGGGCCCGTTCTGGGCCCGTTACATGTGAGGGCAGCTGGGTGCGTCATGCTGCGTTTGTGGAAACGAGGCCCAATCCCGCAGTTGTATTTGTTACCTCTACTGTTGGGGGGGGGGGGAGGACTCGTGACTATAGAGATCGATTAGTGACCTCTACCTGTGGTGGTGGAAGCCGGTTCAGGTCCCCTTGTTGCCACCCGACCGCCATTTCTAGGTAATTGACAGGTCTCTCTAAATCTGCCTCGTTTCTCTTTAGGTGAGAAAAAGATCTGAGAGTACTCGGCAATCGAACTCTGCTTTATCTCGTAACATAAACACGTCATCATTATTTTTGGGATCTAGAATCTAGAATCTAGAACATTTGGACGTACCATTCCAATCAAAACTCCTCCAAAGTCCGGGCAATCAAATAGCACTTGCTCCAGCGTCTCTTCTACACCCCTATTCCTTCGACACCGCGAATAGAGGTGGGCCCTAAGGCTACTAAAAAATGGACCCTATCGGACAGAGTGCCCAGTGCGGAATCGGGTAAAAGTTAATTGTTCGGGTCTACCATCCTTATCAGCCTAATCCGTGATGCAGAGTTCAATTTAATTTTAAAATCCACACAGTACTTTCACATTTCTGTTTGTTATAAAACATTTATTAAAGTTTAGTAAAGTTTAGAATCCCACAAGGCCGTTGCTATAAGGCTCTTTGTTCCACAAGGAATGCAAGGAAATAAGTCAAAGTCAAAGTTTAGAATTGGGGTGAATGAAATAAACACATGAACGTATGTCAGAAGCAAAACTTAAAACTGCCTTTGTGGCGTATTTAGGGACAATGGCACACAGGGCGGAGAGGGTGTCTGAAATGTGCGCCTAGGTCTGAGGGAGGGGCGAAAAATGTGACGCCTATCTAGTTTGTTAGTTTATAATTTTGTAGAAAGATGTCGTAGACTGCGAGACGGGCTTTTACGTTCAAATCATTGACTTTAAATGAAAATTTTAGTTCATAGTAAATTAAATCTTGTCTACTGCATTTGGTTTAAAGACTTTATACTCTCATCTAGCTCTACACCATTTTTTCTTTCTCTCTCTCTCTCTCTCTCTATGTCTCTCTCTTTCTTTGTTGCTTCTCCCTTTCCTTTTTTCTTTTTCTCTATTTCTTTCTTTCTCTCTTTCTCTCTCTCTCTATCTTTGTCCCTAGCTTTCTCTTGTTTTTTCTCTCTCTTTCTAGTTCTTTCCTTCTCTCTCACTTTCTCTATGTTTCTCTCTTGGTCTCTCTCTCTCTCTCTTTCTCTCTCAGTCTTTCTCTCCTCCACACTTCTTGTATATCTTTGTTTCTCATTCTCCACTAGATATTTATTTATAACTCTTAACTTATTGATATTTTCAAACACTATTTTTAAAAAAAATACAAAAAAAAAACACATCTAGACTTAGAACACTTTAAAAATTAATAAAATGACCACAGCTAAAAGCTGGCAATCTCCTGAGAATAAAAATAAATAAATAATCAAAGTTGTAGTTTTTTGTTTTTTATAAACTTTGTAAAAATGTAAAATCCTTGAGCAGCTGTCTAGTGTGCATGCCGTCGCTCAGAGTGAGCACACGGCGTGCAGAGTTAATCCCTGCTCTAGACCCAAACAATGGCTTTAAAAGCTGTCCGCACTATCACTTGGTTACTTAACCAACAGGGGGTGGAGAGGGGAGGGGGGGGGGGAGGAGGCTGATCTATTGATTTCTAGCCCCTGGCTTTGACCGAGCGATGTCTGCGTGACCTGAATTGCATAACAGCTTCTCCCGTTCTGACCCGCCTTTTTCAAACTTTTTTTTTTTAAATTCATATCTATTTTTTTCGTCTCCCTATTCCGTTGACGCTGGCATACGTCTGTTCATTCATTTGAGTTATGTATCTTTCTAATCCTCCGTTGTTTTTTTAAATTGTTTTTTATTCGTACACTTTCCTCCTGTTTCATCTCTCGTGTCTGTTTATCGTGTCATCAATGTCCATCTTTAAACCCCCGAAACTGAATCAAACTTAAAGGGTTGATTTTTGGGGCGTTAGGAGTGATTGTCCATTTTTTTTTTTTCAATGAATTAGTCCTAGGATGGTGAGCTACTTATCAACCATCTTATGATAGTGAATAGGGGCCAGTTTATAATTCATTATTGTATTTAGATGGGCGGAACTGGTTTTGCCATGGAAACTGTTTTAGACTGTTTATATATAGATCATCATCGTCATCAATCCCATGACCGTTGTGGTCGTTGGGGGGAGCGAATGGACACCTCAGCAGTCAACTTTCTCCACTTTTGCCCTGTCATGAGTGGGTGTCAATAGACATATTATATATTGATTTAAATAGTAGTTTTATTTACTGTCAGGAGGCATGGTGGACGATCCGGTAGCGCGTAAGGCTGGCGTACCGAAGGTGCTGGGTTCGAATCCTGGTGAAGGCGAGAATTGATTCCCGGGACTGGAGGGTGTCCCTGAATCTACCCAGCTTTGATGGGTACCTGACAATATAGTTGGAGTAAAAGTAAAGGCGGCTGGGCATTGTGCTGGCCACACACACAATCCCCTAGTATGCCGTGGCCGCAGAAACCGGTGAACGCTGCTTCACCGGCCCCATTGACAAGTCTTAATGAGGCGTGAACTTTTGAACTGGGGTGATCGTGAACTTCCGGTTTTATTTTTAATCTAATAAACAAAAAAAGCATGCTTTTGCTGATGTTTGACAATTGATTTCAACCTCGACGGCCAGTTCTAGTCTTTTTGAATTATACAAAGGATACAATATTAGTTATGAGGAATCCGTTTTTAACAACATCAAAAGTGAATAGGCGATATATAATACTCAAGTGTTAGTCGCGTGAGGTCAAATGTTTATTTGTTTACAAAATAAATTAGTCAAGAGTTGCGTTTTCTTGGTTATTAAAAAACAAAATGCGTAAATTCATAAAAACGAAAAACAAAAATTCCTTTGCATTAAGCAATACGTTTGATATTATAAAAAGGTGATTTTTCACTTCTGACTTTCACAATATCTTGTTTTGTTTTGTAAACATCATTTGGAAATTAAATCATATTTATTAATCCCCAACAAATTTGAGCACTACCAGTAACCCAGCACACAGACATGTTTCAAAACAAATGATTGGATTCGACTGGAAATATTTTTTTTGCGTTGACCTTTTATGCATGCATACACGTTAAGACTTGTCAATGGATCAATTTGGTCAGACTGGATACTTTTACTTCACTTTAGTTTCTTTTTTTTTTTTCAGTACATCCGGAAAAAAATTTGTGATGATCGTGATCATTAATTAATTCAAACGTTATTTTTTGTATTGCTGTTGGGTTTTCTATGACAACCTGCAGAAATAGGCTTTACTTACAATTGAAAAAACGGGGACACAGGGGTTGGTACGTCGTAACATTCATCAACATATTTGCAATATTAGAAGACGCTGACCCAAAAACAACAAATACAAACAACAACAGCTAAAAAAATACACATTTGTTTAAATCAACTACTAATCGTTGTAGTGTATGCTTAGAGTGAATAGCCTTGACCAAAGCAAAGACTGTAATAAGATTTACCGCTTGCTTTATTTTTTACAGCTTTTGTGTTCTTTTTTTATATATTCTGTGCGCATCCAATAGGGCTGCCTTAAACGACTTCTACACTCCTACGATTGCATTAAAAGTTTCCGCTGTATACAACTTTCGATTTTAATCTTAATTTTCCATTGATAAAATCATAGCGAATTACTAAACCGGGAGTCTAGAGAAGGAGTCGGCAACCCACGACACGCGTGCCGCACTTGGCACGCAGAGTAATTTTCAATGGCACGCGGAAGACTACCAAAAAAAGGCAATTCAGGTACTTCTACAAGAAGTTGACTGCTGAAGCAGGATGACAATAAGGCATTAGACACGCTTAATTAATTAGAAATACTACTTTGGCACACAATTATCAAAAGGTTGCCGACCCCTGCTATAGAGGACTTAGTGCGATCGGAAAATGCCGAAACATAGTGTTTCAAGTTATCAAATAGGAGAAATATCAAAGCAAGCGGTCCATCTTATTGTAGTCTTTGGCCAAAGCCACAATTGAATGCAACAGAGAAAAAACAATGCTACTTTCACACACAAAACACTTTTAAAATTACATTGAGAAAAAGGGAAGGTACAGAGTGTAGGTATAAAAAAAACAAAGTTTTAAGAAGAAGCGCAAAATGCCGTTAAGTATCAATCATAGCATGTGCCTCTAAAAGATCACCAGGGTTGCATCCCATCATGAAACAGGTATTGTGGGTAATAGGGATTTGTAATTTGCTGTACGACCCGTAATGGCGTGTTGCGTTACACTTCACAATAAATGCATATCGATCCGTATGGAGCAAATGGGTGTGTGCAACAGGTGGCCCGCGGGCTACAACACGCCCTCCCTCCTCAAGAGCTTTCAAAAACAGTTTGTTTAATTCATGGAATTAATTGTAAAGTATAGATTTTTCAGAATGTGTTGTTTCAAATTTCTTCAACGGCCCAACCTCTAAACCGACATTGAACAGTTTGGCCACTGGGTATGTTGAAACTAGACGTATCAATTTCAAATAAGGACAAACAAAAAAAAAGATGATAATTACAAACAAGTTAATTTTTATTATGGGGGCAGCGCGTTCGACTGGCGATCCGAAGGTCTCGGGTTCTAACCAGCTCTGATGGGTACCCGACATTAGTTGGGCTAAAGTAAAGGCGGCTTGGCATTGTGCTGGCTACACATGCCCTAGAATGCCGTGGCCACAGAAACTGGCGAGCGCTGATTTACCAGCCCTATGAAGAACGATTTAACAATTTTCTTCAACTTTTTTTTACGTTTGTCGTAGGCCTATTTTCATTGTGCATTTAAAAATTGAGCTTTTGGCCATGGCAACTTATTCATTATTGACTTAACATGCCAACTTATTCATTATTGACTTAACGTGCCAACTTATTCATTATTGACTTAACGTGCCAACTTGTTCATTATTGACTTAACATGCCAACTTATTCATTATTGACTTAACGTGCCAACTTGTTCATTATTGACTTAACATGCCAACTTATTCATTATTGACTTAACGTGCCAACTTATTCATTATTGACTTAACATGCCAACTTATTCATTATTGACTTAACGTGCCAACTTATTCATTATTGACTTAACATGTCAACTTGTTCATTATTGACTTAACATGCCAACTTATTCATTATTGACTTAACGTGCCAACTTGTTCATTATTGACTTAACGTGCCAACTTATTCATTATTGACTTAACATGCCAACTTATTCATTGTTCACTTAACGTGCCAACTTATTCATTATTGACTTAACGTGCCAACTTGTTCATTATTGACTTAACATGCCAACTTATTCATTATTGACTTAACGTGCCAACTTATTCATTATTGACTTAACATGCCAACTTGTTCATTATTGACTTAACATGCCAACTTATTCATTATTGACTTAACGTGCCAACTTGTTCATTATTGACTTAACGTGCCAACTTATTCATTATTGACTTAACATGCCAACTTGTTCATTATTGACTTAACATGCCAACTTGTTCATTATTGACTTAACATGCCAACTTGTTCATTATTTACTTAACATGCCAACTTGTTCATTATTGACTTAACATGCCAACTTGTTCATTATTGACTTAACATGCCAACTTGTTCATTATTGACTTAACATGCCAACTTGTTCATTATTGACTTAACATGCCAACTTGTTCATTATTGACTTAACATGCCAACTTGTTCATTATTGACTTAACATGCCAACTTGTTCATTATTGACTTAACATGCCAACTTGTTCATTATTGACTTAACATGCCAACTTGTTCATTATTGACTTAACATGCCAACTTGTTCATTATTGACTTAACATGTCAACTTGTTCATTATTGACTTAACATGCCAACTTGTTCATTATTGACTTAACATGCCAACTTGTTCATTATTGACTTAACATGCCAACTTGTTCATTATTGACTTAACATGCCAACTTGTTCATTATTGACTTAACATGCCAACTTGTTCATTATTGACTTAACATGCCAACTTGTTCATTATTGACTTAACATGCCAACTTGTTCATTATTGACTTAACATGCCCACTTGTTCATTATTGACTTAACATGACTTAACATGAATTTTAAAAGCTATTCAAGTTCAACAAGTTTAATTTGAAGGATTATTAGGCCAGTTGTTTTTTTTATTTGTGTTGAAACAAATTTTGTTTTTAAAAAATGTTGGATCTCACAAACAGAACCGGAACCGGGGTTTTAAAAGCCTTATCAGACTTGGATTCCGGATTTTCCACGATATCCGGACAAAGCCTACTCGCGTTTTCGATTCTCGGGTACCCGGTTCCGGAAGCCATAGGCTAAAGGTTGTTTGTTTTTTATATTTAAAAGTTAAGTGTTGACTTTTGTAGGCTTATGTTTTTTGTTTTTTTGTAAAGTGCCTTTTCTTTGGGCCTTGGTCATTGACACGGCGTAATATAGATATTAATATAGACATTACTAACCCAGCGGGCACACCATGTCGTATCGACGCTGAAATAACGTTGATTTCACGTGTTTTCGTGGTTTTCACATTTTGTTTCTCCCTTCGATACGGCGTGGTGTGCCCGCTGGGAAGTTGTCTCATAAATTTAATTTTTAAAAATCTTGGAGAGCAGGTTGAGTTTTTTTTAGACTCTTGGCACGCTGAATGAATTAGAAATCCTACTTTGGCACTCTAATTATCAAAGGTTGAAGACCCCTGTAACAAGCACACACACACACAACCCACTGGAATCGAATCCATCTTTGTTATGAGGGTATGAATTGCGAAGAGCTGTTTGTTTGCTTTGTTGTAACCGATTACTCCCTCTTTCAACCGATACCCCGGCGTTTTTATTTCATGCCTTCCTTTTTTGGTTTTCCGGTTGTGTTATTTCCTTGCAAATGAGGAAATCGATTCCAAAAAATCAAGAAGAAAAGTTGGACAAGCTGATTGCTGCCGTCTTTTTATCGATAAGTTAAATATTGATTAGTTATCGATTCTGAGTTATGCCTTAACAAATGCTTTATTGCCGTACAATTCCGAACTGTCTCAAGTGGGTTTTTAATTTTTGTTAGCTGGCATCGGAATTTACCTTATCTGGCTCTTCAAAAACAAAGCAAAAATGAATTATTAGTGTTCAGGGCCGGCTCAAGACCCCACAAGGCCTTAAACAGTAAACATATTTTATTTCCCTCCCATTTTTTTCAAAATAGTAATTGAACATATAAGCAATAATAAACCATTATTTCACATTTAATTTGTTGTGATTAAACGAAATTAGCGGTGAGCTGTTTTTGGTGTTGTATGCATCCGCATTTTATTTGTGAATTCATTTTCTCCTTTCTCTTTATTTCTATCACGTTTTCTCTTTCTCTCTTTTCCCCCAGTTTTCTTTCTCTTTTACATTTCTCTCCTACTGTTTTTCTTTCTCTCTCTCTCTCTCTCTCTCTCTCTTCCTCTTTCTTTTTCTCTCTCCCTCTTACTTACTCTCACTTTATCTTTCTCTCGCTTTTTTTCTCTCTCTCACCGTCTTTCTCTTCCTATCTCACACTTTATATTTTACTATCTCTCTGCCTTTCTCTCCATCTTTCTCTTACTATCTCTATCTTTCTCTCTCTTCTCTCGCCAACCTTAGAGATAACGGCATATCCCTGCCACGCAGGTTAATGTTACTCTAATTTTTCTTATCATATAAGATTTCCATAAATTAACATTCTAAGTGTCAATTTAGACTTTCCTCGTAATCTATAAATAGAATGGTTCGATTTAGAATGTTCTTTAAAGTCAATAAATATAATTATTCCACTTAGAATATTCTTGTAGTGTATAAATAAAACTGGGCAATGTAGAATATATTCGTGGTCTATAAACGAATTGGGTCGATTTAGAATTGAGTTGGTTTTTTTAAAATATATAATTGAGCTAATCTGATTTGTTCATGTATTCCGTGCAATTAGTAAAAAATAAATGGATTTCTCTCTTTATTATGCCCAGAGGTATTTATTTAGTCAGTCAACTCAAGAACTTCTTTCTTTTTTTCTGCTTCTTTCTCTGGCCGCTTTCTCAGATTTTTTTGACACATTTATGCGTCTCATTTCTGGAGTTGGAATATGGAACGAGCCGAAGGTTCTCACGTCCTGTTAGTCATGGTCAAGGTTTAATAATAATAATAATAATGCTTATTTATATAGCGCTTTTATCCCTTCTATTTTAGCATGCTCAGTGAGTTCTAGAAGATTATTACGTTCTCTAGGCCAAAGTCAACCTGCTCTATTATACTTGTTTTATTACTTTTTATAAGACAATTAATTTAACTCCGTAGCAAGTCCAAGGCCAAAAGCAAAGAAAATTTATGAAGAAAATTGTTCAAGCGTTTTATATTTAAAATTATAACAAAAATAATATGTTTGTGATGATCATCTTTTTTATTTGCATTTATATCAAATACAAATTTGTATGACCAAACTTTCACATTTAATTCAGTAATTACTTTGTCATCGTTATTGTTTGGTTGTCAAGATAAGGATCTAGCAACTTCTATTACACCATGTAACAAAAAAAACTAAAAACTTTTTCTCTGTTTGTCTAAATTTTTTGATGTTTCTTAATTAATTTGAGTATGCTGAGTCTGAATATGACATTACTTTTTTTTTATTGCATCAACCGTTTGATCATAAAACCAAAAAAATAAAATTTACATATAGTATATAGCCTAATTAATATTAATTGTATTGCATGAGATACAACTTTAGTCAATATATAACAATTACTAGCTCAAAAATGTTATGTTATGTTGCAAAACGTCATCTTACATCACGTTACATACATATATTACATAATGTTAAATTATGTTGTAATGTAATAGTCTCTCACAATCTCAAAGGAACACTAGAAGTGAACAGTAGAACGTGGTTTTCTATTGTAAAGTTTATCGTCATCGCGTATCAAACACCAGGTGTATTCACCGATCATAGCTGCATCCCATCTGCCCTGGTATCTTTTCTCCATTGCAAGAATATCCTGATGAAAACGTTCTCCGTGCTCTTCACTCACATCACCCAAATTTGGTCTGAAAAATTCCAAGTGTGAATGCAGCTAATGCAGCTTTATTGACATTCTACATTTCATATCTGCATACCGTACAATTACGTTTTCCACTAGCTCTTTGTAGTTATCACTCTTATTTTTGCATAAAAAACTATGAACAACATGTCTAAACGCAATCCATGCCTCTTTTTCAACAACAAACATGTTGTCTTCCAGCTCCTTACATACCAACATAACTTTATAACTTTAATATGGGGACCACCGAATATACTTGCTGAATTTTTTTGCAGCGGACACCTTAGAAAACATCTGCAGAATGTGCTGGAACGCTGCACTAGCTGGGCTTAATGCTTTAACAATTTTTTTTATAAGACCTAGTTTAATGTGAAATGGTGGTAGTAAGATATTCTCAACAGGTATCAGTGATCATAATGATTCGTCGGTTCAATCCATATTCTCGAAATAGGGCATTGACTTTCGAATTCCACACAGCCATCCTTCCAGAGTTGATCTGCCACAACTGTATTGTGGTACCTAAGATTTGTACTGATCTCCCATAGCCATGCCTAAATAAGCATGATATGCAGTAAAGAATTGTGTACCACTGACAATGTTATGTTTAGTTTGTGTTGGACTAATATATTAACCAAACACACATAACAGAATGAGTCAGAACAAAGCTTGCATGATCTACTAGACATATTCACCACTTCATATAACAGTTGTAATTAGTTAAAAAAATAGACAAAAGAATATAGTTAAAATCAGCATATATATATATATAATGTTGTAAATGCATTACACTTATACAAAAACTCCATTATATACATTATGCTTTTTCTCAAGAAATCAATGGTACCACTGAAATCAGCATACCAAAATTTTGTAAGAAACATAAAAAAATTAACATAAACAGAAATGTTATTACATGGTGTTATTGATTATATTTTACTCAGTTGAACTGAGTTTTTATTAGCAATGTTTCGAATACTTAAGACACTTACCAATAGTTAAGAGGAACTGATACGTAGTAATCATTCAAACTGGGTAGTCAATATAATGTTTAAAGATATACATATAATTTTAGTCATTTAATATTTATATAATTTTTAAACTACTTTTTACAGTTTCATCATTAAATACCTATAAGTTTTAGGCTATTTAGTCTTTTAGAAAAGAAAAATAAGAATTATAATATTATAAATATTAGTGCAAATAAAACGATTTAATTATCTCCCTTTAATTAAAATAAAGTTTCTACATTTGATTCAACAGAAATGAGACAACTTATGTTTTGTAATAGAACAAATATTACTGTTTAATTATTATTTATTCATATAAATCTAGCACTATGGTAGTCATTACACGATTTATTTATTAGAGGTATAAAATTAATTTACGTTAAACAGATGTAAATGATCATTTCCTTCCAATAATTATCCATTTAAGGAGTTTATCTTTTAAACATTAATTATTACAACAATTGCATAATATAATGCTATTTAAAAAGTTTCTTATATTTATTAAATTTATAAAAACAAATTTTGTTTTAGAATTACTTATATTAATGTTTTTACTATAGAAAATGAGCATCAAAACTCCTTTAAATGTAATAAGTCTGTTTCATTTAATGAGCGCCTTGTCTTGAATACTCTTTGCTGATTTATAACGGCAGATACATATTTAGTCATTTCTGAGTAGTGAAGTGTAAGCGACCTATTTAAATGCTTAAAACAGCTTTCATGTGCAATAAATAGTGTCCACATATTATGTAAGTTGAACCAAGAGCGCAGCAGTTGTGAATAGCAAAGGACTTTCCTAAGCATCAGCCCAGATTTTCCTGCAAATTGGCACATTTCGATGTCCTTTTTTTATGTTTAAAATTCATCCTCCGTTTTAAAAATCGCCAATATCCCTCTAATAAAAAAAAACTAATCCACATCTAGTAAGATCAAACCAGTTAAGCTAGATAAGGAATGAAAAAATGTCCATGCCAAAGTTTTGCCTTTGTTTATAAAACTCCGATTTGAGTGCTTTGGTGTAGCCTACTTTTGAAAAAGCCCAGCTAGGTATCTTAATTATATGCCTTGTAAAGTACCGGTCGAATCAAATTGATCATAGGCCAGCGAAGCAGCGTTCACCAGTTTCCATGGCCACGACATACTAGACACCCTCGAGTCCCGAGGAAAAATCCTAGCATTCACCAGGATTCGAACTCATGACCTTCGGTACGCCAGACGAACGCGCCGCCGCTCGGCCACCATGACCCATATGCCCATAAAAGGAAAGTACATGTAGTTAAATGTTTTGAAAATGTTTTCACTCAAGATATATGCAAATCCATTCCAGTGTTCTAACAGTTCAAGTGATGTTTGACCTCGACCTTGTAAAAGCAAGTTCAACTCACTGAAACGTGTCGCTATGTCATTCAGAAACAGCGGCTTCAACAGTCAGTTTTCCTCATTCAAAACCGAAAAAAATTGTGTTGTTTTTTCATCAATTAAAAAAACAACTTTTTCGAGGTCTCTCGCGTTCCATTGAAAATTGCTCTGCGTGCCAAGTGCCAAGTTTGGTACGCGTGCCTTAGGTTACCCCTGCTCTAGACTCGAAACTCCTGCAGGGCGGCAGGGATCGGTCGGCGGAAGGGATAGAACCCGCGACGTGTCGGTTGGTTTTTTGGTTGACAGTCCGGTGAACTTAATCACAGGACCAGCCGGTTCTTGGTTCCTCGATGAGCAGACGCTTGCTGCCTTAAACCATTATAAACTTTCGGTAACGATCATATGTTACCTTTTGCAATATAAGAATTCACCACCTTTTCAATGTTCAGTTAAAATTGAACAATTATAAATAAAACATTGAAAATAATAATTAAACGTAGGACCTGAAAAAAATGTTCATATATATATATTATATCTAGAATTAAGTGTTGATGTCAGGAAGTTATTATAGTCATGCAGAGTAGGCTTATATTGACATAAAGTAGGCCACGCGCGTTCTAATCACTTTATATTATTGCAACTTACCAATGTATTCTTCTAGCAATCTCCTCTTTCCTTCAGTTCTTTGCGCCAATTCTTTTCAGGCCTAATATATATTCTTTTCCCTGCCATTCTTTATTCTGTAGGTGGTTTTTTTTCAATTTCAAACTTAAGCCATTTATAATATAATATTATTATAATGTCGCAGATTATTTTTAGACAAATTAAATTAATTAAACAAAGTCAATTGTCTTTATTATAATGTGTTGAATGAGTTATGAAGTAAATAAATCCCCGATAAAAATAGACTATATGAAGTTATTACGCTAATTGTTGTTATTTAAAAATCATAATTTAAATATACATTTCAAACCATCATTGTGAATTAAAAACACATTAGATATATAATTTGTTCATATTTAAAAAAAACAAAAACATATGTTCTTTTCAACTTCATTTGAATTTCATATTACCTGTTGAAAAAAAGTCTAACATTTTCACAAACTGTTTCAATATTTTGCCAAGGAGGATCTTGTTCTTTCATCTGTGTAAAGCTCATTGTTTCAATATTTTGCCAAGGAGGTTCTTGTTCTTTCATCTGTGTAAAGCTCATTGTTTCAATATTTTGCCAAGGAGGTTCTTGTTCTTTCATCTGTGTAAAGCTCATTGTTTCAATATTTTGCCAAGGAGGTTCTTGTTCTTTCATCTGTGTAAAGCTCATTGTTTCAATATTTTGCCAAGGAGGTTCTTGTTCTTTCATCTGTGTAAAGCTCATTGTTTCAATATTTTGCCAAGGAGGTTCTTGTTCTTTCATCGGTGTAAAGCTCATTGTTTCAATATTTTGCCAAGGAGGTTCTTGTTCTTTCATCGGTGTAAAGCTCATTGTTTCAATTTTTCGCCAAGGAGGTTCTTGTTCTTTCATCGGTGTAAAGCTCATTGTTTCAATATTTTGCCAAGGAGGTTCTTGTTCTTTCATCTGTGTAAAGCTCATTGTTTCAATTTTTTGCCAAGGAGGTTCTTGTTCTTTCATCTGTGTAAAGCTCATTGTTTCAATTTTTTGCCAAGGAGGTTCTTGTTCTTTCATCGGTGTAAAGTTCATTGTTTCCTTGTTCTCGATGCCGCGAAAATATATTGATACGTCTTTAAGGTGCTCTATGGACAAGTCTTAACGTGTATGCATGCATAAAAGGTCACGTGCAAAAACATTTCCGTTCTTATTCGATCATTTTATTCGAAACAATGTCTGTGTGCTACTTTACTGGTTGTACTCAAATTTGTTGGGGATTAAAATTTATTTCATTTCCAATAGATGTTTACAAAGTAAAACAATGTATTGTGAAAGTCAGAAGGGAATAATCACCTTTTTAAAATATCAAACTTATTGCTTAATGCAAAATAATTTTTGTTATTCGTTTTTATGAATTTACGCATTTTGTTTTTCAATAACCAAGAAAACGCAACTCTTGACTCATTTATTTTGTAAACAAATAAAAATTTAACGTCACGCGACTAACACTTGATTATTAATGATCGCCTGTTCACTTTTGATGTTAAAAACGGATTCCTCATAACTAATATTGTATCCTTTGTATAATTCTAAAAGACTAGAACTGGCCGTCCAGGTTGAAATCAATTGTCAAACACCAGCAAAAGCATGCTTTTTTTTTTATTAGTTTAAAAATAGAACAGGAAGTTCACGAACATTCGGGTTCAAAAGTTCATGCCTCATTAAGACTTGTCCATAGTGTTGTATAGTGTGTAACTTATGGAAGGTTGTTGGGGGCAATCATGCACGCCTATGATTGGCTAGTTTGAGACATCGAAAAGTACTACTAGACAAATAGTAATAGCATCATAGGAGACAGTGGAAACTAAAATCAAGTGGGAGGCCCAAGCCCTGAGGCCAGCAAGCAGATCTAACGGGCTTCATTAAAATACAAAAATATATCTGAACCCTGATATAATAAGGTAAAGTACCCTTCGGACAGTGGCCTCTTTCGGTGCATTTTCGGTTTCGGCCGAAGGTAAAAAGTAAGTTTTCTGATGCTCCCACACTGTTCCGCCTACCTTTCGGTCGGCCTCTACTTTGTACCAAACTGATCATAGGGCTGGTGAAGCAGGGTTCACCAGTTTCTGTGGCCACGGCATACTAGATGATTGTGTGGCCAGCACAATGCCCAGCCGCCCTTACTATACCCCATCTAGTGTCAAGGACCCATCAGAGAAGGGTAGACTTAGGGACTTCCTGATAATACGAATCATAACAATATGGATAAAGGAATTACGTTGCTTTAACTCCGACATATATTTCTTCCCTAATCGTGTAAGTGGTTTAATAGAATTACATCGGCTCATTCCTTATAGATATCGAATATATAAAAGCCAGTGAATGGGCTTAAAACGACGCTACGCAAAAGAAGAAATACCATATCCTTAATCCTCGGCTGATCCGGAAGTAAGAATTCTAATTCCTATTGTCATTGCCCGGAAAGTAGCCATGCTCCAGACAAGGTTTTTTTTTAATGTGTTTTTTTAATGAGATCTAGGTTTTTCATAATTTTCTATTTTATATACGCTCCGAGTCTTTAAAAGATTCTTTAATCTCCTTGCATCAGCGTTTCTCAAACTATATTGTTTTGGCATCCGGTAATATTTATTTATAAGCCTATTTCATGACCCTCAAATTATTGACTTGATATATTCTAGCCGACACACTTTTGTTTTAGAAGAGCGTAGACGATAGCGGTTTATAAGTGTCTCTAAAACAAAAAACAATCCCGGACGAGCCTCCCCACTTTTTAGCGCAAGGAGTGACAATGTAAAGGAGTGGATCAAGGGGCGTGGGGCGGAAGAGGTGTGCACGCACAAAGATCACCCCGAGACTAGACACCCCGCGGCCTATATTGCTTCATACTACTTTATTTTTATTCTTATTCTGGCTCCCTATTCAAAATAGGATTTCATATAAACTGGCATCTTTATGCAATAAATGCCTCAATGACTCTGCCCCGGATTATCTAATTTCCTGTCTGGAAATCTATACAAAACAACGCCCACTTCGATCGGCTGCGGACAAACTCAATTTGATGATCCCGCGGACAAAACTTGTGACAGCTGGTCAGCGGGCCTTCACCTACTCCGGCCCCTCCGCATGGAACACCCTGCCACTCCAGCTGCGACAAAGCTCGAACTTTAACATCTTCAAGACCGGACTCAAGACTCACCTGTTTCTTATAAACTCCTAGCCCACTCACATTTTCTGAAATATTTGTCTGTTATTGTTATCATCGTTTGTAATTGTTAAGAGCATAGAACTGATTGCGGGATATGCGCTATATAAGCTTCATTTATTATTATTATATATTGATATTTTTAATATGTATATATATGTATATATAATAATTGTATATTGTATAATTTTAATTACCGGGTACTATAAATATAAATTAATTCTTTATAACAAACTATATTATATTTAACTTAATGCTCTGTTTGGTTCAAAAACTACAAGTTTATCAAGATTGAATCAGAATCCCTCTCCCCCCCAATCCCCCCCCCCCCCCCCCCTCCAAAAAAAGAGTAACAAAAAGAAAATGTCTTCCTTAAACGACTGTCACTGCGTCTGGAAGCCAGATGCTTGGAATGCAGCACGTGACGCTGCCTGAAGAAGGGCCATTTAGCGAGGCAGTGTCACAAAGACCTGCTTAGGAGATTTTCAAAATCATCTGTTACGGGTTTTTTTTTTAAGTGAAATGGCGTATGAGTGCATTGTCCCCCTTTTTTCAATTTGCTATACTGGCGAGGATTTTCTCTCCCCTTTTTAGCGTTGAGCGGGTGGTTTTTAGAAAAGATCATTTTGGAGGACGCGAATCAATTCGGAAACTTATTATAAGAATAGTATGAATGGTTTTCGATTATGCATGGTGAATAGTTATAGTAATGTAATAGTAATAGTTAAAGTAAACTGACCAGATTGATCCATGGGGACAGTGAAGCAGCGTTCATCAGTTTCCGTTGTCACGGTATACTAAGGGGATTGTGTAGCCAGCACAATGCCCAGGCGCTTTTAATTCACCCCAACTAAAGTCAGGTACCCATCAGAGCTGGGTAGACTCTGGGAGACCCTTCAGAGTCGGACCCAATAACAAATCCTATCCTTAACCAGGATTCGAACCCAGGACCTTCGGTACACCAGTCGAACGCGCTGCCGCTCTCGACCACATTGCCCCATACGATGGCCATACCCCATATCTTACAACGGAAATACCCCATCAGCTTTGTTTTGTCATTGTTCATGGTTGAGTTAGCGAAAAAAACATTAAAAACGGGAGTTTCCTAAGAAAAATTATCCGCTGGTATCATTTCAAGTTGTGGCCCTTTATTTTTTTTAACATTTATTTACTTTAGGAGATAAACTCTTAGCCATCCTAGTGAGTGTGAAGAACGGATTACGGCCCCTGTCCAGCCACCGCTAATAGTCTCTTGAACAGACATGAAATGGTATGACGAAACAACACACACAAAAAAAGGGTGGAGATCGGGGGAGAAGGGAAGGGAGAGGTCAAGACCCCTTCACACGAGAGCTCAACGAGAGCACGTATCCTCTTTTGTTGTCGACGTTTGTTGGACGTTAACTCCTTCGTTACTTTTGAGTTAACCCTACTCGTACTTTTCGGTTCACTAGAACTACACCGGAGACTTGTTTTTTCAATCTAAAGAGTTAAATGATTACATTAAATTACGCTAAATTTGTAGTATTGGTGCAGAAATTTAAATAAACTCAGAAGGTTATTAGCACTGAGCTATATATATACATGGAGCGCTCAATCACTGAAATTTAATGGGGGGAATGCAGACTTTTATTTATAGATAAGTTCACCCTAGCAAGATGGCCGATTTGACACTGACATGCATAAAAGAAAAAAATAAAAAGGTATCTGCATTAGTGAGCGACTGAAACCTACCATATCATTGTATTACTCTTGTATGGCATTATTTCGTGAATAGGTATATGTTGTTGTTCATCCCTCATTTCCAAGGATGACCACGTCCACCAGTCGCTTTCTTTTGATTGCATTTGGAGACGTAACGTGCGCTTTATTTTGATTAAAGTGATGGAGAGTTGCGCAGGTCGTCAGCCTCAATCTCTAGTCTCGTCTATCGTATTCCAACGGCAAGACAATGTCCAGACGGTTAGTATAACCCGAGAGATGAACTAACTAAAATACACGTATAAGTGTATATAATACAAAACTTACTCAAATAATGTTTATAGTTTTGGCATTCAAAGCATTCAATCGAGAAAGATCTTCAACCATTTGTGTTCATTTTCATGTTGACATTTCCGGAAAGTGTTTAAATCAAAAGTATATTTTGACTTTTATGTATGTCCCGGGCGAATCAGCCATCTTACTAAGGTAAAAACTTATCTATAAATCAAAAGTCTTCTTTTACCCGCCATTTTTTATGCTTTATTTTTAATTGATTGAGCACTCAATTTAAATGATTTTTTTAAACCTGATAAAAAGGAATAATTGAAAAGATTTCTTGTATGGGGGGGGGGGGGGGGGGGGGAGAGAAGAACGAAGGAATGCAGATTTAAGAAGAAGCTGTCCAATATAAAAAGTGGCCATTCTTTTCCTGTATCCATTTCTCTGTCTGACTCCCGCCCAATGTCTGGACTGTGATACATCCAGGCTCGCCTGCTCGTGGCATTAAAACGTACAGTTATTCATTTTCTTTTTTTCTTTTTTTTCTTGGTGCAGGGCAAAGGGTGAAACCACCCCTCCCCTCTACACACACTTTTTAAAATGGAGAACGTTTAACGCCTTTTTTGCCTTTCTGACCCGAACTCTAACAACTAGCATCCTTATCAACATTCAACCATATAGAGTTCATCGGTATATATATATAAAACTTTACACTCACCAAAATATTGAACATTATTTCAACCAGGGGTATGCAGCAGGCGGCCCGTAGGCCACAGTACGGCCCATCAAGTCTTTCAGTGTGGCTTTTAGAGGTTCTTATGGACATTTTTTTCTTTTTTTATTTGTATTTAAAAGATCATCAACCAAAAAATGTGGCAGCTTTAACAAAAAAGAAGCCAGTAGAACAAGAAATCATCCAGACACGATGGCGATGGATCAGCGATACACTCCAAAAACTTTACTTCCAGCACAACTAGGCATGCCCTAAACTGGAACCCTCAGGGAAAACGGAAGGGGGGGGGAAGCCGACCGAAGTGCACCTGACGTAGAGATGTGGAAGCAGATACCAAGGAACTTGGACTTACTTGGGGGAAAAGCTGGAGAGACAAAACCCAGGATAGAGATGCCTCGAGGACCCTTGTTGATTAGCCTATGTAAAAGGAAGGACAACGGATGTCGATGAGATCGGCTGCTGTTCCTCGAAAATGCAGAAGATGAATTCTCTGAATGTGTGGCCGATCCTGTTGAAACCAATTTCTTATCTGGCAAAATGACGAGAAAAACTTTAATTTCCATCCCTTTTTATCATCATCATCCTAAGGTGCCATGTTGGATGGCGTGGGCGATCATGTCTTTCGACGTATCGTTTCTTCCGGCAAACTCTAACATTTCTGTTATTTTTGCCATGCCATTCCGTTAGATCATCTCGTATCTTCCCTCTCTGTCTTCCTCTGCATCTCTTTCCCTCCAGCTTTCCAGTTATTAGGATGTTTTCAATTTTTTTTCTTTTCTTATTATGTGACCTACTGGACGTTGATTTTCTCTTCATGATCTTTACAATTAATTCTCTGTTAGCGTTTGACATTTCTTGCACATACACATTAGATATTTTCTCTGTCCATGCCATTTGTTGCATTCTTCTATAAACCTACATCTCTGCACTTTCCAAATACGCAGGAATTAATTTTTTTCTTTTCAACGCCCTTAAAAAATGTCTTCAAATTCCTATATTTATTATGTCTGTATGTAAGTTTTTCGGGAAAAGGGAGATTCCTGTTTGTGTGCCTCATAGAAGATAAACAAACAAATAAAAAAAAAAATACCCTGATTGTGCAGTATGTCTAAATGAGCTGTTAATCAAGGGTCTTAAACGTGGCAGTCAATCTAAAGCCATTGATTTGTCTGTGTTGAGAATTACTGCCCCTTGGTTGAGACTCTGGGCACTTGATGGTTGGTAACGATGTTTTTCTTGGTTTATGTTTTTTTTTATTACTTTGTTTTGTTGTTGTTTTCCAAATTGTTGGTGTTGTAAGTGTCATTTGTTGTTGTTTCGTCTGTTTACTTCTTTTATTTTAGGACCAAGCCTTGTTCTTTATTAAGGAGGGCACGGTGGTCCAGCGGCAGTGCGTTTGGCTGGCGTACCGAAGGTCCTGGGTTCGAATCTTGGTGAAGGTTTAGGATTTGTTCCCGGGTCTGGAGGGTGTCCCTGGGTCTACCCAGCTCTGATGGGTACTTGATTTGAGTTGGGGTAAAGTTAAGGCGGCTGGGCATTGTGTTGGCCACGCAATCCCCTAATAAGCAGTGTGTATTGTATAATATGTATTTATGTGTGTGTGTGTGTGTGAGATATATATATATATATATATATATATATATATATAGAGAGAGAGAGAGAGAGAGAGAGCTAGAGAGAACAAGAAGAAGGAGAAACTAGCAGACGACCAATTTGCTGTAACAGAACACGTGACGTCATAGCTGTCACGGGCAGTCGAGCGGAAGTGTGTCCGTTTAATGAGCGACATAAAATACTGTCTAACCATTTAATTTGTTGAGTCTTGGGGAAAAAAATATTCCTGGGTCAAGAAACTCGATCGGAATTAGACTATCTAACCGTCTGTCTGTTTGTCTGTGTAGACGCCCTGTCTATCGAGCTGTCAATACGCCAGTCTATTTATCTATCTATCTATCTCTCTAAACACTAATGTATTTGTGTGTCTATTTCTGAGATTATAGATCTCTGCCTATTTGTCAGACCTAAATATATTACCTGTTTTCTATACACCATTCTTTTTAAATCTAGCGATCTATGAATAATATGTATCTGACTCTCTGCTAATCTATCTATGTACCAAGTGATAATCTAATTGTCAACAATCACTTTATCTATCAATGTACCAATCTATTTTCTATCGATCTTTATATCAATCTATCCGTCGAAATGAATATGTCTTTCTCTATGTACATACTTTTATTACTCACTAGCTCCAGTAAAAAATAGACATGTCTATCTATCAATATATCTATCTACTAATCTATCTATCTATCAACCTAACTATGTTTTCCATATCAATCAATCAATCAATCTTTTTATCTATATTGTATAATGATTGCAAAAAGATTGTGTGGCCAGATCAAACTATTTTCTTTTCCTGCTTTACTTTTAAAGCCAGTTCTTCATTTGAGCGTCTACATAAGAGATGCCAAAACTTTCCCTGTAAAGTCCCTTCGGACCAAACTGATCAAAGGGCCAGTGAAGCAGCGTTCACCAGTTTCCGTGGCCACGGCATACGCCAGTCAGCCAGAAATACAATTGCTGTCTCCTTATGATACTTTTCTTGTATGATAAATGGTGCGATAGTGTGCGTGCATGTCTATTTTTATAAGTGTATTTTTCTGTGCTTGAGTACAAATAGTTCTTTTATATTGTTTAAAATATGCTGTAAGACGGAACGTCTGTAATCAAGTCAAATTTCCTTTAGTTTGGATCAATAAAGCAATTTTATCTTATTCTTCTCTTATTAATTAATTATTAACAATCATTACAACAATTTTGTTGTTAAAATTTAAATGTTGCAATACATCGGCTGTTGATTGTTTTAAAACATTTTTTAATCAAAATGAAATAAGTTTAAATAGCATGTCTTTAATAAGAAGCGTATACTTATTCTTTATAATCAAACAATTAATTTACTAATAAAATTCTACATACGCATTCATACGTATAATTACTACACAAGGACCAAAAGCCTTGTCCGTTCAATCTACAGACTGTATTGTTGGATGTCTGTATAAATTGAGGTCTTACAGTACTAAGCATTAAAAGTCTTCCATTGAAAAACATATCCTTAACATTCTTCTACAGTTACTCCCACATAAACGCCCTCGTTTCTTTACCCATCTCCCTTACCTCTTTTTGCCATTTTGCACCCCCTTCTCGTGGCAATGTGATACCCTCTGTCCGAAACATGCACCAGAAATAAAAACGTTATTTGTCCTGGCCAAACATGGGACCTTCCAGAGGTCTTCACTGAGAGATGAATGTGGAAACACGATTCCGTAGTCTATCGGTTCGATTACGAAGCCCTCCTGTCCAATCCTAACGCCCCCGTAAATACAAAACCAAAAATTATGCTTCTATTGCCCGGGCTGATTCGATATTTCAATAGTTCTCGTTGCCTGGTGGTGCAAATGTGATGGTTTCATCACTGCCCAGAAACATAGTATAGCCTACATGTACATTTTGGATGAGGATAATTTATTTTATAATTCCACTGAAATAGAGGCCGACCGAAAGCAAATTTTCGGTTTTTGCTATTAAATGAAACCACACAGAAAGTTATAAATTAACTTTCGGTTGAAACCGAAGCCGAAACCGAAATATTAACTACGACTTCGTCCGAAACCTAAAGATAAACCGAATCGCCAAAACAAAAGATTGATAAAGATAGCACATTTTGGTGCAATATTAACTAGTGTAGGGTACTCAATTTAAGTAAACCATGGAACATATAATAAACAGTTGTATATAAATGTATTATATATAATTTTATTCAGAATTTAATACTCTTTAAGATTTAATAACCTAAAAGGCGATATAAACTTTATATAAGATTTTTTTATGTTTAAATATTTTGACATAACTTTGATAAGATTAGCCAAAACAAACTTGACAAATGCAAGATATTCGGCGGATGACCGAAAGTCGATATGAGTTTCGGTCGAAACCGAAAGCTAACTTAGGGGTTTAGGGGAGGACACAGACAGTGTACGAAACATACTACATGCATTACATAGGGTACGGTCTCCGCAGTCAAATGTACTACCTTTTTTTTCCCACCTGCGTATCATTCCCCTCGGATAACTAACGACGTGGCATTACTCCTTATACCTGCACTGTCCACCGATAGCACAATGACAAGACTATAGGCCCGGACATCCAGGCACCGGGACTTGGCGAGACGGAAGACTCTCGCATGTGCAATAAAATCTCAGTCGCGCAAAAAGGTGCTGTCCCTCATTTGCGTTAGCCCACCGGTGTACTCTCATTAATGAGCCTTCACCAGAATTCGGAACCCAGGACCTTTCGATATCTAATAAGCCTTTGAAAGAAAAGAAAGAAAAGATAAGTAAAAAAGAATCTCACATTTAGCTGGGCTGGGAAGTTGTGTTTTTTTTTTACTATTGGACATTCAGCTATGTTTTGTGTGAATATCTTTCTCTCTCTCTCTCTTTTGTTTGCTAGTGGTTACAAGGGACACTGTGTAGAGATCGAATGCCATAATGAACTCCCATTCCACCATCCTTTCAAAATAAATACCTATACACACACAGATAAGAGAGGAAAAAAAGTATTTAGTGTATCGATACCGAAAAAAAACACACCAGGATATCGAAGTTGTAAAAAGAAAGTGTTCACATGTTTTAAAACGATACTATCGACTCCAGAATCGAAACGTTATTATTCTAATGCTCTGTGTGTAATCGACTTTTTCCTTCATATATTGCAATGGCACACACACATACACACACACACAAAGGACCAATACTCAGAGGGATAATGGGGGAGGGAGAAGTGGATAGGGGGCGGAAAAGTATCGGGAGGGGGGGGGGAGGGGAAAGGCTTCATTTTTTTCATAGTAAATTGTTGTTTCCGCTCAAACGCCGAGGGGACGATACCGAATATGTGTATTGAAGGGAAACCAAACCTGCTACTTCCTGTTTCAATTATTTCCTTTCCATCCCCACACCCTCAATCTTTTCAATATCCATTTTTATTTTTGACTATTTTTGTTTGTTTCCCCCCCCCCCCCCCACACACACACAACCGCCTCCTTTTTTTTGTGTGAGTGTTTTGTTCCCTTTTCGACGGAACTCTTTCAGATCATTGTTCAATAATGTCTCCAGATCGTAGGCGGGAGTTAAGAATTAGCTTACAAGGCCAATGGAAAATGGGAGGAGCTTATGAGAAGAAAAAAAAAGGCAATAAGTTCAATAACTAATATATTGGCATTACATAGACATCATATGGGCAATATATAGACATCATATTGGCATTATATATGCAACATTTTGACATTACAAAGGCATCAAATGGGGCAATATATAGACATCATATTGGCAACATATTGGCATTACATAACATCATAGTGGCAAAATATAGGCATCATATTGGCATTATGTAGGCACTTTGGGTTAAGAATTAGCTAACAAGGTCAATGGAAAATGAGAGGAGCTTATGAAAAGACAAAAAAGGCAATAGGGTCAATAACTAATATATTGGCATTACATCATATGAGCAATATATAGACATCATATTGGCAACATATTGGCATTACATAGCATGATAGTGGCAATATATAGGCATCATAGTGGCATTATATAGGCACCATGTTGGCATTACATAGGCATCATATTGGCATTATACATGTTTTATGTTGGCATTACATAGGCATCATATAGACATTACGTAGGCATCATATTGTCATTGTGTAGGCATCATATTGGCTACAATCCATTCGTGCATTTCTCGTCAATACTTGTGTGGGTTGTTTTAGTTTGTTTTAAAACGTTTCCATTCGGCGTTATTCAATTTCAAGAATAATTGGTGATCTTAAAGAAAGAGCATTGCAGGGCGATCGCAAAGATCTTGGAGTCCAAAACAATATGGCAACTACCGCAATGCTTTTATCGGATTTTTTGTTTCTCGTATCTTAAGGTTCCTATGAAATTGTAGGCTTTCAAATGGTGGAGGGTATGGTAGGGAGAAAGAAATATCCTAACCAGAACCTGTTCTTTAGATTTTTCCCAGTACCATTAAAATCTCATTCAATGGAACGTTCACGATCTAAATAACTGTAGTCCTAAAAATAAATAATAAAACAACAAAGTCTAAACCGAAAATAGAAGACATCTTGGGAAACCTTCAATCTGTATCATTCACCTCATTGAGTCCCCCATAATCTGTATCACTCTTGACACACACATACACACCAAACAGAAAAAAAACAAAATGGACTCCCTTCCAAAAAACACCAAAAAAAAAAATACCTTAATTTTTTTGTGTGTCTATTTCATAGAACCAATGATTTTCACATTCACCCCACCACCAATGTCACAATACTATGTCCATTTATCATACAAGTCTCTGTGGTCAGCTACCCCCCCCCCCCCCGCCCTACCCCCCCCCCCCCCTCTCTCTCTCTCCCCAAACTGGCGACCTTGTGTCACCTCTGAAGAGTGAAACCAAGCTGCGTCATTTATCATGGCGGCGGGTGGAAAAAAAAAAGAGTTGGTGAAGGGGAGGTTGTGAGAGGGGAGGGGGGGGGGAGGGTTCCACCAAAATGCCATTTGTTTTCACGCCTTTGTGTGTCTGTGTGTCTGAGTTTCCTTGTTTTCTATTATTTTTTTTTTGCTCTTTACGTTAAACGAAAGCTGAGATTGTATTGATTGCTTCCGGTTTCTCTTCCGTATATATTCTCAAAGATTATCTCTCTCTTTTTTTTTTTAGACAATAGTGAAGTGGAAGAAAAAAAAGGGAGGGATAGAACCTGAGTTAGATGCAATACCGGTTCAGCAGGACTTCAATATCCACATGGGCTAACCTTACAGAGGGGGGGGGGAGCACGGTGGCCGTGCGGCAGCGCGTTCAGCTGGCGTACCAATGGTAACGGGTTTGAATCCTGGTGCAGGCTATGAATTTTTTCCCCCGGGTTCTTAAGCGTGTCCTTGAGTCGAACCAGCTCTGGATGGGTACCTGACCTTAGTTTGGGGCAAAGTTTAGGCGGTTGTGCTTAGTGCTGGCCACACAGTCACCTAGTATGCCGTGGCCACAGAAACACAGAAATCCCGTGACGACAGAATACTTTACTTTAACAAAAACTTATTGATTTAGCTTAAATTAAATTTTACCACCTTTTGAAAGATTACATGCAAACAAAACTGAAAATTCAACAATTAAAAGAAAAGGATGACCAACATTTAATCTGATTAATTGTACAGAACGTTTAACAAATAATCAGTTGCTACTCTGCTGTCCATTCGGACCGACGGGATACTTTTTTTTAGCCTCAAAGAATATAGACTATGACATAATACAATTATATGAATGCTGGTGCCTGTAATTACATATTGAACTAAATGCGTTCTGTATCTTACTGTACAACGCACAGTTCTAATACATTCAATTTTACTCTTTCATATAGTGGGGTTTGGGGGAGGAGGGGGGGGGGGATGCGATAAGATAGAAATGCATACTCGTGACGTAATTTTCAGCACGCATGCGCACCGCTATCGGAAGCTCTTGCCTGACACGTTCCTCGGCATGGCGCCGGAAGTGCATTCCGTGTGATATCGACATTTGACCCAGGACTGGGCCAACTGTCAAGTGTCAAAAAGAAGCGTCTTTTATGTGTGTCTATATTTCACTTTCTCTTTGCGTTAGGTGTGAAACTTCCATCCCATAAAATTATTTCTTTTTTTTTTCCAATAGCATAACTGAATGGTGATAAGTGGTCTATAGACAACGCGTTTAGATTATTAATCTGAATGCTTAGGGTTCGAACGCAGGTAGAACCAGGGTTTTCTTTGTGGGACTGAAGGTTGTTGTTGAGTTTTAACCAATTAATAGTTAGCATTTAAAAGACCTTTGCAAAAGGCAAGACTAGAATTGAAACCAGTCGATATATTTTTTTCCAATTGAGGAGACATCTGTAAAGTAACGTTAAGCCACTAACTGACCAGTGAAATTATAGGAGGTAAGGATAATAATACATCACACAAAAAAACTGATCAGATATTATACAAACAAGTTGTTTTTTTTAAGTATCCCGTCGGACCAAATTGATCCATGGGGCGGTGAAGCAGCGTTTACCAGTTTCTGTGGCAACGGCATACTAGGTAATGTGTCTGGCCAGCCAGCACTATGCACAGCCGCCATTACCTTACCCCAACGAAGGTCAGATACCCATCAGAGCTGGCTAGACACAGGGACAACCTCCATACCCGGGAAAAAAATCATGCTTGAAACCAGGATTCGAACCCAGGACCCTTTGGTACGCCAGCCGAACGCGCTGCCATCAAGAAAAAGATCGAACGTTGAAAAAACAACAATGGTGCAAGATGGAAATCAAATGTTACAAAGTAAGAATTAGAATTTTACAAGGAAACCGATCTTACGTCTAATATGAAAGAGCTCAAATTTCATTTAGTAAGAGATTACATGTACAACGAGCAAAAATATCGCCTAATTAAAAACATATAGATCGAATATCACAGAGAGATTCAATGTCACCAACTAAGAAATAATGTGACAAATTAATCTCTAATGTCATAATAAAAGATTACTTGTCACAAAGACGACAATTCAAAGTCACAAATAAAGATGAAATGTCACCAAAAAAAAGTTCAAAAGACACAAAGAATGACGGAATGTCTCAAATTAAGATTTAAATAACACAAAGAAAAAGTGGAATGTCACAAAGAAAGATGGAATGTCATAAAGCCTAATTAATTTCAATGTGGCACAAATTGTGATGAAATGTCAGAAAGAACCATAGACTTATAATATACATGGACCGCTTGCTTTAGTATTTCTGCTATATGATGACTTGAAACACTGATTTCCGGAATTCCCGAGTCTAAATAAAGTAATTGCTATGCATGAAATAAAGTTATTGATATAAAAGTTCCGTTTTATTTAATCTCTATGATTTTCTCAATGAAAAATCAAAATCGAAAGTTGTACAGAGCGGAAACATTTATAGATCAGTGTTGTGTGCGCACGGAAAAAGAACATAAGCTCTAAAAATAGAACAGGCGGTCCATCTTATTATAGTCAATGATAATAGGATTAATAGGCCTACAAGTATTCATTTAAAGTCGAAAAAAATGCCGATTTAATAAAACGGAACTTGTATGACAATTACTTTATATTTAGAAACGGGAATTGCAAAAAAAGAAGATAATAGGATAAAAAACTAATGCAAGCGGTCCATGTATATTATAGTATATGGAAAGAACTACATCAAATGTCATTTTCTTCTAAGACATTAAACAAAAAAAAATCTTATCTATTCTGGTCCAAGCATGTTTTATCTTCTTTTCTCCATCACTGAGAAAACACACAAAAATTGTTATCACTCTACAAGTCTTTCCAAAAGCAATCGAAGAAATGTATTTTGTGGGTGAGTGAGCGATTATGTTTGTGCGTGCGTGCGTCTGTGTGTGTGTGTGTGAGTACAATGTGAATGTTGCCATAACCTAGGCCAGCCGAGGCCCCTTCCCCCCCCCCCGCCCGTTCCAGTGGAAAACAAACACACTTGACCGCTCAGGGCCGACGAAGAGAAAGACGAGGTCACCGGCCACGTGATCCATGTAGCCAATCAATGCTCGAGTCGATAATTTGAAAACGAAAAAGGTTCTATGTGTATATCCACATACACACAAGGATTTGTGCGAATGCGTGCGTGTGTGTATTGTGTGTGGGTGTACATGTGTAACAATGTGTCGTCTGGTTGACCGACGCCCACCTCCCTTTACCCACCCACACAAGCCTCACCTGGAGTTCAGTGACGTGGGCGCCACCCCCTGCCAAGACAACTGTAAATAGTGTACTTAAAATAATCTCATGCGGCCCTCCCGCTCCCAGTCTCTGGCAGTTCCAGTTCGTCCAGACGTTCCACCCACACTGGACGATTGCTGCAATTACAATCGGCCACTTTATGGAAACGGGTAGTCAGTTTTTTGGAGGGAAAGTTTACATCTGTCCTGGTGGGGGGGGGGGGGGGGGGGGGATAATCTGACATGAACAGTGGACCCTATCCTTGTGGTCGCCCATGTCCCTTTTTTTTTTGCCATCTTAATGGAGGGGGTCATTTGAATAGGGGGTCATTAAGGTGTACCTGGCGTTTTGAATAATCGATTAGAGACTTGACCATCTGTCTGGTCACCCATTCATCCACCCAGCCACCTATCTTCTTCTTCTTCATATTACTGTGGAGAACCCGTTAGGACCTAGGAAAGAGTCCACAATTTAACTACACATACAAATAAAAACATCACAAACAACAATTACAAACTGATGACAAGAGTTTTACTTGAGGTTTTTAGTCCAGCCCATTAAGTGAAGATTTTAAAGCCGGCACAGTAGGGGCAGTGATGGAGACCTGGTCCAGTGTGTTGCACAGCCTAATGGCTGACGGAAAAAAAAAGAGTATTTGTAGACGTCGGTACGTGCGTGTGGTACATGCAGTTTGGGCTGATGACCTCGGGTAGAGCGGGACGTCTTTTTGATGCGACCTGGCTGTGTGGACATTTCCGCGTGGCGGTTCATGATTTTGTACATAGGGGTGACCTTGTTTACCGCTCTGCGGTGTTGTAGGGGCTCGATTTGGAGTTTGGCCACCATAGCAGAGGCACTTGTTTTAAGGTCTTAGTCCTGTAAGATGCGACGTGCCGCTCGACGTTGGGTTATCTCCAACTTAGATATCTGGTGCGAGCATCGTAAAAACAAAATATATGAACAACACACACAATATAATATTGAATACAAGCTAAATTCCCCGGCGTTGCCTGGGGGGGGGGGGGGGTTAAATGGGCCTGTATAAGCTACAGATAAAAATTAATTGCATACACTACAATGAACAGAAAGCTATTATAATTAAAAGATATATTTGTTATTTATTAACTGAAAACATTTAAGAAAATAATAAACAGAATATGGTATTGGGGTTAAAAAAAATATCATGTCTTTTTATTTAACAAAAAGCTAGGACTATCCCTGTGGAGGAGAATCGAACACCCGTCTCCCGCATGCGTCTATTATTAGATTTTACTTACTGAAAACATTTTAGGAAAGTTTTAAGTCTTAAAATTCTTGACAATCTTTAAAAAACAGTAATATTTATTGGAATTTTTTTTAAGTAGAAAAAGAAATCTCTTAGTGGGGAATCAAACCCAGGTCGCCCGCATGGCAATCGGATATACTAACATTTCAGATAAGAAGAACACCTGCCGCTAGATCGCAAAAGTAAAATATGGGGCAATAAGGTAACGTGTATCTAAATTAACCAATGGGAATCGGAATCCACACACACACAGTGCACTTTATAAAATATTCACCAAAATCTGCTTTTTCTATCTGCGTCGCATTGCCGCCATCCGTCGCTATCTGACCTAGGAAGCTTGTGTTAAGCTTGTCATCTCTCTCCTCTTTTCCCGCTTGGATTACTGCCATTCGCTCTTGGCTGGCCTCTCGACCTCCTCCCTTCAGGGCCTCCAACGTGTTTAGAACTGTGCTGCCCGACTGGTCCTTAAGAAGAAGAATTCGACGCATACTACTCCTCTGCTCCGATCTCTGCACTGGCTACCCATTAACCACCGGATCTCCTACAAGCTGGCGTCTCTATGTTACAAGTGCCTGAATGACTCTACCCCCGACTACCTTCGCTCTTGTATCGAGCTCTGTACTCAATCCCGTCCACTCCGCTCGGTTTCTGAGACACTTACTTTTCAGATCCCTCTTGTGAAACTGGTGACCGCTGGCGAACGGACATTCTCATACGTGGGCCCGTCAGCATGGAATGCCCTCCCACTACAACTTCGACAGAGCCCTATCTTTGACAGTTTCAGAAGCTGGCTGAAGACTTACCTATTCAACTAGCAGTTTATTATTTTTCATTTAAATTTATATTTTTTTTTGTCTTTTATTCGTGTAACTGTTGACAGCGCATAGAACTGTTCTCAAAGGGATATGAGCTGTACAAGTCTTTTTATTATTATCATTATTATTATAGATAAATAACTTTTCTTAGATGTTTAAGGGAGACCAATTATACGTCTTGTATACAGAATCCACACGTAAACAAACAAACACGCACACACACACATCAACATGCGCGGACTTGTTGATTTAGATCAAATATTTAAGGAACATGAACCACCTCCCAATGAAATAAAAGGATTTGGTCGGACTTGGGGGAGGGCGGGGGTCTTTTATAGATGGCTGCCAAGAAAACGAAAAATAAAGTATGGAGAACAAAGAGGATGGGGGTTGGGGAGGGGGCGGAGGTTGGGGGGTCAAGTGGGGAGTAAATCCTAAAAACGAAAAGGTTCCAAAAAAAAAAAAAGAAAAGAAAATGAAGGAAAGACAAATCGAAGATGAGCAAATATGGAATCATGGGGCCCAAGAGTAAGCAACTCTGCTAAAGAAACGTTTACTGCCCCTTCATTCGACTCCTCCCAGGTTCTCGGTCATGAACCGATTCACTCCGTCTCACTCATTCACTCTGCTTTCTTTTTCTCTCTTTCCACTCCTTTTTCCAATTTCTCTCTATTTTATCTCGTCCACCCAAACATCACCAGACAAATAGAAGAGTTTGAAGAAGGGATAATAAAAGGGCGGGAAAAGTTTTTTCTTGCTGAAATAGTGGGATTGGGCCGGGTCGTTGAAGACACGGGCCGCACAGACAATTATTGTTGGACCTCCATAAGAAAACATGGAGATTTCCAGAAAGTTGTTCTTTTGCGCGTCTGTCTGCATGTTTGTTTGTGTGTGCGTTTGTGCACCGGGTATAAGTCACGTGATACTGGGGCGCCATGTTTGTTTACGTCAGAACTGGAACATCGTGTGTTTAGGAGATTCAAGACAAGGACAAATCGTAAGAGAAATATTGGTTGTTCTCTTGTGTTACACACGCCCCGTCCCCCTGTATACAGAAGATTATTGCGTCCTACGCTTATCAGTGGTTTGAGTCTAGTCTTACATGTTTAAATGATGTCAAATTATTGTTTTTTTTTCTGATTTGTTCAGGCACCCCATTCCATGACCGGATGCTACTCGGGAAAGAAGAGTACTTATATGTATTTGTTCTTGCATATGAGATAAAATGTGTTTGTGTCCTTATGTTTATCTGAGCATTGTATTAGATTTGTGTTGATTTTCTAAGTAAGACGTAAATGCCTTATGTATTATTACTACTTTACTCTTTGCCCTTCTGTCTACTACGACCTTATACGATACGAACTTTTTTTGTCATCTGACTCAGCAAAAAAACTTGCGGCTGCCTTTATACTCTCACGCCTCGACTACTGCAATGCTCGGATAATCGGGATACCTGATGATAAGGTCGCCAAATTACAGCGTATTCAAAACAGTGCCGCCCGCCTGGTCATGCGTAAGTCAAGGCGTGATTCTGTGACAGTTCTCCTGCGTCGGCTGCACTGGCTCCCTGTGAAAGCCAGAATTGAATACAAAGTGGCGCTACTTTGCCATCAATGCCTTTTTAATAACGAGATGCCGTCCTATCTCAAGGAACTAATTACATCATATGTCCCGCAAAGAACACTTCGTTCTGCCAACTCATCGCTTTAAAAGAGCCCCGTTTCTCTCCAAAGACCGTTGGCCTTAGAGCCTTCTGTGTATCCGGCCCAAAGGTGTGGAATCTTCTTCCCGTTCAACTCAGGCTAACAAGCTCTATTGATACTTTCAAAAAGAACTTTAAAACTTATTATATCAAGATTTACCTTAGTTAACATTTAAAAGGCTTTAGACCCCTACTGTTTACTTATAGGTTGGGTCAGTTACTACATTTATTTAATTTTTTAATATTTTTTTTTATATATTATCAATTAGCTTTGTCTCCTAGCCTAGGGTAATGTCCGTGTTCTTAGTTGTATGTTAAATGCGCTCTGAGCTTACATTATGTTTGTTGGCAGCGCAATAAAATTATTATTATTATTATTATTATTATTATTATTACTAATGTTTTCTAGTGATTTAACTATTGGTGTTATTTTTTGTCAGTTGTGACTATTCGCGAGCTCTTTTCTTGTTTTGTTCTAGTTTACTTTTCATCATCAGCATCAATTCATTGACCGTTATGGTCGTTGAGGGGAGCGAATGGACACCTGATCAGTAATCTTTCTCCATTTTGTGCCTATCTTGAGCGTACTGTCAATAGCTCCGTCGTTCTCAGCTTTGTCTAATGTTTTATATTGTCGAGAGAGCATTTCCAACGTCCATTTTCTACAGTGCCTTGGGGAAAGGGGGGGGGGGGCAGGTTATTTTACCGCATCACATAAGCGAACCATGTCATCTTGCGCCGTTTCATTTTTAAAAAAAATATGTTTTCTATTACTATGATAGTCTCCAGTACCAACTCAAAAGGGAGAAAACCCTAATTTGTGCAAACTTTCTAAAAGTAGGCTACACTGCGCAAAGAACTTGGTTGCTGTAGCAATAGCTGCTTCACTTCCATTGGCATGCATAGGGGGAATGTGTGATCCAGCATAATGCCCAGCCACCTCCTAAACTCCTAAACTTTTATCTCATCAGATATCCTAGAGCAACCAGTAGAATTGGTTAGACCAAAAACTATAATAGGATGGACCGCTTGCTCTATTTTTAGAGCTTTTATGTTCTTTTTCCGTGCGCATCCAATAAGGCTGTCTTAAATTACTTCTACGCTTACGTTTGCCTAAATTTTTCCGCTGTATACATCTTACGATTTTAATTTTTCATTGAGAAAATCATAGCGATTAAATAAAACGGGAAGTTTACAGTACAAAAGGGAATCGGGAATTCAGAAAAGAAGTCATTCGAGTCATCAAATAGTAGAAATGTTAAAGCAAGCGGTTAATCTTAATATAGTCTTTGCTTAAACTCATGGTACAACCTCCCGAACCTGGGAAGTTTAACCTGCATTTGAACTTTGAACCGCACTGAAGTGCACGAATAACACGTTTAAAGTTATTTTGAAAAAATAATGTAATTAGGATGTCAATGATCGTTATTTATATAGCTCTTCTGACCGGGTTATTACATTTAGCATGCTTAGTGCGCTCTTAGTACAAAATTGCAGTGTCAGTTGTATTTGGTACGCAGGGTACATAGCCACTAGTTAAAGAGAAAGGTCTTTAAACTCTTTTTAAAAGACTTTTTCGTCTCGAACCCCCCCCCCCCCCCCCCCCCCCAAATTTTTGAGGCAAGCTGTTTTATATACAAGGCACCAGAGATTTAAAACGAGCGCATTCCAAAAGGTCTTTTTTTTGTGCCAATGCACTCTGGGAATTCTCAGATGAGGAGCGCAGTGTATTTGGATGTCTTCCAGTAGCAGCTTCGGGCAGTCATTGAGACTCCTGACAAGCGTGACCTGTATACACAATCTCTCCACCTCTTTCGTCCCCTTTCAATAAAAAAGAAACCGTCAAGGAAATAAGTCAAACTGTATTTCAATTTTGACTAAAAGCTTGCGCTCCGTCAGGGATGGGTGTAGTTAGAAAAAAAATTACATCATGCATGAATGACGACGTAGCTGGTGTGAGGTTAACACTGTTTTCGGTTGATGCGTTTCCGGTGCATTCTCCAGTGCCTGGTGGATGAAATAGTCACGCAATCAAGCAGTTGTGGTTTAAAACAACCTCAAAGTGGTAATATAAAGCCGGCAATAGGCCTAATAGGCTTTTAAAATCCAAAATCCAATCACAATTTGTCACAAAAGACAAATAGAGATTTAAAAAAAACGCATTCGTATTTTGATGAGCGAAAACGAATTCATGTAATTTATCTATTTATTCCCAAAGTGGCACCTGGTTATGAAATGGGTAGCCTGACCGAACCAGGAAAACGAACAAATTAACATCATTCAAAATCCTGATCAAAATGAACCCTCGTTTATCGCGGTAGATAAATTCCTAGACCGGCCGCGATAGCTGAAAATCCGCGAAGTAGGGACACCATATTTACATTATTTATTTAACGTGTATTCGGACTTTTAAAACCCTCCCTTTGCGTACTGTTAACAAACCACCCTTTACAGCATAGGTTCTCAACCTTTTTCGGCTCACCGCCCCCTTTTACAATTTTTTTCCGCTCACCGCCCCCCCCCCCCCAACTTTCTTTTAGCCCCCACTCCCCCCCCTTCCGCCCATCTGGACTATAGTTTCGCAATTTTTTTAGCCGACTAGACTTTTTGTGTCATTAATTATCTTTTTAAAAAAACAGAAAAAGAAACATATTGTAAGAATTAATAGATCAAAAAATTGCCTTAACAAAAGGTTTAAATTAATCAAGATTTATGTGAATCGTTTGCCTGGTGTGTTGCTAACAAATTGTCTATTTTCGTTTCAATTTTGGTTGCAAAAGCTGTAGGTCTAATAATCAGTAATATTTGTTATATTACAAAACAGAACTTGTTTGGCATCACTACTGAATCAAATATGGAAACATTTTTTAGTTAAAGGGAGATAATTAGCCCGTTTTATTTTAGCTAATATTTCTGTTTTTTTTTCTTTTATAAAAAATAAATGGCTTACAATTTATAACTTTGAAATGATCAAACTGTAAAAAGTATTTGAAAATTATATAAATATTATATGACTAAAGAATTTATATGTATATTTTCAAGCATTACAATAACTATCCAGTTCGTATGATTACTACTTATCTATACCGCTTAACAATATTGCAGGGTTTTCTTCCTAATTTTGTAGAACACATTAAGGACATCTCTGTAAAACTGAGATCAAAACATCATAAATATTAGCATACTAGTGGTTATGCCCGTCAAAATGACGGAGAAACGAATGACTGCAATGTGTTTTGTTAAGAGAGAAAGGAAAGATACTATTTCAATAAAGATAATGAACGTTTTTTTTCGGTATTTAGTTTTTGTTCTTTTTAATTGTTTCTGGTCGGCCTGACCCTGGCATATGCATAATTTTTACTGATAAGCTTCTGCTATTAAAACGTAGCGAACAGTTGTGCTGACTTGACTTGTTATTAATAATAGCCTATTAAATTAACAATAATATACTATCTAAAAGAAAAAGAAACCACAATACCAGACAATAAAAAGGTAAATAATAAAAAAAAGCGTAGAAAATAATATTTCAATACCATAAAAACTAAAGTGAGAACGATTTTTTTCGGCATTTAATTTGTGTTCTTCCTTATTGTATTAATAAAACAGTTTTGAGAATGTTTCTTTCGGTATTTTGTTTTTGTAATTTTTAATTGTTTCTGGTCGACCTGACCCTGGCATATGCATAAGAATTGTGGCCTCAAGGACTGGCGTAGTGTGTAAACCGCAGATACATTCCGATTAAGAATACACTGGCAGGCGAACGCATGGGGCACAGCCCCCGCAGCGGGTCCGAGGTCCATTACACTGCCGAGAGACCACTGGTCTCGATGAGGAGGAAGCAATGGACGATGCAATCCCGTCTCGAGAACCACCCGGTGCCTGGATGCATGTGCTTATAGTAGACCTATAGAACCGCAGTGAACGATCGCTGGGCTGCGGAAACCTTCCCCGTTACACGGCACGCCACGCCTTCGGCGTGTCGTTGGGTGGCTGGAGCCCGGACAGAGATTGCTCAATCCTAAGCGTTACGCCCTGGACACAAGAGCCGAAAGGCTCGTCTGGGTTTTTTTGAAGAGACTTTTAAATTCGATATTAAAATGTAGCGAACAGTTGTGTTGACTTGACTTGTTATTAAAAATATTAAATTAACAATAATATACTATCTAAAAGAAAAAAAAGCATAAATACAAAACAATAAAAAAGGTAAATAATATAAACAAAAATAGAAAATAATATTTCAATGCAATAAAAACTAAATTGAGAAAGATTTTTTCGGTATTTAATTTTTTGTTCTTGCTTATTGTATCAATAAAACAGTATTGAGAATGTTTCTTTCAGTATTAAGTTTTAATTTTATATTGTTGCTGTCAAGCTTATGGTACCCGGTATTTGAAAGTAATCATTTATAGGCATAACTTGTTTTTTTTTATAATTCGTATCATTTAATTCAAAGAGTGTATAAAGTCGCCTATTAAAGGATAATCTCAATAGCGACGTGAATCCATTAAATAATTAAAAGATTTGGTTACTTTTAAAGTAATCCATTGAAACTCTCCAAACCAAATTGCGGTGCGTAACTTTTAAAAAAGGTCTCGCCACATTAAAAAAACAACAGCAGAATTGGGGAAACCCGAAAAGACCCTCGCGTTCAACATACAAAATCTCGCGTTCAACATAGTAATGAACGGAAATGGCCATTTGCTATGTACGGTTATAACTCCTCCAAAGGAAATTAGAGCAGGTTTCTTAAACATCAAAATTGAAGACTACATACCAAACCCTATGAGATGTTTTAACTGTCAAAAATTAGGTCACTTGAAAAAACACTGCAAAAGAAATGCTGTCTGTCCACGTTGTGGAAATGAAGGACACAGCTTGGAAACATGCAGTGCAGAAATGAAATGTGTAAATTGTGAAGGAAAACATCTATCATTCTCAAAAACGTGTCCAAGATGGATTGAAGAAAAGGATATACAAAAATTAAAAGCTCAAAAAAATATAACTTATCAAGATGCAAAGAAATTTATTCTAACACAAAAATCTTTAATAAGTGAAAAGAATTATGCTGGAGCTCTTAAAACAGACATAAAGAAAGTCAAACACGCTGAAACCCAGACACCCACTTTACCAGAATTGTACTACAAAGACCAAGATGGAACATTCAAAAAATGGGAAATAAATGAAATAATATGCACTAAAGAAAACTCAACACAATCAAATATAGAAGAAATGCTTCCAGGAAAAGTTAACACAGAGAACATATCAAATAAGAATTATATGAAAAAAAACATGAAAGAAATAAATCAGGGTAAGGACTTAAAATCTAAAGGAAATAAAACTATGGAAATTTTGGGACAGGCATGTGAAAAGGATGATTCAATAACTGATTTAAAAATACAAAAAGAAACAATGTCTCAACCTTTAAATTCAGAAACTAGGACACAACAAGAAACGGATAGTAGTACACGGGAGAACGACATGGAAATTATAGAAGAAAATGAAATAGAAAATGACACAATTTCAAAAAACAGTAATCGGAAAACAAACAAGTCTCCACATCAAGCTCAATCTAATATTATAATAAAAACCCTTCAAAAACCAAATAAAAAAAAATAAGGAAAGAAAGAAATTAATACTACAAATATACACTCTTGGATATGAATTCAGAATATAAGAATATTTTACAATGGAACTGTAGAGGACTAAAATACAATATTCCAGAACTACAACTTATTATAACTGAGACAAATCCTATACTAATTTGTCTACAGGAAATAAAATTAAACACAGAATCATTTGAATTGCGTGGCTATACCGCTTATCACCAAATTCATTCTAAAAAAATTGCATGCGGAGGTACTTCCATATTTATAGCATCCAATATTTTACATAGGAGGATCAAAATAAATACCTGCATTCAAGCTGTGGCAGTAAGATTTACATTAACAAAACCATTAACCATATGCTCAATTTATATTCCACCAGATCATACAATACTATATTCTCAACTAGATGATCTAATTAAACAACTCCCACCTCCAATTATACTTATGGGAGACTTTAATGCCCATAACCCTATATGGGGAAGTCATAATACAAACCAAAGAGGAAAATTAATTGAAAGATTACTAGAGGAAAGAAATATATGCATTTTTAATGATGGTACTCCGACTTTTTATAGTTCTACGTATTTATCTCCATCTTATCTCGATTTAACAATGGCAGATTCAACTCTATTTACGGACTTTACCTGGAGTGTTTTAGAAAATAATTATGGTTCAGATCATCAGCCTATCCTGCTTACTACCAACTCCAAAATACCAACTCAACAACCATTAACTTGGAACTTTAAAAGAGCAGATTGGAATACATTCAAATTAGAATGCGACAGAATACTCTGTCAAATAAATATACATTCTAATGCTCAAGAACAGTATTCAACATTTTTAAAATCATTATATCAAATTTGTGAACGAACTATACCTAAAACAACATATAAAATTAAAAAAAATAGACCATGGTTCACAAACATTTGTAAAGATAGTATTAAAACTAGAAATAAACAGCTTAGAATTTTCAAGACCAACCCATCTCCAGAAAACTTGAAAGCCTTTAAAATTGAACGAGCAAAAACCCGACAAGTAATCAGAGAACAGAAACGGCTTACATGGCAAAATTATATTAACAAAATAAATTCAAACACACCCATAACTAATATTTGGAAAATGATTCGAAAAATTAAAGGAAATAAAAAAAAAAGTCAAATTAAACAAATCAAACTGGCTGATGGCACTTATGCAGAAACTACACAAGATATTGCAAATGAAATTGGAAAGACCTTTTCAAAAAATTCATCGTCTGAAAATTATACAGACTCCTTTAAAAAAATAAAAAGAGAATTAGAAAAAGAAGCTATAAATTTTGAAACAAATATATTTGAATACTACAACTCCCCAATATCAATAAACGAACTTACGCAATGTATTAAAGAAACCAAAAATACTGCACCAGGCCCAGATTCAATTCATAATGAGATTATAAGACAGCTACCAACGTTAACACTGAAAACTCTATTAAAAATTGTTAATGATCTTTGGCAACAAAATATATTTCCTACGGAATGGAGCAAAGCAATTACCATTCCAATACCTAAAGAGAAAAAAGATCACGCAGATCCAATAAATTACAGACCAATAGCCCTCACAAATTGTTTCTGTAAAATTATGGAAAAAATTGTAAATAAACGCTTAATATATTTTCTGGAAAGTAATAACTTAATATCAAAGACTCAATGTGGATTTAGAATAAATCATTCAACAACAGATCATCTCATTAGATTAGAAACATTTATTAGAGAAGCTTTTGTTAGGAAAGAACATGTGATAGCTGTTTTTTTCGATTTAGAAAAGGCGTTTGACACTACATGGAAATATGGAATTTTAAAAGATCTATATTCCTTAGGTTTAAGAGGAAATTTACCCAAATTTATATCAAACTTTCTAAGCAACCGAACATTCCAAGTAAATATTGGAAATTATTTATCAGATACATTTATTCAAGAAGAAGGTGTCCCTCAAGGAAGCGTATTGTCGCCTACACTATTTAATATAAAAATAAACAATATCACTGAATGCTTATTACAGAATACAAAATGTTCTCTATACGTCGATGACTTTGTGATCTATTATAGAGCTAATTGTATGATAGAAATACAGAATCATCTACAACTTCAAATCAATAAAATTCAAGAATGGACCAAAAAGAATGGATTTAAATTTTCTGCTCAAAAAACAAAAGTAGTGCATTTCTGTCAGATGCACAAAAAACACCCTGACCCTGAACTATACCTTTATAAAAAACAGATTCCTGTAACTACTAACGTCAAATTTCTCGGAGTAACATTTGATAGTAAATTAAATTTCCTGCTACATATAAAGGAACTAAAATCCAAGTGTCAAAAATCCACAAATCTACTGAAAACTTTAGCAAATACAGATTGGGGAGGAGAGAAAAAAAGTCTACTGAAAATATATAGATCACACATTCGATCAAAATTAGATTATGGATGTTTAGTATACGGATCAGCAAGAACATCATATCTAAAAATGCTTTATCCTGTACAAAATCAATGTCTACGTCTATGTCTAGGAGCATTTAGAACTACTCCATGTACCAGTTTGCAAATAGAAGCAAATGAATCACCACTACAAAATAGAAGACTCAAGCTATCATTACAATATGCACTAAAACTAAAATCCTTACCGAATAATCCAGCGTATTTATGTGTTTTTCACCCACAAGAAAAAAACAGCTTTACTGAAAACTCAAAATATATACCAACTTTTGGACTTAGAATTGAAAAAGAAATGATCGAAACTAAAATTGAATTTAGATTTATAAAAAGATATTATATACCAAAAACTCCACCATGGCTTTTTGAAATACCGCCTATAAACTTAGAATTAAACCATAGAAATAAAAAGGATCCTTGCATGGATATGTTCAAAGAAGTGCTACAATAATACCCAAATTACGTACAAATATACACAGACGGATCGAAAAATGATACAGCGACATCTTCGGTTGCTCTTACCTCAAATACAAGTAAAAAAAGAAAATATAATTCCAGTATCTCAATAAATACTGCAGAGGCTTTAGCAATATGCCTGGCATTAGACATTGCAGAGGAATCAGAAAACCAAAATTTTGTTATTTTATCCGATTCGTTATCTTGTCTTACTGCTATGGGAAACTGTAATACCAGGAATATATCTGCCTTGGACATTTTGACAAAATACCAATCAATATATGAAAGAGGCAAACGTGTCGTTTTCTGTTGGGTTCCTGGTCATGCAGGGATAGATGGAAATGAAAAAGCTGACAGAGAGGCTAAAGCCGCCCTGTTGTTATCAGAGAGTATCATCCCAATACCATATCGAGACTTGAAACCTTTAATAATTAAACATGAAAGACAAACATGGACTAACTTCTTGAAAACCGAATGCAATAAACTGCAGTATTTGGAAAATTCAAAAACCTGGCATGATACAGGCCAACTTGTTCGAAAGGACGCAGTTATTCTCTGCAGACTACATACAGGACATACGAAACTAACACATTCGTTTATCTTAAAACGAGAAATGGCCCCAATGTGTGCTTTCTGCAATGCCAACTTAACAGTGTCTCACATTTTGTTGGAATGTAATACATTTGATGACATTCGACGTAAATTCTATTACTGTAGAACTCTTCATGAACTTTTCAGCAAAATTAAACCAAAACATATAATAAACTATATTAAAGACATACAACTGTACAACAAAATCTAAAGATATAAGAACAATAAAATGGATACAAGAGACAAATGACAACAACGTTATCAAAAAGGCCCTATATAACCTTCGATGTTGATGAGCCGGAAATTCAACAATTCAATTCATGTACGGTTATATTTAATTTGCATGGCTGTATCTAACATTTTGAATGTTTTAAATTAACACATTCATGATTATAAGTCATAAAATAAAATTATCTTTTGGAGTACGTTTCCGATTTATACATTTAACTTTTGTCCCGATTAGTGAAACGGCTTAGGTGCCTATAGTGAACAAACATATATATAAATATATATATATAAAACAAACAAATAAACTCACGGCAATTATATATGTTGATGATATTAGGCGACAATGATCGGGCAGCAGGGTTGACAGTCCGGTGAACCAACCACAGGACCAGCCGGTAGCACACTATATTTGCCAAATACATACCCCTACTTCACCGAAAAGTCACTGCGATTCCTATTTCTTATTAATATAATAATATGTAGGCATACTGTTGGGGGGGGGGGGGGGGGGGATATTTAGCACCACTTGCGTTTACATCACATTTCATTCTCCAAAAAAATCGATTCAAATAGCTGAGGTGTTAAATATATCAGGTACGTTTGTACCGCCCACTTGCCCTTCACCGCCCCCCCAATCGCCCCCGGGAATGTCAGCGCCCCCCTAAAGTTTCTCACCGCCCCCCGGAAGGCGATATCGCCCCCGTTGAGAACCTATGCTTTACAGTAATGTACAGATCTATACATACAGTACACAGGCACAAATGTAAAACTGTAGGGTCTTCATACATCGCGACTATTTTCAACATTTCCGGAAAATCCGCAAAATATTTTCTCAAATAATAAAATGAAAAAAAAATCCGCGAAGTCGTGAATCCACGAATGTCGAACCGCGAAGTCGTGAATCCACGAATGTCGAACCGCGAAGTCGTGAATCCACGAATGTCGAACCGCGAAGTCGTGAATCCACGAATGTCGAACCGCGAAGTCGTGAATCCACGAATGTCGAACCGCGAAGTCGTGAATCCACGAATGTCGAACCGCGAACTAGCGAGGGTTCATATTGATGAAGTAAGTAAAAAATCAAACAAAACATTAGGATTCATAAAAAGGAACTTTTACAAATGTAATAAGAATATAAAACTAAAATGCTATCTCACATTAGTTAGACCTATACTAGAATATGCAGGATCTGTATGGGACCCATCAACTAAAGAAAACATTAAATAATTAGAACAAATCCAATAAAGAGCTGCAAGGTTCATAACTAGCGAATATTCCCAATTAACAAGAGTAACACCATTAGTCAAATCACTAAACCTAAAATCACTATAGGACAGAAGGGCAAAGAGTAAAGTTGTAATAATACACAAGGCATTAAACTCTAATTTAGAAATACAACCCAATAACAACCTGTTGCAAAGCTCAGATAAACATAAAGACAAAAACACTTTCCTTGTCCCTTATGCGAGAAAAAATGCATATAAGTGCTCTTTCTTCCCGAGTGGCATTCGGGCATGGAATGGGTTGCCTGGACAAGCCAGGGAAACCAGTAACTTAACATCATTTAAAACATTAATAAAAATGCAAGACTAGACTCGGACGGTTGAGCGTAGGACGCAATAATCTTCTTTATAGAAGGAGCGTCTGTAATGTATAAGATAAGATAAGATAAACTATGGTTTAGGGTAGGACACAATAAGCCTAATCTTCTGTCTGGATAGAGAGTCTGTAACACACAATAAAATAATAATAATAATAATATAAGAATATTTACAAACGCAACTTATTCTGCATACTATCGGAGTTTTAATTCAGGCCTAGAGAGGATAATGTTAAGTAATATAATATTTAGCCTTTCAAGTTTGTATTAATAATTTTTGTGTAAATGTGAAGAATCTATAGGCCTACATTTATCTCAATTTTTTTGTTTTAGACCTAGTTTATGTTACTTTCAAAATATTAACACCCCCGCACAGGACATTACTCAACACCCTTCGAAATAAAAGATTACACATAAAGCTTAGTAATAATTTTAAAATATATATATATTATATATAGAAGAAGAAGAAAAAAATCACACACGCGGCTGTACCGGAAATGACGTTCTTCGGTAGCAGACATGCGCATATGTCTACCGGAAGTATCAGCTCATTGGCTCGTATTTGTCATTTCCGGCAAGCTGGGTCGGTCCGCACAAGTCACGTTCTTTCATTTCTTACATTTAAACAAAAAATTATAAAAAAAAACATATTTTTTTAAAAAAGGAAAGATTTTACTTGTACATTTTCACTCTTTACTCTTTTTACTCTTTAAAAAATCTTAAAAGGCATTTAGATTTTAATTTTGGTTCAAATGTCTGACTCAGGTGCTCTGGCTGAAATGGATCACCCAATTTAACCTGATTATTGCAATTAAGACCAATGGGTGCGGGGGAGAAAAGGGGAAGGAGAGTGGGTTATAAATAGCATGGACTCTAAGCTAAAAAAAATGTTAGAAAAATCTAAACAGGATAAGCAGCATTTCTGTACAGCGATTCGATACATATTATATATATCTATACATCCCATATTACATAATTTATTCTATTAAAAAAGCAAAGTATCCCGTTGGACCAAATTGATCCATAGAACTGGTAAAGCAGCGATCACCAGTTTCTGTGGCAACGGCATACTAGGGGGGATTGTGTGGCCAGCACAATGCCACAGACGACTTGTTTATTTGCCCCCAACTAAAGTCAGGTACCCATCAGAGCTGCATAGACTCGGGGTACACCCTCTCCAGACACCGGGAACAAATCCTAGCCTTCTTCGGGATTCGAACCCAGGCCCTTCGGTGCTGCTGCTCGACTACGGACTAAAGAATGACACATATTTTATGAGACATTTTGGTAAAATCACGTGACATTAACAATCTTAATGTACACAGCGTGACTACATAAACATTTTGTGAACATTTTAAGACCAAAAAGTCTTTTCTGGAGACTTCGGTTCCCTTCCGTACGCAGATTCATTTTGAGCTGAGAAATCATTGTGGCGTCAAGAAGGGCGCCGAAAGTGAGCACTTACGCGGGGCTAGGAGTTTAATTTCGAGAATCTCATCTGGTGTGATAGAGGAAAACCCGCCCTGGAGTTCAACTTGGTTCTGAAGAGGTTTGAAGACAGGACACTGCGTCTTAATGGCGATGTGATGGATACTCAATCTTCTTGGATGACGAGGTCGATGAAAACTGATTAGCGGATGTGCATCTGTCTCTCAGCTGGTAGGGAAATGCGCTCGTTCTGTAATGGTAGCTCAATGCCATAGATTCGATACGAACAAATACACACACATATAAATTAAGTTAGAAACCTTTGTACACACATTGTCCTATGGGCGTCGGGGTTTGGGGGGGGGGGAGGGGGCAAGTGCTCTCCCCCGCCTCAGGATTTTGCTAAATTTGGTCGAAATATGAAAATTTTATTTTATATATTACAGACGCCCATTCTATAATAGAAGATCATTGCGCCCTACGCTCATCCGTGGTCCGAGTCTAGTCTTGCATCTTTATTAATGTCTTAAATGATGTTAAGTTACTGGGTGTTTCCTGGTTTGTTCAGACAACCCACTTCATGCCCGAATGCCACTCTGGAAGAAAGAGTACTTATATGCATACGTTTTTGCATTGTGTCAAAATGCAATTACAAAACATTTTCAACTTTCTCAAATTAAAGCTCAAAACTCGTTTTTAAATTTTTCCTCTTGACAACCATCTGACTTCAGTGTGAAATAGTAGTTCAGAACATCCGACTGTTTTCGCAATTGTTTAAAGTAGGTAGGTATGTGATGGGGTTGGTTCGCTGATGTCATCACGCCGGGTACTCGTATGCAAAGAATAAAAATAAAATATACTTGTTCTAGACTTATTCTGTGCTCGTATGTGGATGTATCTGCATCCGCCTGTAGACTGATAAAATATGTATTTTCCGGTGGTCTTAGGTGACCCCCATGAAATGGATCTTCGACCCCTATTAAGATTGAAAATTGTATGCTGGTATATTATTAAATCCATATTCTTTTAAGTTCTTTAAAAAAAATCAACGTGAGGGAACCCGATATTAAACATTTTTTGTACAAATGCTTATTAAATCTAATCAAGGGAGATAATAGTCCTAGTGATTTTAATAAACAATTTTTTTTACTATACAATTTGCCTTTTTTTTTTTAAAATTATACTTTATATGCGTATGCCAGTACCGGTACTTAAATTGATAAAAAAAAATGCGTGAAATGAACAATCAATTAATGAATGTTTTTACATTATAAGTGTAATTTTTAAAACACCTCTTTAGCAACTGGCTTGTTTTCATTAGTACGCATTTACTTTTAATAATTGTGACTAAGAGTGTAAATAATAAAGACTACATATTTTTGAAAAACCTTATTTCTAAGGTTTGAAGACTGATAAAAAAAGAGGATTAATATAGACCAGGGGTCTCCAAGCTACGGCCTGCGGGCCGAATGCAGCCCACAAGGCCCCCTCCCCCCTTATTTATCAGTAATGACTGCTATTTTTTATATCCATGAAACAACTTCACCATTCCCACTAATACAGGTGTTCATTAAGTAGTGTATCAATGTGTTATTAAATAATAACTGAATAAAATAATAGACCTATTAATTAGATTATTTAAAATAAAACATCCACGTTTAGATTCTTCTTTATTTGGACCTCGAGTGTATAATCGGTCCCGGAACTTCTGTGTGCTAGATATTGCGGCCCTCGGACTGAACAGTTTGGTGACCCCTGGTCTAGACTAGGGATCGGCAACTTACGGATAGCGTGCCAGCTCTGCATAAGTACACACATATCTTATATATCTTTTAAATTACAGACGCTCCCTTCTATTTAGAAGATTGTTGTGTCCTACGCTCATACGTGGTCCGAATCTAATCTTGCATTTTGATTAATGTTTTAAATTATACTAAGTTACTGGTTTTCTTTGTTTGTTCAGGCAACCCATTCCATGCCCGAATGCCACTCGGGAAGAAAGAGTACCTATATGCATTTGTTCTCGCATAAGGGATAAGGAAAGTGTTTTTGTCTTTATGTTTATCTGAGCTTTGCAACAGGTTGTTATTGGGTTGTATTTCTAAATTATATATATATACACACAATATATACACAAGTATACACATACATTAAAAACATGTAAAATGAATGAGTTTAAAAAAAAAAAGAAACTGTTTACTTGAGAAAGAGAGAGATAGAGAGAAAGAGACGGCGAGAGAGACAGAGAGAAAGAAAGAGAGAGAGAGAGAATTAGAGATTTTTTTTTTAAAGTAACAGAGAGTGTGGCAGAGAAAAAATGGAAAATATGGTTAACCCTTACAGTCCCGGGCGCGTATACAGCGGGACTGAAGATAGCATAGATAGACAGTAGGTCGGTATAGGAAGGGTTAAGAGTTCAAAAGACAGGGAGTAAGAAAACACATAAGGAATAGTGAATTGGAAGGAAATAAAAGAGGGCGAAAGAGAGAGTGAGTATAAGTAATATAGGAAGAAAGTGGATGAGAGCTAGGGCGAGAGAGCGAGGGTGAGAGAGCGAGGGTGAGAGAGCGAGGGTCAGAGAGCGAGGGTGAGAGAGCGAGGGTGAGAGAGCGAGGGTGAGAGAGTGCGGGTGGGAAAGGGGACATAAGTTTGATAGAAAGAAACGGAAACAAGACTTGAGAGTGGTAGAAAAAATAGTGAGAAAAAAAGACTGAAAGAAAAAATCTTGGTCGGACGGGATGAATAAAAAAAGGATAAATGAAGTAACAGACAACCTTTTACCAGCAAAAAAAACGTCCAGGGGAGAAAAACAAGAAAAAGGCGGGAAATTTGAATCCACGCTTTCGTCCAATCAATAACCAGGGCACTGTGGTGGATCAGACCGGCTGGTTTCAACCGGAGTATAAAAAATTAAAAAAAAATATAGAAAATTCCAGTAAAATTGAATTCCATCAAGCATATTCAATAAACACTTTATCGCATCTTTTCAACGCTTCCGGAAACTTAAAGCCATTTATTCTCTTCAGTTTTTTTTTTCCAGTCCAAGTTTTTTATCTATTTTGTATTTGTTAACTAAAAAAAAAACTGTAACAATTTTTTTTCCTCATTCACGCGCTCAATAGACACGCAACGTTTTAAATGTAACTTTTCATTGTATTTCTCTGTTGAGCTCACTGTGAACGAAATGTATTTATAATGTTATTTTAACCCTTCCCGTACCGACCTACTTCTATCTATGCTGCCTTCAGTTCCGCTATATACGCGCCCGGGACTGTAAGGGTTAACACATTTAGTACGAAATCGGCCACGATGGTTGAGTGCTATTTCCTCCCCTTTGGATTGCCTTACTGAAGGTTCAAGGCTGATGCCATGTTTATTTCATTCCCTCTCCTCCATCTGAAATCTGCCTAAAAACCGGATGAGTACACGAAGCTAGTGCTGGCCACACAATCCTATGTGTTTGTCTGCCGTGGCCAAGGAAATCGGCCACAAAGTGAGATATGGATACTTTTACCTAACATAATATATAGGCACGATATAAGCAGTCAAAATAATACATGAAAGGATGAGACCAGGATGGATTTATAGATTTAGGCTATTACACCCACACACGCTCATAAACACACACACGCTCATAAACACACACACGCTCATAAACACACACACGCTCATAAACACACACACGCTCATAAACACACACACGCTCATAAACACACACACGCTCATAAACACACATATGTTTATATAGCTACACACATTTTTTTCTCGATAATAAACTAGATCTAGAACTATTTAAGAGTTCAAAATTTTTCTGGGATTTTTCTCTTGGTGTTTCTTGTGTTTTTTTTTTTTTTTTGTTGACAAACCCCAAAGTTCAAGAATTTTTAATTATCTGATCTGAACCTGTGGGTGGCATTCTGATACAAATGAATATATTGAACCAAGATTTCTTGTGAACTAAGGTGGGGCTTGCCATTGGTCATTGGTCCATTCTCCAGCCATCCACATAACTCTTCCAATGGTTGTGACATTCACGCGTGTTTGTGTACCTTTCATTTTGTCAGTACCAAGAATGGCACTGAAAACAAGTTGCAGGGATGTCTGGGACAGAATATTCTCAATTGCGGGCCCTCAAGAAACCATCATGGCAACAATCAAGCGGCGCAAGCTGACATGGTTCTGTCATGTGTTGCGGCATAATAAGTTGCCAAAAAACCATCCTCCAAGGCACTGTAGAAGGTGGACGTCGGAGAGGCGGACAGCGGAAATTCTTGCTAGACAAATATAAAAGATTGGACAAAGTTGTAAACGGATGAACTATTGACAGCTGCTCAAGATAGGCAAAAATGGAGAAAGCTGACTGCTGGGGAGGTTTCCATTCGCCCCCCCCCCTACGACCATAACGGTCAAGGGATTGATGTTGATGATGATGACCAAGAATTCTTCGTGGAATAGTCACATCCTGAATTCAGGCCAGTTCAAGACATTATTTCACATGTTGGTTCTCACCTAATGGCAGAGCACCCCCCTACCTCTTGGAGGCCACCCCAATATGAAGAGTTCAAAACAAGTTCAAACATCTATATAGTATTGTACAACGTGGACTTAAGTCAACCTGCATATACCTGTTTATATACCTGGGTTATGTGTACTGTATTTTGACACAAAATCGATGAAAATGTTTAATTTATTTAAAGACAGTGCACTCAAGCGCTACTGGGGGCACGGTGGACCTGCGACACCTGGTTCACCTGTCGACACCTGGTTCACCTGTCGACACCTGGTTCACCTGTCGTACCGAAGGTCCAGTGTACGAAATCTGGTCAAATCTAGGATTTGTTCCCGGGACTCCCGGTACTGGAGGGTGTCCATCCATTTCTGATGATACCTGACATTAGTTGAAAGTAAAGTAAAGGCGGCCGGCAGGGCATTGTGCTGGCCACACATCCCTTAGTATGCCGTGGCCACTGAAACTGGTGAACGATGTGCCAAGAGTCTAATATTTATCCTGCTAGGACTTATTTTCATGAGGAAAGGAGTCGATTAGCATTCTTTTTAAGGCGTTCCGCGTGCCATTGAAAAAATCGCTCTGTGTGCCAAGTCTGGCACGCTGCCGTAGGTTGCCGACCCCTCGTGACTAACTATTTAACACTAGCAAAAGTGTTTATACACACACACACAACTGAAAGCTTTCATTGTGAAGACATAAAACATAAAAACAATAATAACGTGTAATAACTCCGAGCATTGGAAGACACGAATGCTAATTTCTGCTCGGCAAAAGCTATCTGTCAGAAACGTACATGCTCCAAAATCCCGTTCCGGCAAAAAAAAAAAAAAAAAAAAAAAAAAAAAAAAAAGAAACACGTCTCTTGAAACTCGTCTGAATTTCGTTCCATCCATCTTGCTTTTAAACTAAACGTCTGCACGAAAAAGAAAGAAAATAAGATATAGGTCACGGCCGTCGCGTGACTGTTTTTTCGTAACGCCGCGCCCCTACATTAAGGTTGTGTCATAAACTTTGTAACAAAAATTTTAAAAAGTTGTCACACAATTCCACTTCTTTTGCAGTTGGAGGTTTTGTTCAATCGAATATTTTTAGTGCCACAATATCACCAAAAGGATGTCAGCAGCCATCATGACCGGAGGGGGGAGTTGACAGTCATGACGTCACTTCCTCCCTAATTGCATATTATGCATTCATTTCGAGGGCTGCTAAGGGGGAAAAACTACATGTCTGTTTTATCTACGTTAGTTATTATTGCTCTTTGTTACCTTTGCTTCCATGGGTGATCTACGCTGGCGAGGACTACAAGTACAACTTTTCCTTTCCGTCAGTGTTATGCTAGATAGTATCAATTGACTAACCAACTAAGTAGCCAACGTAGTAGCTAAGTAGTTAACTATCTATGTAGGTGATTGAGAAGCTGAATAATTTAGTAGCTAACTTACTAAGTAGCTAACTAACTATGTATGCTTGTTAACAAACGAGCTAATTAGCTATGTATACAGCTATACAGTAAACTAACTAAACAAGTAGCTAATTAAATAGCTAAATGATTAAATAGCTAACTAACTCAGAAGATATCTAGCTAACTAACTAGCTGTCTAACTAACTAGGCAACTAACTAGCACTTTACTATGTAACTAAGATGCTATATATTAACTAAGTAGCTTTGGCTATAACTATATAATTAAGTAGCCAACTAGGTGGCTAACCAAGTAGCAAAATAATTTACTATGTAACTAACTAAATAGCTAAGTATCGAACAAAGCTGCTAACCAACTAAGCAGCTAACTAAATGACTAAGTAGCTGACTAAGTATAACTAGCTAGACATAGAACAATATAGCAATAAAGCATTAATGCAATATAGCAACACTAACACACACACACAAAAGAAACACTATAGATCCAACAATCTCACTATATGGCTGACTGGTTTAACGGAGCCTTATTAAATATATCGAACTTCTGAGATTGTCGTGGGGCTTGTAATATAATAGTCTATTTTAACAAAACATGTTTTTGAATGCAATATTTTTTTTTTACTTAGAAATAAACTACATAAAAAAAATAACACTAAATTTTCAAGTAATGCCTTAAATACACTGAAATACAATGAAAAAATAAGGACGACACTATACATTTAAAACAAATTTAAACATAAATATAAAAACAAAAACACCTTTAAAGTATAAAAAATAAAATAAACATTACTACAAAAAGAAAAGAACTGAAATATTAAAAAATGTTTCTGTTAATGGGGACTATGGAGTTACTCCCCACTTTGGTGGTTTGAAAATATAAAAAAAGAGGAATTTTTTATTTTAAACAGAGAAAGTTAAAAGCGCTGTAAATTAGACTCAGTCCTGAAGTCCCGAAGAGTTTTTAGAAGAGATTTTTTGGTTTAAACTTAAAGGCCGATGAGTGTCAACTATATATTTGCTAAAGTCTAAGTCTTGGATATGGAATTCACTAGGGAAATGTCAGGTTTTGATAGAAGTCGTCCATCAAATGGTGGTACACTGTTTAAAAGCTTTATTTTTAGCCTGTGGGGGTCTGTTAGGTAGTAAACTGTCCCGTCTTGACTCCTGTAAGTGGCGCTGTGGTCTACGGCTATAGCGCTCGGATTGCCATATCAAGGGGTTTAGGGTTTGAGTACTGGTTTTTTTAAAGAAAAGGTTAGGATTTATCTTCTTATCTGATCTTATATATTACAGACGCTCATTCTATAAAAAAGATTATTGCTTTCTACGCTCATACGCTCAATGCCGAGTGGCATTCGGGCATGGAATGGGTTGCCTGAACAAACCAGGAAAACCAGTAACTTAACATCATTTAAAACATAGGTTCTCAACCTTTTTCGGCTCACCGCCCCCTTTTACTTTTTTTTTTCCGCTCACCGCCCCCCCCCCCCAATTTTTTTTTGCGCAATCTCTCCCCACCCAATCAATATAGTTTCTGCAATTTTTTGGGGCCGACTAGATTTGTGTGCTTATTTATTGTCTTTCAAAAAAAAAAGGAAAAGGAAACAAACATATTGTAAGAATTAATAGATAAAAAAATTACCTAAACAAGAGGCTTAATAAGAATTCAATGTTAATGTGAATCAATTTTGTTTGCAAAAGCCTTAGGTCTCCACGCTTCACTATTTGCAGCTTGTCTTGTTTTCTTTCTTAACAACCAAATGGTACTAGCATAAATTCCACTTTCCACATACGAGGTTGATAAGAATGCAATATAAAATTGTTGCCCAAACACACACTCTTATGGAAACTTTAATATTCTCCCAAAGAATCGCATTTGCTTTTTAAAAACTAGAGCACTGAATCCAAGTCTCATACATTATACTTAAACAGTTATCTTTTGCTAACCAATGCGATTCTGTGTGCAGTAGCCATCGCTTGTAGTCCTCGTCAATGAACAATGAGCAATATTTATTTTGCCATATAGTACAAACAGTAAGAACAATAAATAGGCAATAAAGGCATACTTAAAGACATAACAAGAAAATTATAAAATTGGCAAAGAATTAAAAATTATATCGAGACAATAATAGTGTGTTTTTTTTAATTAAAGGGAGATAATTAACCCGTTTCATTTGAGCTAATATTTCTAATGTTTTTTTTTTCTTTTATAAAAAAAATAATAAATGGCTTAATATTTATAACTGAACAAACTGTAAAAAGTATTTGAAAATCATATAAATATTATATTATACTAAAGAATGAATAGGCCTATGTATATTTTCAAACTTTACATTAACTACCCAGTCTGTATAATTACTACGTATCTAATCCGCTTAACAATAATTCTTCGTTAGTGTAAATGGCATACATGCATTAAATAACATCTCAGTAAAACTGAGATAATCTGGCTTCCCCACACAACGTGTAGATCCTCTCCGCCTAGTGCAGGGGTCGGCAACCTTTTGAGGCGGAAGAGCCAAAAGTTACAATTTACACAATTTCCCAGTTTTTAAAGAGCCACAAACATTTTTTTTCATTATTATCGTATTTGATTAGGAGTAAGATTAGCCTACCTAAAAGGCCTATAAAATTGATTTTTGATTTAAAATAAATAGCTTTAAATTAAATATGAAATAATAGGGGCCTATTTATTCATATAAAATATACAAATGTTTCGCACAAAATATAATAAAGTATTTTAGCTAGCTCTGCTAGAATAATAAAATTAGTAATCAAATAGTAGACCTATAACTATAATTATTGAATAATAGATAGTTACAATAGTTAGGGCCTACATCAATGGGAGCAATGGCCTTGAATGTCTTTGAAAGTTTGGCTAAATCTGGCTCATAACTTGTTGTTTTCAGTTTCAAGCACGCCTCTAAATTTTTATTTGTTAGTTGGCTTCTTACTTTACTTTTTATTATATTTCATGCAAGAGAACGCTTGCTCGCACGAATATGTTGACTCGAAGATCGTCAGCACTCCAAATGCCAACTTCTACTCCTCACTGTAGCATTCTGGAAGACTATTCCATGCGTCAAATATGAGTGCCTCAATTTACGGCATTTCTTTTAGAGTTTATAACTGTCCAGTTGTGCAGCGTGACGTGAATGCTTTTCTGGACCTCCAACTCACAACCTTGCTCCGAAGAAGACTGAACACTACCACCCGCTGGGTTGCTGGCTGGGTAGTATATAAAGTAGTCTAAGTAGTGACTACCGGCTGTCAGTTTCGGCTGTCCGTCTACTCTATCCTCCCAGCCTGTTCATGTCTGCCATGGTGTGCCACATGGGTCTGTCCTCGGCCGAGTTCTTTTCACACTTTACACCCAACCCATCTCCTTTGTCATCGAACGCCACAAACTGAAATATCATTCTTTCGCCGATGACACCCAGCTCTATAACAGTGATGAGCCTGAAGACTTCGACGGGCTCCTTGCTTCCATCTCTATTTGTTTACTGGGCATCAAGAACTGGATGACGGAAAACAAGTTCAAGTTGAAGCTCTTATCGTCGTTACGAGACAGAGGGTCGTGTCCCTCACTGCGTCCGATCTTTAGCTGGCCGACGCAACAGTACCTTTGTCCCCGACTGTCAAGAGCCTTGGCGTCTATCTGGACTCCACGCTGTCCATGCAGCCCCACATCTCCTTCCTCACCAAAATCTGCTTCTTCCACCTGCGTCGTATTGCCGCCATCCGTCGCTATTTCACTAAGGAAGCTTGTGTTAAGCTTGTCATCTCTCTCCTCTTTTCCCGCTTGGATTATTGCAATTCGATCTTGGCTGGCCTCTCGGCCTCCTCCCTTCAGGGCCTCCAACGTGTCCATAACTGTGCTGCCCGACTGGTCCTTAAGAAGAAGAAGTGAACACATATCACTCCTCTGCTCCGATCTCTGCACTGGCTACCGCTCGACCAGAGCCCTATTTTCAACACCTTCAGGAGTCAGCTGAAGACCCATCTATTCAAGTAGCAGTATTCACCTGTACATTTATACATTTTCGTCCTTTAATCGTTGTCTGTACTCTGTCTGTAACTGTTGACGGCGCATAGAACTGTTCCCAACGGGATATGCGCTATACAAATATTATTATTTGGCTATTATTATTACTCCACTTATTATCAATGTTCTCTATTGAGTGATTTTATCCTGTTTAATATAATATTTTTTATGAGTTGTGAAAAAAAAAAATTAATATTTGCTCATGGAACTGGAGAGCCGCATCTTGACATCGAAAGAGCCGCATGCGGCTCGCGATCCGCAGGTTACCGACCCCTGGCCTAGTGCGATTAGATTTTTCACACAGGTGTGGGAAGCCTTAGTCACCCCCGAGCTACGGCTCTCACCTAAACTTACCCAAAGGAGGGGCAAGGATGTAAGAATCCGACGCGTCTCCTAATGGAAAAAAATGAGATAATAATATCATTATTAGCAGCCTAGATACTTAGCAGCGTTTACATCACATTTTATTTTTTAAAAAAATAATCGATTCAATATGTTTGGAGTTGAAATCATATCATGTACATTTGTATCGCCCACTTGCCCTTTACCGCCCCCCCCCCCCCAATCGCCCCCGGGAACGTTAGCGCCCCCCTAAAGCTGCTCACCGCCCCCTGGGGGGCGAAAACGCCCCCGTTGAGAACCTATGATTTAAAACATTAATAAAGATGCATGACTAGACTCGGACCACGGTTGAGCGTAGGACACAATAATCTTCTCTATAGGAGGAGCGTCTGTAAAGTATAAGATAAAACATTGAACCCTAGCCGTTTACTAGCGAAGCAGCTGATTCTCTTCAGCCATCTACACGGGGGTTTAGAACTAAGAGGGAATAGATCATCTTCTGCAAGATCGTTCAGCATCTCATCCAGCTTTATCTGTCACTGGTTGGGAAAGTAAAGGCAGCTGAGCGTTGTGCTGAGCACACAATCCTGTTGTAAAACATGGTCGATGACATTTGTAAACTCTGTTTCCATAGGAAGGGAGAAAAAATTGTTTTTAATGTTTAATATCATATCAGTGTAGCTTTTCTTCTGTGTCCATTTCTCCGGTCACTAACAATCACTCACTCTTTATCCCTTCCTCCTATTCTCTTTCTCTCTATCTTTCTGTCTCTTACTCTGTATCTCATAATCTCTCTTTTTTATTCTCCCTCTCTCTCTCTCTCTCTTTATCCATCTATCCTTGCATCTTACTGAGTGTCTGACCTAATATCTCCATTCGTACTCTCAATCTATCTTCTCATAGCACTTTTCTTTTCTTTTTTTTGTGTGTTCCTAACCGGTTCTGTCCATCAACTTTTTCTCATTTCTTCCAATCTGACCCCTAGCAAACACCCTTGTCGTCTGCTATGTCAAATACGCCCTTCCGGCAACCGTATCAAGATTATTGTCGTTTTAGCCTGGCTAGAAAGTTGTCTTTATATAAATAAGTACGTATATTTTAGACCTGTTTATAGATCTATATATATAAAGTATTTTAGACCTGTTTATATATCTATATATATAAAGTATTTTAGACCTGTTTATCATATCATATATATATATAAATCTCAAAAGGAATATGTGGCTGGCTGGCTGGCTGGCTGGCTGGCTGGCTGGGTATGTACATACCGCATAATCTTTTTAAATACTGGACATAAAAACGTGAAATTTGCTACAAATATTCTTTGCGTTACGGCGGTGAACACTGTCAAGGTTTTAAAAAAATTAAAATGACCGCAGTGGTCAGTTTGGTCAAAAAACGCGAATAAAACGACATATTTTGAGTTCATGTTAAAATTGCCGTTCCAACTTTTTATAGTTTTTCGATCGATCGCGCTAAAAAAATAAAAAAAAGGATGGCGTTGAGATTTTTTTCAGGATGACGTCATCAAAGTTTGCGCAGAGATAGCTAGCCGGCTTTTTGTTATGACGTCATCAAATTTTGCGTATTCATTTAAAATTAACTTTGCTTCAATGTTTGCTAATGTATTTTATGAATGAATAGAACAAAATATATTCACGTTTTAATTCGTGTCGTATACGAAATATAAACTTTGTAGTTGTTGCGTGCAATCTCATTATAACTGCTTGAGTAGTAAGAGTGTATGTAAACATAACTTTTAGCTTTTTCAATTCGTTTGAAGCGGGCGTATACGCATTAAAATCTTTCTAGCGGGAAATATTTCACGTTTCAATTCGTTTCTAGCGGGAAATATTTCACGTTTCAGTTCGTTTTGGTTGTAGCGGGCGTACAAAATTTTATTCACATTTAAATTTGTGACGTATACATCGATAAACTTTTTAACGGGCAGGGTTTTATTAATTGCCGTATATATTAACTGTGTAGCGGGCAATCTCATTATAACTCCATGGGTAGATAAAGTGTATGTAAAATATCATTATGCGATTACATTGAACACAATTTTTTTTTTTTGTTTCTTCTTTGTTTCTTATTGGTTTTATTTGTTATTGTTTTACATGTTGAATAGAAAAATTAATTCTAAGTTTGCTTCCAAAGCAACAATAAAAAAATAAATAGCAAATAACAAAAACAACACAACATAGGTCTGCGACTTAATGTTTGTCGTAAAAAAATAAATCAAACAATCATTTTTTTTTAAATAAAAGTACTGTCGAATGTTCTTTATCAATGAATAGAACAAAATATATTCACGTTTTAATTTGCGTCGTAATTTATAGCGGGCAATTTTTTAACTGTTATAATGGGTAATGAGTAATGATTTTAACGGGTAATTTATGTTGTAGCGGGCAAATAAAAATTACCTCACGTTTAAATTCGTGTCGTAGGTCATGCGGGCAATCTCATTATAACTGCTTGAGTAGTTAGAGTGTATGTAAACATAACTTTTAGCTTTTTCAATTCGTTTGTAGCGAGCCTATACGCATTAAAATCTTTCTAGAGGGCAATATTTCACGTTTCAATTCGTTTCAAGAGGGAAATATTTAACGTTTCAGTTCAATTCGGTTGTAGCGGGCGTAAAAAATGTCATTCACATTTAAATTTGTGACGTATACATCGATAAACTTTTTAACGGGCAAGGTTTTATTAATTGCCTTATATATTAACTGTGTACCGGGCAATCTCATTATAACTCCATGGTTAGATAAAGTGTATGTAAAATATCATTATGCGATTACATTGAACACAATTTAAAAAAAAAATGTTTCTTCTTTGTTTCTTATTGGTTTCATTTGTTGTTGTTTTACATGTTGAATAGAAAAATTAATTCTAAGTTTTTTTCCAAAGCAACAATAAAAAAATAAATAGCAAATAACAAAAACAACACAACATAGGTCTACCACTTAATGTGTGTCGTAAAAAAATATATCAAACAATCATTTTTAAAAAAATAAAAGTACTGTCGAATGTTCTTTATCAATGAATAGAACAAAATATATTCACGTTTTAATTTGCGTCGTAATATATAGCGGGCAATTTTTCAACTGTTATAATGGGTAATGGGTAATGATTTTTAAGGGTAATTTATATTGTAGCGGGAAAATAAAAAATTACCTCACGTTTAAATTCGTGTCGTAGGTCGTGCGGGCAATCTCATTATAACTTGAGTAGTTAGAGTGTATGTAAACATAACTTTTAGCCGGTTCGGAGGACCGGGCACATACCGGCTTGTATATATATAAATCTCAAAAGGAATATGTGGCTGGCTGGCTGGCTGGCTGGCTGGCTGGCTGGGTATGTACATACCGCATAATCTTTTTAAATACTGGACATAAAAACGTGAAATTTGCTACAAATATTCTTTGCGTTACGGCGGTGAACACTGTCAAGGTTTTAAAAAAATTAAAATGACCGCAGTGGTCAGTTTGGTCAAAAAACGCGAATAAAACGACATATTTTGGGTTCATGTTGAATTTTCCGTTCCAACTTTTTATAGTTTTTCGATCGATCGCGCTAAGAAAATAAAAAAAAAGGATGGCGTTGAGATTATTTTTATGACGTCATCAATCTTTGCGCATGGATTTTATAGCAATGAAGGGACATTTTTCATTCATGTTTAAATTGACGTCATCAAACTATGTGCATGGATTTTATTATCTCAACTCAATGACGGGAACAAATTTTCTTCATGTTTAAATTGTCTACGTGCCGTAAACAACATAAATTCTTTACACTACCAATACTGTAGTTGATTTTCTTAATCTATCACTACTTTAATACTTTACACTGTGAATTCATGACTTAAAGCTAATTAATAATTTAAAACTTTACAAACATAGGACAAAGCAAATAGATTTAGCATTTTTTTTTCTGTTTCGGGAAGTAATACCGACGCATTACTAAGCTTATTTAAACGCAGTGGTCCTGGTTACACTCTATATTTAAGCTTATAATTATATGGCGTCATCAAATTTTGCGTATTTATGCGTTTAAGAAGGGAACAAAATTTAGTTTTAATTTGCGTCGTTATTTGTGGAATGCAATATTTAAATGGTATAAGTTACCGGAAAATACTTTATCCCCGCTTAAGACTATTGTTTATAACTCCATGGGTTATTTTATCCAGTTCCGAGAACTGGGCACCTTTAGGCTTATCGCCTAGGTAACGGCCATTGTTTAAATTACCGGGCAATGTTTAAATTACCGGGCAATGTTTATAATACCGGGCAATGTTTATAATACCGGGCAATGTTTAAATTACCGGGCAATGTTTAAATTACCGGGCAATGTTTATAATACCGGGTAATGTTTATAATACCGGGCAATGTTTAAATTACCGGGCAATGTTTAAATTACCGGGCAATGTTTAAATTACCGGGCAATGTTTACAATACCGGGCAATGTTTATAATACCGGGCAATGTTTAAATTACCGGGCAATGTTTAAATTACCGGGCAATGTTTAATTTGCCGGGCAATGTTCAAATTGCCGGAACTAAATTTTTAAAGTTTTAATTCGTGTCGTATACGTTTTATAAACATTATTTCATAAGGGTTTCATTTGTTATTGTTTTACATGTTGAATAGAAAATTTAATTCTAAGTTTGCTTCCAAAGCAACAATAAATAAATAAATAGCAAATAAACAAAAACAACACAACATAGGTCTGCGACTTAATGTTTGTCGTAAAAAAAATATATCAAACAATCATAAAAAAAAAAAAAAAGTACTGTCGAATGTTCTTAATCAATGAATAGAACAAAATATATTCATGTTTTAATTTGCGTCGTAATTTATAGCGGGCAATTTTGTAATTGTTATAATGGGTGATGAGTAATGATTTTAACGGGTAATTCATGTTGTAGCGGGCAAATAAAAAATTACCTCACGTTTAAATTCGTGTCGTAGGTCATGCGGGCAATCTCATTATAACTGCCTGAGTAGTTAGAGTGTATGTAAACATAACTTTTAGCCGGTTCGGAGGACCGGGCACATAACGGCTTGTAGATCTATATATATAAAGTATTTTAGACCTGTTTATATATCTAGGCCTATATATATAAAGTATTTTAGACCTGTTTATATATTTATATATTGTCACGTGCGAAATCAGCTACTGACGTTAGATGATATTTTTAGTAATGTATTATTATATATTTATATTCTTTTGATTCATATCCATCTTGGATCTCACAAGGTTGTATAAGAACTTGTATTGATGTTATTCAATTAGATTTGATGTTTATTTTACTCGTTTGCAATGAATCTTTGTGTATGAAATGATTTAGATAAACTGTACCTTAATATATAGGAAATCCACAATCCTGTTTGAAATTGAACACAATTTTATTCCAACAAGTTGAGATGATAAAATATAACAATACCACAGAATACATGTACCAGTATTATATAATGAAACTTAATCAGTTGAGATTCTTCTATAACGAACCAAGCTGTAATCCTATCTTTAAGAAAATGGTCAAAAACAGTCCTCACACATTAGCGCCCAAACTAGAACTAAACTAACGGACTCAAACCCTCGTGCTGACATATGACGCATTTTCATGCTATGACGTAGTGTCTAGACATATACATGTTTTATTCCTAACACGGAAACATTTCGGGTTTAAGATTATTTCATTTTAACTTTAGTTAATAATAACAGAACCAATATAATATGGAAATAAATCTACTCGTAACACTCGCCCCCCCTTAAGACACAAAGGAATTACAGACAGCGTTAAGTATGGAATTCTTTGTAGAGTACCCATAAAATGAACCAAATTCCCAAACTATTCGTAAGATTTAATTGACTATTGGACAATCTCTTTAAGATTAAAATGAACCATATATTACATATTCCCTTAATAACAAAGTCGCTATTATGGAATCCCTTATCACATTATTCTATCAATGATTATTAATTAAACATTTATTTATCAATTAATATTTACAATTATGATTATTGTGTGTACAACGTTGACCATAAAACTATTACCACCAATAACCAATTCCCACAGAATTGATATGAATTACCCAAATAAGTGGAACCGATTAATAATTGATAGATAATTCTTTAGAAAATTTAATTTATTTATAACCGATCACTGTATCATTAACTAATGATTTTCAGTTATTATATTATTATTATGATGTCTCAATTATGACATCAAGAATATTTAAAAATAAAAATGTTATAATCTCAGCTGATTTAGCTTTTACATAGCATAAAATAAGACATCCAAATTATAACATGACGACATAGAAACAAACAATTTGCAAAACACATCAATAATCAATTGAACAAACACAAGTGTGGATGTATTCAAGTTAAATACCGGTGTGTGTGCAATTGATGTATGCAATAGTTACCTTTTACCTTACAACGTATGATTGTTTCTAGTAGAATTTGAAGTTTTGTTCTGTAATGTTTCATATCGTAATATTTCAAAAACATAGTTTATTTATTGTCATTTTTACAATAATATATATTTTAATCAATACAATGAATGACATAAAAGAAAAACATTTCATGAGAAACTGGTTTCCTCTGGTTCAATCAGTCTTGTTCTATTGTGTACATCTGCAAATAGATTAATATTAATATGTTCATTAATTTGACCTTTGATAGCGGATTGTTCGCAAGCGGGTAAATGTGCCAATTTTTCATTAAGGGTTTTTAAAACTTTTGTGATTTTTAATTTGCTTTCTGCCACTTCACGCTCAATTTCGGGTGAATTATTCCCGACTTTAATAACAGTGTTTACCGAGGCAACAACTTTTTGTTCTTCTCTGGTAATGTATGGTTTCAACATATTGATATGGCACACTCGTTGCGATTTCCGTCTATCAGGGGTCTTTACAAGATAGTTAAACTCACTAAGCTTAGCCATAACCTCGTAGGGTCCTGTAAACTTGGCACTCAGGGGTTGACCAGACAGTGGCGTCAGCATGAGAACTTTATCACCAGGTTGGAAGATACGGGTTCTTGCGTTGACGTCATAATAGACCTTCATCTTGTCTTGTGCCTGCAAAAGATTAGATCTGACAACTTTTAATGCATTATACAGTCTATTTTTAAAATTTTCCACGTATGTCAGTAGACCAGTGTCTTCAGTGGATGATAACCATGTCTCTTGTAACAGCTTTAGTGGTCCACGAACGGTGTGTCCGAATACCAGTTCAAAGGGACTGAAACCAAGAGATTCTCGTACAGCCTCTCTGGTTGCGAAGAGTGCGAAGGGAATACCACGATCCCAGTCGTCGTTATGCTCGAAACAGAAAGTACGGAGCATATTCTTCAATGTTTGGTGGTATCGTTCCAGTGCGCCTTGACTCTGTGGATGATATGCACTCGATACTGCATGACGAATACCCAGCCGTTCTAAGACTTGGCGAAATAACTTCGATGTGAAATTTGAACCTTGATCTGACTGCACGGTTTTCGGAAGACCATATCGGGTGAAGAATCCGATAAGTGCATCAGATATTTTGTCGGCATTGATGCTACGTAGAGGAATAGCCTCTGGAAATCTTGTTGCCGAACACATTATAGTGAACAGATACTGGTGGCCAGCCTTAGTTTTAGGCAACGGACCGACGCAGTCTATAATGATGTGACTGAAGGGTTCTGAGAATGCTGGTATGGGTCGTAGAGGAGCTACCGGAATGGTCTGATTCGGCTTGCCGACCATCTGGCAGACATGACATGATCTGCAAAACGATGTGACGTCACGGCGTAGGCCAGGCCAGAAGAAATATGGAAGAATCCTGTCGAAGGTTTTCTGTATCCCTAGGTGACCAGCATACGGTGAATCATGGGCCATATGTAGTATGTCCTTGCGGTATACATTGGGTACCACGATTTGATGTACTTCGCTGCATGTTTCATCGTCGTTTTCTTTCCCTCTCCATTTCCTCATCAACAACTCATCCCTCAGGTAATAACCTGCGGCCATTGTTTCTAATTCTCCTTCATTCTTTGCTTCCTCTTTTAGCTTCCCGATCTCTGGATCTTTGCCTTGAGCAAGAATGAGTAGTTGTCTATGCGACAAATTATTTTGATCAGTATGACTTGAGTGACCACCTAGAACATCCGCCATGAAGGTTGCTTGTAAGTCAATCTCTGGTGTTGGTTCTGGTTTCTTTGTCGATTCATTAGTCATCTGCTGTTTCTCCATAGCTCTGGTGATAACACATACTGAATTTTCAGTATTCTTACACTGAACAGAGTCTTTGGTTTCTTTAAGTACAGGATGTACCTGATTCTTGGCAATGTCACTTCCTAAAAGTAATGAAATGCCTCTGTAGGGAAATTTCTTCACTATCCCAACAATAACAGATCCAGTGAAGTAATTACTCTTCAACTGTATACGATGTAACGGTGCCGTGAGTGTTCCAGCCATAGTACTGATTAAGGCATACTGGCCTGTATGAGTCAATTTCGACGTTGGTACAGTATTCTTCAACAGTAGAGATATATCAGCACCGGAGTCACGTAGAATTTTAATCTTCCGTTCTCTAGCTTGATTATCTATAGGTGACACATAGCCCTCGCTAACATCCGATAGCATGCACTCGGGTAGTTCTCTGCCTACTGAGTTTCTTGCTACACTACTGCCTCCATAAGTAAACGTTTTATTTACTGATTGTTCATCTGTCACACTCCCTTTGGAGTTGAAACTAGAATGTTCAATAGCCTCGGTCTTCATTTCAAAGACTTTTTCCGACTTTGAGCAACTTGGACATGCGTGTTTCGCCATCTCTTCATGACTAACATCAGATGTCTTTCTTTCAGCTTTAATTCTTTTGTGGGCAGTTTTATTTATGTGAGTTTCAGTTTGTACGGCGATGTGTGATAAAACCACGTTGTTCTTATTTTTAATGGGTCTTTTCTCTTTATGTAGACTCCAACAATTCTCTTTTATATGTCCATCTTTTTTACAGAATGTACAGGTAATTCTCTTTTGTACAAAACTTGAATTCTCTTGTTTATCGGCTTTTTGTTTACTTTTATCCTCTGTCGATCTTAACTTCCTCTCTGTATTACTGTTTTGAGTCCTCAAACTTGTTCTGTCATTTTGAACATAATGGCTATGCGGGTGAATAATGACATATTCATCGGCTTTAACTGCTGCTTGTTCTGCTATTTCAATACCACGATCAGCCAAATGAACTTTTATATCAGTGCGAATCTTCTCAGTAAAATCCTCCATCAGTATGAGATTATATAGTTTTTCATAATCTTTATTCACATTCTTAGAACGTAACCATCGATCAAAATACTTTTTCTCTAATCTCAGGAAATCAACATGTGAAACTTCTGGTTCCTTCTTGTACTCACGATATAACTTTCGATACTTTTCTGGAGTTAGAACATAACTCAATAGTACTCTGCTCTTTATTAGTTCATAATCATTGCATTCCTCTGGAGTCAAATTCAATACAACATCTAGAGCCTTGTCTTTTGTTAGAGCTGAACGTAAAAGTACTGCTTTCTTATCTTCAGGAAATTTATAATCGATCGAGTTTCTTTCGAAGACCATAAAGAACTCATCAATCTCTATGTTCTCCATGCTTGGGACATGCTTTTTAAACTTATATAGTTCTACATTATTTGTTTCCTGAATCGTATGAGTTGATGAACGAGACTTTGCCAATTCAATCCTTTCATTACTAGCGATTCTTTCTTTTTCCAATTCCCCCAATCTTTTCTCTTTCTCTGCTTCTATTCTTTTACCTTCTAATTGTACTTCTATTCTTTTACCTTCCAATTGTACTTGAATTTCTAACTTCCTCATTTCTAACTGGAATTTCATGTCTGCACTTAGTTCATTTCCATTCCTTTTAAATTCATGGTTATCTATGTCTGTTTTCAGGGTTTCTGATACATTGAGAACCACTGATTCTTCATTATTCATAGTATTTTCTTCAAGCATTCTACCGTGTCTTTTCAAACAGTCCTTAATATCTTGAATCAATTTACTCCTTACTGGTGTAACTTCAGTAATGTCTATTCCCAGAGAGTTTGCCATCTCTTTTAACTGGGTTAGTGACATGCTAGTTAACTGTTCTGACGTGATAGCAAAAATATTCAATTGCTCCAACGTAAGATTAGCTTCCGCCATGTTTTATATTAATGACGAAAATAGAAGATAAAAAATTTCAACTTTACCTTTCATAAAGTCCTTTGAAATATTTTTACACCACTGTTAATTTGTAGAAGATAAATTTTAAGGATGGTTGTATACAAAACTGAAAACAGTATGTCCGAACACAGACAGTGCCTCCCACGTAGACAGAATTTGAATAAATATTTGTTGTAAATCGTTTTCACTAAAACAGTTGTATATTCTCAATTTCTTATACATACAAACTTTAGATCCAGGACTTGAGCCCCCAATCTTTTGTCACGTGCGAAATCAGCTACTGACGTTAGATGATATTTTTAGTAATGTATTATTATATATTTATATTCTTTTGATTCATATCCATCTTGGATCTCACAAGGTTGTATAAGAACTTGTATTGATGTTATTCAATTAGATTTGATGTTTATTTTACTCGTTTGCAATGAATCTTTGTGTATGAAATGATTTAGATAAACTGTACCTTAATATATAGGAAATCCACAATCCTGTTTGAAATTGAACACAATTTTATTCCAACAAGTTGAGATGATAAAATATAACAATACCACAGAATACATGTACCAGTATTATATAATGAAACTTAATCAGTTGAGATTCTTCTATAACGAACCAAGCTGTAATCCTATCTTTAAGAAAATGGTCAAAAACAGTCCTCACACATTAGCGCCCAAACTAGAACTAAACTAACGGACTCAAACCCTCGTGCTGACATATGACGCATTTTCATGCTATGACGTAGTGTCTAGACATATACATGTTTTATTCCTAACACGGAAACATTTCGGGTTTAAGATTATTTCATTTTAACTTTAGTTAATAATAACAGAACCAATATAATATGGAAATAAATCTACTCGTAACAATATATAAAGTATTTTAGACCTGTTTATATATTTAAATATATAAAGTATTTTAGACCTGTTTTTATATTTACATATATATAAAGTATTTTAGACCTGTTTATATATTTATATATATGAAGTATTTTAGACCTGTTTATATATTTATATATATAAAGTATTTTAGACCTGTTTATATATTTACATATATATAAAGTATTTTAGACCTGTTTATATATTTAAATATATAAAGTATTTTAGACCTGTTTATATATTTAAATATATAAAGTATTTTAGTTTATATATCAATCTCTCTCTCTATATATATCTATAAAGTAGACAGTATGCGTAGATACCGATCCCCATTTGTTAATTTATAGACACATGACCTTATTGTCTCATATGATACATTTTTTTTTAATCTCGCTTCCGGCAGGTGTCCACCATAGCTGAGTGGTTAGCATATACGATTGCAATTTAGCTTTTCGTTAAATAAAAGACTTGCCTTTTTTTTTTTAACCCAATTACAACATTTATTTTAAATTACTCTCCTAACTGTTTTTATTAAATAATAATTTTATTTGTAAAATTATTAGATCTATAAAATCTATACTATAACTTTCTGTTTATTTGTAGTTTATGAAATTTTTTATCTGTAGCTTATACAGGCTTATTTAATTTTTCCCCGGGCAACGCCGGGGAATTTAACTTGTATATATATATATATATATATATATATATATATATATATTATATCAGTTGGTGAAATACATTCTGTGGGCGTGCGTGCTAACCACCAATCCTATGTCACATCCGGTTCTATCCGGTTACTTTTACTTTTCAGCCATTATGCCCTAATTTACTACCACATTTGTTTGTATTCCCCCGTCGAAGATATAGCTGCTATAATTGAACGCCCCCCCCCCCGCCTTACCCCTCCTTTTACCCCAAACCGCCCCATAACTCCCTACATTGTGTTGTGAATAATAGTGTCCTCCGACTGAGTACTAAAAACTCATTTTGCTTGACCTAATTCTAAACCTTTTCATTTTCCGCTGAACCTACTCGTACAGATGTTCACGTTAATATTAGCAATAAACCCGTGCAAGATCACTGTGTGATTTTTTAATGTTATATATATATCATGTATCGGAAATTCCCAAATTTAATCCAAAATATATTTATAGCCTATCGGAGATTCCTAAACAAAGTATCAAATATAAGGACATTTTGTTGTTAATTTGGTAACACATTTTTTTATTTTATTGTTTGGTCCTGGGTTCGAATCCTGGTGAAGGCTACGATTTGTTCCCGGGACTAAAGGGTGTGCCTGAGTCTACCCAGCTCTATTGGGTACCTGATTTTAGTTTGGGGGTAAACAAAGACGGCTGGGGCATTGTGCTGGCCACACAACCCGCTAGTATGCCTTGGCCACAAAAACTGGTGAACGCTGCTTCACCGGCCCTATGAATCAATTTGGTCCGAATGGTATTTTACTGTCTGGTAATACTATATAGATATATGTTTATAAAACAAAAAATGCTTTTATCGAATAAAAAAGTTGATGAAATCAAGTCACACCTCACTCTAGCAAAAATATTAATTATATTATCCTAATTCAATATTTATTCACACAGAGAGGTGACGTGTAGAATATTTCAAATAATAAGCCAACACCAGCAAACACGATCAAATAGAATTTAAAGGAAAAAAAGAACTCAATTTATTTTATAAATTCTAGGAACAAACTTTATTTTTAAGTTGAGAGTCGCTTTACAATTTTATACATTTTTAATGACAAGTAAGAAGCTAATGGAATGGAAGTTTGGCGTCACGTGTGAAATGGCACTTTATGAATTCTAGCAATGGACACGGGAAATAGAAAAAAAAGGATGTATGTATGCATAGATTTATGATGAATGAATGGATGGATGGATGAACAGATACAAAGATACATAGATAGTCATTTTTTCCCATAATTTTATTCGAATATAAAAATTTTAAAAGTGAAATTGAAGATTGCCAACGTATTGCCATTTTAAGAGGTATAATTTCTCTTCTTTTCTCGCTGTCTCTCTCTCTCTTTTTCTGTCTCTGTGTCTCTTTGTCATTCTCCCTCTTACTGTCCCACTTGTTCTGTCTGTCTGTCCGTATCTCCCAATCTTGAACTTTCTATCTATCTTTCTCTCATTAAACCTAGTCTATATAAGATAAGATAAGATTGCTTTATTGATCCAAATGAATGGAATATATCTCTATCTGGCTATCTTGGACCCTCTGTCTCTTTCTCTATGGATCAGACATTTTCAGTTATTTCGGTTCTTTCTGTTAGTTTATCTTTCTCTCTTTCTCTTTACTCCTTCCATCTGTATCTTCTTTTCTTCTTTTTCTGTTTTTATTTATAATTTTACTGTTTTCCCTTCTCTCGTGTCTCTTTCTAATCATAATTTACATAAACGAGCTTAGGCGAGGGCTTAAAACGTAAGAACACCCAGAACAATAGATTGCAATCAAATAAACCCAAACAGAATACAGGAGAGTTTCATTTTCTCTTTTATTCTCTTCTTCTTCTTCTGTTTTCTTCTTTTCATTAGTGGTAAAGAAATAAAGTTTGTATTGCCCCCCCCCCACCCCATCCTTTCCCTTTCCCCTCTAGTTCCGCGCTTTCATAATTCAACGCCATCAAGAATTTGGAAAACAAACACAAACAAAAATAGTGTCCAATCAAATTCAAATAAAATTAGACCGGAAGCGTGATCATGTAATAAAAATATTTGTACAAAAATGAAACTGAGAACAACGAAACGAATGACATATTACGACATGTACCTCTCTGATTTTATGCCAATGGAAAGAAATAGAGATTATGTTGTTTTGCTGCATGCTAATGAAGAACAACACCAAGGACACACATTTTTAGTATGCTATATCGTCATATACTGCACTGATTGTACGTCAATGGAACAAAATATTTCATTCCGTTCTTGTGTTCCATGCTAATGAAGAACACCACCCAGGACACAAATTAGAAACTGGTGATATATTTGTTTCAAAGATAATTTATCGTTGCAATTAGAATGTTTTATAATTGTTGTTGTATTTATTAAAGAGTTATTGCTTGATGGTAAAGGGCAGGACTAACCGTTACATATGGGCTCGTAAAAAAAAGGCGTAAATCATCTCTAGAGGGTTTGGTTCATTTTATGGTCAAGCGGAAGCACGTCAAAAAGACATACAGAAGGACTTGGACTCCAAATTCCAAAAAGTTATTACTTGAAGGCGTAGGGCGTCTCTAAGTGTGCCGGGCTCCGATTGGTACCTGACTTTTGTTAGGGAAGGTAAAAAAAAAAACAGCTATGCATTGTAGTGACCAGTGAGTGACCACTCCCATTGCTGGCTGCTGTACCCAAGGTACACTTCCATTGAGAGCATACAGGTGGGCGAAAGTATGGGAAACGTCCCCCGTTGCGCATTGGATAATTGCACGGGCGGGCGAGGAAGGAATAGGCGCAGCAACAGTACACTCCTCGAAAACCCCGATGCCAAGATCAGAAACCTAAGAAACTCGTGCCAGAAATGTCTAGCCAGAAAGACGTGATGAATTATTTTTTTCCGGCATTGAATGAGAAGAACTATTTGTTGAAGCCGAAGTTTCTGAATGACATAGCGATACATTTCAGTGAGCTGAAATTGCATTTACAAGGACGGGGTCAAACATCACTTGAACTTCTAGACCACTGAAATGGGACATAACTTGCAGTGAAATCAATCTAAAAACATTTAACTACTTCCCTTATTTAAGGCATATATTTTAAAAATAGATAGATTGGTGAGATTTTTCCTAAGTACGTATTGATGCATTCAAGGCGGAGTTTTCTAATACAAAGGCAAGATGTTCAACTTCATGAACACACGTTTTCCTACTTCACCGACCCTGACTGGCTTGTTCTTACTACAACGTTCTTAGTTCTGGATCTTTTTTTTTAAGTGGAAGGATATTGACGATTTTAAAAGTCCAGCAAGTTGAATATAAGACATCCAAATAATGGGACCAAAATGTGCCCGATTTGCGATAAAATCTGAAAGGAAGCTGCTTAGGAAAGTCGTCAGCTATTCTTAACTGCAAGGCATTCGCTCTTCTACTTTCAGCTTACAATTGTGAACAGAATTTATCGCACATGAAAGCTGTTTGAAGCCTAGGCAAAGAAGGCACTTACACTTGACCACTCAAAAGTGATTAAATATATAACTGTCTTTAAACAATTAGCTAAAGCATTCGAGGACAAGGCGCTTATTTAATTACATTCAAAATAGTTTTTATGATCGTCTTCTTTAACTAAACATAAATACAATTTATTCTAACACAAATTTATGTTTTATTACTTTGATAAATATAAGCGTCGTATGTATTAGCATTATTTTATGAAATTGTTGTAATTTTAAATGTTTAAAAAAACAAACTCATTAATTAAATCGACAAACAAATAATTAATGCAGGAAATGTTTATTTACAACTGTTTAACGTAAATTAAATTTATACCTCTTATTAATTCCTGAAATCAATACCATAATACTGGATTTCTGTAAAATAAACAATAATTCATCCGTAATGTTAGTTATAATACAAACCATAACTTGTTTGGACTCACTATAAATTAAATTTTGAAACTTTAATTTAATTAAAGGGGGATAATTAAGCCGTTTTCTTTGCGTTAATATTTCTAATCAGTTTCTTATTTTTCTTTTACAAAAGCATAAATTACTTACAATGTATAAATATACACTGATTTAAAATATGAAATATAGTTGATAATTATATAAATATTACATGACTTAAGAATTTATGTGTACATTTCTAAACATTACATTAACTACCCAGTTTGTGTGATTACTTTGTATCTTTTCCATTTTATTGCAGTGCGAGTCTGATGCTTTCGGTGAAAAAAACATTAGTCTATAAGAAATCTCAGTTAGACGGAGATTCATATAATCAGTGATACGATTACTTTGCTTTTTTACCAAGATCTTGGCTTTTTCTATCCGAACTTGAGATAATGGCAATTTTTTCGAGGACCTTGGCTTTTCTTTTTAAAGAAAATGTTAGCATTATTTTATGATTATAAGCGGCAAAAATGTATTTTGGGAAGCGATTAAAAGTATAAATGTCAACTTTTGCTCTACTGCAGATTTGGCAACGCTCACAGTGTCATCCATACCATAGTCTATAACAGAGCTGCTGTAACTGGAAATTTAATGAATAGGCCTAGATGAGGTGGCAACGAAGAAACTGTGGGGAGGCGGGGGGGGGGGGGGTGAAGAGGTGTATAATTAATCTTACCTCCCATTTGGCAACATAAAATAAATTAATCAGACATCATGGTTAACACCCCGCAGCCGCTTATTGCGAGTAAATCGAAAATTCCATATTTAGGCTTTGACAATAAAGAAATATATGATAAACTGTAATAGGTTGAGACAAAAAAAATGATACGAGGTGGGAGGAGAAACAAATTGTGTAAAGTAGGGCGGGGTGAAAGGTGCATATCTTAAGCAAATAGTATAAAGGTGAAACGGGGGGGGGGGGTAAAATATGCATAGGGAAAATAGTGCACTGTTTGGTGAGGGGGGCTATAATGTAGGCCTATCAGGCTTTTTATCCTGTCTTATACATTACAGACGCTCCTTTTATAAAGAAGATTATTGCGAAGAAGATTAAGTCCTACGCTCATCCGCGGATTGAGTCTGTTAATGGTTTTCCTGGTTAATTCAGACAACCCATTCCATACACAGATGCCACTCAGAAAGAAAGAGTAGGCTACTTATTTCCATTTGTTCTCGCATAAGGGATATGAAGGTGTATTTGTTCTTTTTTTTTTTATCTGTGCATTGCAACAGATTAAATTGTTATTTTTAGGGCCTAGAGTTTAATGCCTGGACACTGTACTGGTGCACGAGTTAAAAGTTGAAGTAAACAATTTATAGTTCTTGATCTATAATTAATTAAATTACATTTGGAAAAAAAATTAACAAGAATTTTTTTTTTTTTAAATTATTGCAAAAATGTGTAAAAAAAAATTCTTAGTTTTGGAAGAAAAAAAAAAGGGGGGGGGGGGTGCGTCGCACATGGATTGACTTGGAAAGGAAGGGGGGGGAGGGGCGGGACACAAAAATAGGTCACAGAAACCATTTTTTATCATAACTTGGCTTTTCTGGGCTTCTTTTAAGCGCTCAACTTGGCTTTTCTGAAATTTTAGAGCGGTATCACTGCATATTATAATAATTTGTACAAAACTAAAGATAACAGATGTAATCTCGTATTAGCTCTAAATACTAATAAATGATTAGATATTTTTACAAACATGTTGTTACGAAACGTAAATTCCCTACATTGTAATGTTAATAAACCAACTAAATCATTTAAGCGAATTGCGTTTAAACGATATAAATATTTCTCAGCTCAAAGTTTCCCCCGGGTTTTTCCTAACCTAATTTGAGCATTATTGTTTTTTATTAACCTCGATAAAAACATGAACTGTGCATGCACCTACAGCGTGTCAAAGCCGTCCGGTCTCTCCTTATTTTGTTAGAGCATTATTGCTTGTTCTTAATAAAAGACATTCTGATCATGCAGTCAGCACGCAGGCTTGATTAAAATTCTCGTGTCACTAGGCTGGCGGGATTTTCCAACGATTGACCCATAACATATTTCTACGCGATTCGACACTTTTAGTTCAGTTCTTGGCGTACATTCGATCAGATAACATCTAAGATTCTGAGTCTCTGAAGATCGTTTCTATTTGAGTTGTATTATGAAAGATTTATTATTCTACTATTAACTACAATGCTATATGTTCATTGAGGATATTCATTACTAATTGGAATATGTGTATTTCTTGATTGTGTATATAATATTATTTGGATTCCTACTGGATTGATTTTGTAAATTAAACCAAATTTATCGTTGCTTTCTATACAACTTGGTTAACGTCAATATTTCAAAGTTATCTACATGTGTGTATGTGTAATATTTATTCAACTATATTAATAATCTACACTACCACTCAACATCGAGGTTCTTGTTGTATAATATGAGCCACACAAATAATTATACATGAAGTAAAATCAACTGTAAACTCTAAAACTACGCTATGTGAATTGCCAGGGGATTATAAGAACCAGGAATACTCTAGACAACTACAAATAAACTTCAGAATGATATAATAAGATCTTCACTAATACAAGGATACTCACACTAACAATAACAATACTATAACTATCATTTTCATAAATTGAATGGGGGCTCTAGCCGTAATAACATTATAAATTATAATTATACTTGTGTGATAAATAGAAGGTCTCATCCATGATTTATTATGGTGAATAAATTGCCTTGTAATAAAATGGGGGCTCGTCCGGGATTAACATTATAAATTATAATTATACTTGTGTGATAAATAGAAGGTCTCATCCATGATTTATTATGGTGAATAAATTGCCTTGTAATAAAATGGGGGCTCGTCCGGGATTTATTAACAAACGTTTAGAGGATTTACTTCAACTTCAAGAATCGTTATACTATTTACACAAATTATTTACAACTGCCGTAATACATACTCGTAACTTGGATGGATTGTGTTGGAAAATATGAACAATATACAATATACTAAAGATTGTGATTGAATTGAACATTGCTATTGAGAATCGGAAAACTTAACTATTCAGCCTGGAAAATTATCTGGTGTATTACCTTATCGAACAAAGTAACTCTAAGAAAGTATTTTTTTATGACCTTGTTGTGACAAATCTGAACTGTGTGGTGTAGTGAATTATTCAAAGGACAGAAAGTAAGTTGGACACTTTTATTGTATTATTAACAAGATTTACAGTAACTTTTAATAATATAAAATGGAGGCCACAAATAATCTTACATTGGATCCAGAGATATTTGATCTAACCTCAGAACAGCTTAATAAAATGTCAATGATACAATTAAAAGAATTGGCTAAATCATTGGGCATTTCTATCACAGAAACTAGGCCATCAAAAACTAAATTACTTCAAGAGGTAACTGAGTGTTTAAGAAAACAAGGTACACTAATTATTGAAGAAACTACTGCTAATTATAACATTAATGATGAATCAGATGATGAATTACCTTTTCCTATAACACAAAGAGTAAAGCATACAACTGGTGACTTAAGTGAAGAATGGAAATTTAAACTTGAGTTAAGAAAGATGGAATTAGAGATGGAAAGAGAAATAGCAAGAGAGAAAATAGCAAGCCAAGAAAGAATTGAGATAGCAAGGTCTCGTACGTCAATTCATTCGAATGCAAGCTCTGAAGCAGATGCAGAACTGTATAAGTTTAAGAAACATATTCCAGTTTTTGAAGATAATTCGGTGGAAGAGTTCTTCATGATTTTCGAGAGAAACGCTAGAGACTATCAATTTCCCGAGGGCAAGAAAGCTATACTCCTACGCTCAGCTCTGAACAAAGGAAAGGCACTTGATGTTGTATTAAGTCTTACTGAAGAGGAATTGTATGATTATGAACTGATCAAGAATAGAGTACTGCTAAGTTATGCATTAACACCTGAAAAATATAGAAAAGTGTTTCGTGAGTCTAAGAAAGAACAGGAACAATCCCATGTTTATTTTCTAAGACAGAAAAAGAAATATTTTGAAAGATGGATTCGATCCAAAGGTGTAAACAAAGACTTTGATAAATTAGCTAATCTTATGCTAATGGAAGACTTTAACAATAACATCAGAGGTGATGTAAGAATACATTTAGCAGACAAAGGTGTAGAACAAGTAGAAACAGCAGCAGTAATGGCAGACGAATATGTTATTATCCATTCCAGCAATAAATTTACAACAGTTGATAAATCAAAATTCCAGAATCGAGATATGAAGGTAGAAAAGAAAACCATAAATCCAAATGAATCCTATCAATCAAAGAGACATCAGCAGAGCAATGAAGGTCCAACAAATTCCAAGCCAACCTGTAGCCATTGTAAACGAATTGGACATACTAAGGAAAAGTGCTGGATATTGAATGGGAACCCGAATAAAAAGAATGTTGTCTTATCGTATGTAGCAATGCCAAAGCAAAGAACTCATGTAAATGTAAAGAAGGATATTAGAACTCAAACAGAGATACCTAGTGCTAATGCAGATAACCTGACAAAACACACGTATCTTGGAAACTTGAAACCAGAAATAGTTCCTGAAATAGAGACAATGGTTTTCAATAATTCTAATTCTAATCTGAGTTCCAAGGAATCTATATCAGATAGAACCACCATGAGTACTAAACATACCTCTTACAAAAATAACTTGGATACAGATCTCATCGATACTGAGATACCAAGCAATTGTTTACCATTCATTGAAGAAGGTACCGTGTCATCCATAATAAATGGTGTCACTAGTGAAAAGAACATCAGAATACTCCGTGATACAGGGGCTGAGGTTTCACTACTTTTAGAGAATACTGTTCCTACGTCACAATCGACATATACAGGACAGGATCTCACTATTCAAGGTGTATCAAGGAAAAATGTACAAGTTCCTTTGCATCAAATACAGCTGAAGAGTGCGTACTTCACTGGAAATGTAGTTGTGGGTGTTTACAAATCACTTCCGTTTAAAGGTGTTTCTTTAATACTGGGAAATGATATTGCTGGAGATGTGGTGCATTCCATATCCAAGAAAAAACAATACCTTAATAAAAGTGAGAGCTTTATCAAACCTATATGCATCGTCACGAGAGGTATGGCCCAACAACAAAAGTCTGTCGAAACCATGTCAAAGTCAAAAATAGAACCAGAAATTGACCTACAGGCAACTTTCCTGGCTGACATCTTGAGTGGTCCCTCAGTCAAGACTACTGAAAGTAATTTGTCACCTCGACAATTACTCCTATTAGAACAGAATAGAGATTCAGGAATTAAACACCTGAAGAAAAAGGTGATAACTGAACAGGAGGCAGAAATTAAAGGAAATGGATTTTTTCTGAAGGAGGGAATATTAATGCAAAAATGGAGAGATGTGAAATGTGATAATGACAATTGCAGAGAAGGAAGTCAGATTGTGGTACCAGCCATATATCGCAATGACATCTTACACATGGCTCATGACACACCATATGCTGGTCATCTAGGAGTGAACAAGACTTACCGTCGAATTCTTCCGTACTTCTATTGGCCTGGACTACATCGTGACGTCACAAAATACTGCAAGTCATGTAATACATGCCAGATAGTTGGTAAACCTAACCAGACTATACCGGTAGCACCTCTAAAGCCAATACCTGCCTTTGCAGAACCATTTAGCCACTTGCTAATAGACTGTGTAGGTCCTTTGCCTAAAACAAAGACAGGACACCAGTACTTATTCACTATAATGTGCACTGCCACGAGATATCCTGAAGCTATTCCGCTACGCACCATTAACGCAGATAAGATATCTGACGCACTGATTGCATTTTGTTCAAGATACGGTCTTCCAAAGACTATACAGTCAGACCAAGGATCTAACTTTACATCAAAGCTGTTTAACCAGGTCTTAAAGAAACTAGGCATCCAACATGCAACTTCAACTGCGTACCATCCGCAAAGCCAAGGTGCCCTAGAAAGATATCATCAGACTCTGAAAACCATGCTCCGCACATACTGTTTTGAGAACACTGAAGACTGGGATCGCGGTATTCCATTCGCTCTTTTCGCGACTAGAGAAACTGTGCAGGAATCTCTTGGATTCAGTCCGTTCGAGTTAGTGTTTGGACATTCAGTTCGAGGACCTCTAAAACTGTTGCAGGAAACCTTGTTAAATTCTGATGAAGAGACTGGACTCGTAGCTTATGTGGAACAATTTAGCAATAGAATCTATCATGCTTTTAATCATGTTAAAGATAATCTTTTGCAGGCTCAGAAAAGAATGAAAGGGTACTATGATGTCAAGGCCAGATCCCGATGTTTCCATCCTGGTGATAAAGTCCTCATGTTGACCCAATTGTCTGGACAACCCCTGAGTGCAAAATATACAGGACCATATCAGGTTTTAGATAAAATCAGTGATGTAACATACCTTGTAAAAACCCCTGATAGAAGGAAAACACAGAGACTGTGCCATATAAACATGCTAAAACCTTATGTTGTTAGGGAAGAACAAACTGACATTAGGCCAGTGAGTGCTATCAAAACTGTTGAAACACCCCCGCCTAAATTTAAAAAGACAATCATAGAAAGTAAACTTCAAAACACTGAAGCACTTAAAAACCTCAATGATAAACTGGCACATCTAGACTCAGGTGAACAGACTTCTATCAAGGGTTTAATCTATGATCATGTAAATTTGTTTAGTGATGTTCCTAACAAAACAACTTTGGTTACCCATGATGTAGTTTTAAAAGATGATAATGTTAAACCTGTCAAACAACATCCGTATAGGGTTAATCCCATACAACTTGAACACATCCGTAAAGAAATTGATTATATGCTGAGCAATGATATAATTACTCACAGTAACAGTGATTGGTCATCCCCATGTGTGTTGGTTCCCAAATCTGATGGTTCACTACGCTTTTGTGTAGACTATAGGAAATTAAACCAAGTGACAAAAACAGATTCGTATCCCATACCACGGATAGATGATTTAATCGATAGAGTAAGCACTGCAAACTATGTAACTAAGATTGACTTACTAACAGCTTATTTCCAAATCCCATTAACAGATAGGGCTCAGGAGGTATCAACTTTTGTTACTCCTGATGGATTATATAAGTTTAAAGTAATGCCATTCGGAATGGTCAATGCTCCAGCTAGTTTTCAAAGACTAATAAACACTATTATCCGTGATATCCCACAATGCCATGCATATCTGGACGATATCGTAGTGTTCAGTAATAACTTTAATGATCATCTACATCAGTTAAAACTGTTATTCCTAAAACTAAAACAGGCTAATCTTACTATAAACCTAGTTAAAAGTCAATTTTGCCATGCAGAAATTGAATACTTAGGTCATGTAGTGGGTAATGGCAAAGTAAAACCAGTGAATGCCAAAGTCAAAGCTATACAGGAATTCCCTGTCCCTAAAACGCAGAAACAACTTCGAGGATTTCTGGGTATGGCCGGGTACTACAGGAAGTTTTGTAAAAACTTTTCTATTATCACTTGCCCTTTGACAAATCTCTTGAGAAAGAAAAATCAATTTAAGTGGACTCAGGAATGTGACCAAGCCTTTAATAATATAAAAGACATACTGACCAAGGCACCAGTATTAGTCTCACCTGATTATACTAAACCTTTCAGAATAACGATAGACTCGTGTAATACAGGAATGGGCGCGGTAATCTCACAAATAGGAGATGATTCACTTGAACATCCCATTAGCTTTTGTTCAAAAAAAATTTAACCCACATGAGGTAAATTATAGCACAATAGAGCAGGAATTACTAGGACTTATCCAAGCATTGAAACATTTCAATTACTATGTAAATGGTTCTCAGTTCCCAATCGAGATATTCACTGATCACAATCCACTAGTATTTCTTTCCCGCATCAAACAAAATCAGCGCATCCTAAGATGGAGTTTGTTTATTCAAGCTTACAACTTAAAAATAACTCACTTATCTGGAAAAGATAACATCGTCGCGGACACCCTATCGCGTATGTAACAAATGTATAAGGGGATAACTACATGTATATATTCTGATAATCCTAACTAAGAGAATTGGATCATTTAAAATATAAATGCATGAATATATGAATATGTTGTGATTATTTTATGCAATATCTTATGCCTTATTTTATGCCATGAATATTTCCATTTGCTAAAACAAATATTATTATTGTTGTAGGAAAAAAGAAAGAACCTAATAAGTTACTTATAAATATTATGGATTTATGAACGTAATTTTCTTTATTAGTAAGATAATGAATGAACAGAAATGTACATCCTTATTTTGAAACAATCAAACTATAGTTGTGATTATGTAAAAACCAAAATAGAGTAATGTGCATACACTTCACATGCTTACACACTTAAGATTAAATTCTTACTCTTAAGTTTATTTAAATATTAATTTCATTTAAGTTGAATTAATTAATGATTGAATTGTTTAATATGATAACATTAGTTATGTTGATTTTTACCTTATAAATACGATGATGATGTTTATAAGGAATGATATCTCAGAGAGTATAATTTTAGAATAACGCGAACATGTGTTATGGTCTAAGGATAACTTAAGATCCTATATGATGAGGGTTTAATAGAATAAATTATTTCCCTTACTTGTCTTATTTAACGGACTACCCAGGTGGAGTCAGTTTTTTTTGTATATTGTTTAGAACTAAAGTTAAGTGCAGGCGGTTCTAAAAGAAATTGCACACTTCTATTGTTTAGTATGCAATGTTCTTTTCCTTTTGGTATGGGCGACTGTTACGAAACGTAAATTCCCTACATTGTAATGTTAATAAACCAACTAAATCATTTAAGCGAATTGCGTTTAAACGATATAAATATTTCTCAGCTCAAAGTTTCCCCCGGGTTTTTCCTAACCTAATTTGAGCATTATTGTTTTTTATTAACCTCGATAAAAACATGAACTGTGCATGCACCTACAGCGTGTCAAGGCCGTCCGGTCTCTCCTTATTTTGTTAGAGCATTATTGCTTGTTCTTAATAAAAGACATTCTGATCACGCAGTCAGCACGCAGGCTTGATTAAAATTCTCGTGTCACTAGGCTGGCGGGATTTTCCAACGATTGACCCATAACATATTTCTACGCGATTCGACACTTTTAGTTCAGTTCTTGGCGTACATTCGATCAGATAACATCTAAGATTCCGAGTCTCTGAAGATCGTTTCTATTTGAGTTGTATTATGAAAGATTTATTATTCTACTATTAACTACAATGCTATATGTTCATTGAGGATATTCATTACTAATTGGAATATGTGTATTTCTTGATTGTGTATATAATATTATTTGGATTCCTACTGGATTGATTTTGTAAATTAAACCAAATTTATCGTTGCTTTCTACACAACTTGGTTAACGTCAATATTTCAAAGTTATCTACATGTGTGTATGTGTAATATTTATTCAACTATATTAATAATCTACACTACCACTCAACATCGAGGTTCTTGCTGTATAATATGAGCCACACAAATAATTATACATGAAGTAAAATCAACTGTAAACTCTAAAACTACGCTATGTGAATTGCCAGGGGATTATAAGAACCAGGAATACTCTAGACAACTACAAATAAACTTCAGAATGATATAATAAGATCTTCACTAATACAAGGATACTCACACTAACAATAACAATACTATAACTATCATTTTCATAAATTGAATGGGGGCTCTAGCCGTAATAACATTATAAATTATAATTATACTTGTGTGATAAATAGAAGGTCTCATCCATGATTTATTATGGTGAATAAATTGCCTTGTAATAATGTCATTATTATTTATTAAATGTAGAATGCTTCAAAGATTTTCTTCATAAAGCTCCTTTCTATGATTTTGGCCTTGTTCTTGCTACGGCGCTAAAAAAAATGGTCTCTTTAAAAAAATAAAAATAATAAGAGAGCAGGTTAACTTTCAGCCTGTTGGCACGCTGAATGATTTAGAAATCCTAGTTTGGCACACTGTTAGCAAATGGTTGCCGACCCCTGGTATAGATTCCAGGCCTTTAGTCTTGTATTTGTGCTACGGGCAAATGTGCAGTTATGCAAAAAAAATGCCGCCTCGTCAATGGTCCGAGGGAATTCCGGATGAGAGAAAAAGTGTGATGTATGTGCTTAAAATCTCATATCATGCGTCGCGTCGCTAGTGGCATGCTTAGACAGGCGTGGGCAACCTTTTGATAATCGTGTGCCAAAGTAGGATTTCTAATTCATTCAGCGTGCCAAAAGCATGAAAGTCAACTTTTTGAAGAATAGAATTAAATTGCCTTTGTGTAAAGGGGCTTTGGCGTGCCATTAAATATCGCTCTGCGTGCCAGGTCTAGCACGCGTGCCAAGTCAAGCACGCGTGCCGTAGGTTGCCGATCCCCTGGGCTAAGATTTATTGACCTACCCATCACATGTGCGTCCTTGATTTCAAGTGACTTTTAGTTTCGCTGGCCACACGATCCCTTTGAATGCCTTAGCAACCTGTGAAATACTGCTTCGCCAAGTCTGTAAGTGTGGCCCCACTTCTGTACTCATAGGGGCCTGAAAGCGGCGAAGTGTGGAAACCACCAGTACGCTTGCATCAATAGCACACCGTTGGAGCTAATGTATGGGGGACAGCACCCTGCTGCGCGTCCCAGACTCACTTGTACTGCCGGAAAAAGGGAAACAGCAATGAGCGCAGCGTTCACGTTTGTTTGTTTGTTTTTTGAGGCAATTGTAGTCAGTTTCAAAGACGTCTGCAAGAAAGACTTATTACTGGCACGCATTGAGCCCAACACGTGGGAGAGCCATGCTGAGGAACGCACCTCCTGGCGGTCCAAGGTGCGCGAGGGCACTCAAGCTGCAGAAGCCACCCTCACAGAAAGAAGCGAAGAGAAACGAGCCAGGAGAAAGGCGAGAGGCAGAGAGAAGGTAGACTGCGCCATCGTCCCTTGAGGATGGAAGGATGCCTTATATAGTCAGTTTTGCGCCTCATACAGCCTTAAGGGCAGTAGTCTATTTTTTTTTTAATTAATTTTATTATTAATGCAAACCCATTGCTAGAATATGTAGACCCCTTGTGACAAGTTCCTCATACGTCTCAATGACCACAAAATGTTGCGCACCCCTGTAGTGAAGAAAAACTGAAATAAACAGACTATTTATTCCAATAGAATCTTTTTTTTTATATTACAGACGCTCCTTCTATAAAGAAGATTATTGCGTCCTACTCTCATCCGTGGTCCGAGTCTAGTCTTGCATTATTTATTTATGTTTTAAATGATGTTAAGTTACTGGGTTTTCCTGGGTTTGTTCAGGCAACCCATTACATGCCCGATTGCCTTTCGGGAAGAATGAGTTTTTATATGCATTTGTTCTCGAATAAGGGATAAGAAAAAGAATGAATTGTGTGGCCAGCAGGAGGCACATGTAAATTTACCTTCACCTATACTGATGTCAAATTGATGGGAAGGATCAGGGACATACCCTAAGACATGGGTCGGAAATGTACGGCACGTGTGCCAGACTTGGCTCGAAGAGCGATTTTCAATGGTATACAAGAAGAGAGCCGGATAACTTTTAGCTGTTAAAAGTACCCGTCGAATCAAATTGATCCATAGGTCCGGTGAATCAGCGTTCACCAGTTTCTGTGGCCACGGCTTACTACTACTAGGCACAGCTTTACCCCAACTAAGGGAAAAAGTCCTAGCCTGCACCGGAATTCGAACCCGGGACCTTCGTTTCGCCAGCCGAACGCGCTGCCGCACGGCTACCGACCCTTGCACTAAGACACGGAAAAAAATTAAATTGAGCCCTTTTAAAAGTTAGAATAACGCCCATAGCGTTAAGGGTGATACAATGCGTTTCCTAATAACTAAACATGCTTCAATGTATTCCAGTATATCCAGTTAAACCTTTCAGCCTTTATAATAATTTAGCATTATTTCCTAGAAAAAACAACTCCTTAATTAGGTAACGTAATCTAATTTTGTCGAAAACGTTTATTTTATATTAATTATTGGCCTACAAATTAAGATCAGCCTATAATTATAATATCATTAATTTTTCTTTCTGTAAAAAAAATAATATTAAAGCAAATCTGATAATAGATAATTAATATCCGACCACAAAGGGTTAATAATTTTCAGCTCTTTCTTTAATGCTCCATTAATTACTACACAAAAAGGAAAAAAAAAATATTACAACGGTTCTCTGTTATTAACTAAATGTTCGTCAAAGCCACGCGCGAATAAAAATAGAAATTTGAGCAGACGACAGTAGAACCTATTAATATTCTTCCTGTTTATTTTTCTTCTGGTTTGTTAGTATATTTTTGTGGTCGGTTCCCGCCCTTTACATTTTGTTTGTTTGTCATTATTGGCCTCTCCCCCCTCCCCACATTTGTAGTGTTTGTTTGTTTGTTTGTCGAATTGCCAATGTCAAAGCTGAACAAACAAAAGGCCTCCCCATGGTTACCTCGAATCAGATTACGTCTGCTCGGCCTCCCGTCATCAATACGTCCTCGTCTCTGCATTTGCCTGATTGGAGTTGATTTTGTGGAATATCTTGTGTATTTTATTTTATTTTATTTTATTTGTTTCGTTTATTTTTTCATTGCTGCTGTTTTTTTTTTATCTGGTCCGCATTACCAAAGTTCTGATTATCTCCCTCCAAGTTCTTGCCCTTGGTTTAAGTCTTCACGTCTGCTCAATTTCAGCTTCCTCTTCTTTCTTTTTTTAGACTATCAAATTTATTTATTTCGATCGTCTGCTAGTTAACGTAATGACCTATATATTCGCAGATTTTTTTTTATATTTATTTATTTGTTGTTTACGATCGCACTTTTAAAATTAAATTTTTGATCGAATTAAAAAACAAACAAACTTATATTTGTTTTAATAATGCGAAATTATTTAATGTGCTTAAATATGTATCTGTCTGTCTGTCTGTCTGTCCATAGACAGCAGACATAAGTCTATCTGCTGAATGTGGTACTTTGAATTGCCTTCTATATAAGCTTAGAAAAGTATACGTTTTAGTTCATTAAAAAAAAGGTATTAATATTAAAAATAAAAAGTAAAGTATTCTTTTTAAAACCATATTGGTCCATATGGTTAGTGAAGCAGCGATCACCAGTTTCCATGGTATAAGGAATACAAGGGGATTATGTGGCTAGCACAATGACCCGCCGCCTTTTCCGATGAAGGCTAAGACTTGTTCCTGGGTCTGGAGGGCGCCCCTGACTCAACCCAGCTCTTATGGGTACCTGACTTAGTTGGGGGTAAAGTATAGACTGCTGGGCATTGTGCTGGCCACACAATCCCCTAGTATGCCGTGTCCACGGGAACTAGTGAACGCTGCTTCACCGAACCTATGGATCAATTTGGTCCGACGGGATACATTACTTATTATAAACAACAATCTATCTATAGTACAGGTATTGAGATCTATTGTTAGTATTTGCTTGAGTTTTACCTGTTGCTAGTAATAATTGATATTACCAGGGAATTAGGAAGCACCATTGATACTAGATCTATTTCCAGTTTTTAATAACGCGAAACACCTGTGTTATTGCAATCGGTAGCGAATGGTGTATTATTGGATGCGTCTACACCGGTGTACCACCACAGAATAGGTATACCTATTCTGTGTGTAGCACAGAGGTGTGAATGATTATTCTTGACCTTGTTACCCCTCCCTCTCTATTGTTTACATGTGAACACGTGTCAATACGTACCTAACCCCATATAAACTTAATCAAATTACGAGGAAATCACCAAGGTTATAATTCTGTTGTTATGTCTTTGACTATGCCTTTATTGTTCTCATGTACTATGTGGCAAATAAATTCGTTGTTCATTGCGGGTATTTGTACATTAAATTGTCTTTTCAAAATTTAAGGCTTAACTGGCCCCAAGCAGACGCTCTAATATCCTCGACTATTTCTAACAGAAATCCCTTCCCAACTATGGGTTCGCGTACGATGAGACGGTACGCCACTATTTTACATTTTGAATCGTGTGGCAGTAGGTTTTGCGACATTAAGGCTCATCGCTTCCGGCTTCAGCTTTTTTTTTCTGCTTTCCCTGGATGTGCTTCCAATAGCCTTTGGTCAGCCAAGACCAGCTACAAGACAGTAGTTGTTTGCTTTACGGAGTTTTCTCTTCTAGATCAGTTGTCATCATTAGCTATTGGACCTCATCGTCCCAGGTTTAGAGTTTAAGCGCCATACACGAACCTATTGTCATTCATTTCATTGGTTTCATTCGTGAGTTTTTCTTTTAAATATCCTAACCATTCGCTATTCTTCGTCACTTTACAAAACACACTAGCTAGTGTCTAGTTGGTCCGCTGCTGATTTATTTTTTTATATTAACAGTACATCTAAGGATTGTTTCACTATCCGCCACTAGGATAGTGAAGATGGATCTGATGACGTCAGACCACACAAACGTGTATCGAAGAGACACATACATGGAAACCATCGTGCAATTACTAGCTCTATTGTTGATATGACTTTAAAGTCACAGCAATTACTGCGGGACTGGTGAAACCACAAGGGAGCAAATCTAATCGTCTTCCAAGACTTTGGAGCCAATGATGATGATAGGCCTTCATAGAGAAGGGCGGAGGAATTGCGCCCCAAGGACAAGTCGTTCAATTTGCAGGATTTGGGAGGCTTATCAAACTCATAGCGCGCTCCTTACATCATTTGCAGGCGGTTGGCACCTTGCGTGCTATAGATCTAGTATGCAATGGCTTAATCTTATCGTATAATATTTTACAAACTTTCATCCTAAACAGTAGATTGTTGCGTCCTACGCTTATCCGTGGTTTAAGACTTGTCCTGCATTCTGATTATGTTTTTTATGTGTTCATAATGTTAAGTAGTTGGTTTTCCTAGCTTGTTCAGGCAACCTATTTCGTGCCTGGATGTAATTCGATTAATTGACTTTTATCTGTTAATTTCCATTACTTAACTTTAACAATGAATATCTGGCTAAACTGATTACAAAAATTTTCAATATATAACTCCAGACATAAGATCTTTCAGTCCTCAAATTATAAATACTCTTCTTGTGGTTTATTTCGCAGCTCGCCTTGACGGAGTTAAAACGTACATGGCCTTGCGTCGCGTGCCTCTCAAGCTCCAAGACCGGGTCATCAAATGGTTCGACTACCTGTGGATGTGCAACAAGTCAGCAGACGAGGAAAAGTCTCTCAGCCTCCTGCCGGATAAGCTAAAGGTAAATATACCGTATTTTTTTTTTTTGGCTGTCCCAGGACTTAAAGCCAAAACAGATTCGAAGAAAAAAAAAACACAACAGTCAGGGAATCCATGAAGAACGATAGTATACTGTAAAACATGCTTGGCTATTATTAGCAAACATATGAAGTGTTTTAACTTCACACGTTAAAGGATTCGCAAGAGAAAAAAAACTTGTTTTAATACTTACATTTTTTTAAGGACAAAAATGCCTATTTTCTTAGGAAACATTCGAAACTTCGGCAATAAGACAGATGCCACGTAGTATAGACTAAAAGAAAACTTTAATGAATGGTGCTGTTTCCTTTTATCAACAGGGTTGTCAATAGTTAAAGTAGCTTGTTACTGATCTCTTCATCACAGTCACTCCTTAAAATTCCCAGTGTGGCTGGACACAATAAGAAGTACCTTAGAGCAGGGGGCGGCAACCTACGGCACGCGTGCTCAACTTGGCACGCCGAGGGATTTTCAATGGCACGCGGAAGAGGCCTTAAAAGTCTATACAAGTCTCGTTTACGAGAAATTTAGTGCTACAACAGGATGACTTTTAGACTGCTGGCACGCTGAATGAAATAGAAATCATACTTTGGCATACTGTTATCAAAAGGTTGCCGATCCCTGCTTTAGAGTGCACTCAGTTGAATCTGTGGCGCCTTCTATTATGGAACAGCTTGCCTCAGATACTGAGAGAATTTGAGACAAAAGAGTCTTTTTAAAAAGGCGTAAGGACTTTACTCTTTAGCTAGTGGCTGTGTGTCTTACATACAAATACAACTGCCACTGCAGTTTATTCCAAGAGCGCACTGAGCATGCTAAATTGTATAGCATGGATAGGACCGCTATAAAATGACCATTATTATTATTATTATTATTATCTGCGATGAGTTTGTTGACAACAGTCTTCTTCTCACAGGCAGAGATCGCCATTCACGTCCACCTGGACACCCTAAAGCGAGTTGAGATCTTCCAGGCGACTGAAGCCGGCTTCCTGTGTGAGCTGGTGCTCCGGCTTCGACCTGTCCTTTTCTCACCTGGGGATTACATTTGTCGAAAAGGTGAGTTGTTGAGATTTTACAGTGTGTCTCTCTCACACCAACGATTAAATGTTTTTTTAAAAAAAAGTCCGACTGATGTCATGTGACTTTCGTCCTGTGATATATCGTTGTCAGAAAGGCTCGACACACCCGAAAGTCCCAGGTTCGAATCCTGGTCAAGGATTTTTTTTCTCCAGGTTTGGAAGGTATCTTCGAGTCTCACCAGTTCTCTTTTATACCTGGCATTAGTTTGGGGCATAAAAAAAGGCGGTTGGGCATTGACACGGCACTATTAAAGTATTACACACGTGAACTGGGTGGGTTATTAATCCACACCTTCTTGTCGGTTTCTCTAAGCTCCCAAGTGACTCCCCCCACCCCATCCCTTCCCTACCCCCCCCCCCCGAAATATATCCTAAATGCGGACACCTCTTCGGTTGGCTTAATCGCTGTCGCCATGACAACGTGAGCCATCGCGTGACGTCACCGTTGAAGACGTTTTGGGGTCTCCCGAGACGTAATAGCGACGATGGGGTTTGGGGGAGGGGTCAGACGCTCCTCTCAAACCAACTGATGTATATTCCACAAACCTTCCCCCCTCCCCCTAGTACCCTGCCCCATGGGCCATCCCTATTTCTAAGCTGAGTGTGTATGTGTGTGCGTGTGCCAGTGTTAATACAGCTACGAGTGAAACGGTGGGGAAGAGGCGGGCACTGAAGGGTGTCGGGAAATAGGAGAGGGGTGGGGTGAATAAAATAAGTGTGAGCAGTGGGAGTTGGAGTACATTTTACCGCTTTCCGGAGGATTCGTCCACACTATTCGGAGTGTTTTATTAATTTAAAAAAATAAACAAAAAATTGAGACAGACAAAAAAAAAAAAATGGGACATTGACAAAAACTAAGACTAAAGTTGTTACTTTAAAATGGAAAACATATTAATTTAGTTGAAAGAATTTTTTTCTCGCTTGTGATTTGTTACGGTATTAATCAAACAGTATCGGGATCTGCCAACATACGTGAAGATTATGTGGTCAACACAATTCCTAGAAGTCTTGTCTAATCTATAAATTCACAAACGTTCCTTAAAAAAAACAACTGAGGACTATGGCTTCCTATGTATAGACCTTTTCATTTTATTAATTATTCCAAAAAAGAGGTCAATGTCTAGGCATGCGCAGTAGCTAGGGGGCAGAAGTTGTCAATAAAACCTTCTTCGCCTTTGTTATTTTACTGGGGGCCTAGTGGTTTTTGGGCGTAATTATATTAGCTTTTCATTTTACAAAAAAACTAATTCATAAAAACTTTATACCCAGAAGCTAGGGAGCGAACTGTAACTTTCTTTTACCTTTTGAACCAGTTTTTAACCCAAAAAACATTAATTATACATTTTAGGCCTAATGCGTCTATGGTTACCATTAACCATGTCACCATGTTAATACAGATTGGCGTCGAGCGATCAGTAAATCGTCTTTAAGCATACAAATAAAATTTAACATAGTTATATATTTATAAAGCTTTGTTTGTGTTGAAGTATCAACGCGTAGGCTATATTGTATTAAGTTATTATTTGTAGCAATAGAAATCGTAACTTTTAATTATTTTAATTTTTTTTATCGTTCGATTTCGATGTCACAAAAGAACTTTGAAAAGCCAAAGTAAGCTCATCATAGTTTGATTCTGAAAAGGCCTAGGTCTATGTCCCATAGGCCTATGCTATTGTTTGACTTGTTCTGGGGTTTTATCGTTAAAATATTGTATGTAGAAGTAGTTAGGCGGGATTATAACATATTAGTAGGCCTAGACCTAGCTATAGGACTATAGCCGCCTATAGGCTATAGTAGGCCTATAGGGGCTATAGGCTATATAGTATAATAGGCCCTAATAGGCTAAGCTAAAGTAGCCTAAAGGCCTATATAAATTATAAATATAGGCTTATGGCTTATAGGATAGGCCTATAAATTATAATAGCTATTATTTAATATAATATAGCATATCGAATCGGCTTAGCACATATAGTTTACTATAATAATAGGCCTAATTATTAGCCTGCCTATAGGCCTAGGCCTATTAGGTACTATTAGCCTATTAGTACTAGCCTATTATAGTAGCCTAAAGGTTATAAGCTCAAACAGTTTAAACTATTAAACAATTGAAAATATTTACTATTTACTATAGAAAAGTGTTGATTAACCGATTGCGATTGCATGAAATAATTAAGCGAATATGAAGGTAGGCTATGCTATAGGCCTATATTTGATATTTGCAAACTGGTGCGTGTTTTCTTCATGAATTTTTAGTTATAGGCCTGTTATTGAATAATATTTCATGCATAGGACTAATGAAAGGACAATAAGTCACAATTCACAATATGAATAGGCCTAGCTATAGGCCTATATCATCTATATCTAGGCTATAATATATCATATTCAATATGGAAAACATAGGCCTACGCCGACATACGGTCATATGTCCGACTATACGACATAGGCCTATATATATATATATATTAGCCTCTTCCTACGAACAATATATATTTTTTTAAAGTTTAACATAATATTTGCTATGGCCTATGGCTATGGTTTTTATAGGCCTATTTGTGAAGATGCATCGGCTCTTATGCGTCTGTCTCTATCAAACATTCAACATGAAATATATCTAGAATTATATTTGCCTTTTTTATTAATCAAAACGAGCGATCTAGGTCTAGGGCTAAGTTAAGCAATAGCTTGAATAGCCTACAGTAATAAAAGCATTATAGGCCTAATTATTTTTTTTTCGATACAAAACTAGTTCTAAACGTAATTTTTTTTTTTACATTGATTCTCATTGAAGAAACTCAACAAAAAAGTAATGACACAGTGATCACGATAGAATCGACCATAATATTAAGGTCCAAAGCATAGAGTCCAGGTCTAAAAAAAATTTTCTTTAAAAAATAAAGAAGCTCTAAACGTTATTTTTTAACAATTCCCTTCCTAGGTTCTTAGTTTAAGATCTCCATGTGTTTTTATGGTTTAAAGTTCAAAAACAACTATAATAACATTAAAAAACCCCAACACCTTTAGTAAAATACTATATGGAAAGAAGGAACAAAAATCTTTGTGCCCCCAAAAGAAATATATGTCAGTGAGTCTCAAGGCCACGCCCCTTTTCCGGGGTCAAACTAAAAAGGTCTATATCCGTGGATTAAGTGGATTAAGCACTCAGACTTGCTATGAGAGGCAGGAGATGGGGGAAGGGAAGACTACGGCGCATATCTAGCACACATTGGCCCCTGCTTCCTCCGCTCCAGAATCCGGCTCGCCAGTTTTTAAACGGGATGAGTCGGGTCGCCCCCCCCCCCCCCACACACACACAGTCTCCATTGATCTTTTCAGATATCTACAAATACTTAGCACAACAACAGAGCTAATTATCCAGGAATTTAAGGGATGACGAGTACCAACCCTCAAATGAATATAAAGGTTTCTAGCCTGTCGGATTAACTCTTGTATATAAGGATATATGATGAATTTCAAGGTTGTTGTTTTTTTTAATCAGTATAGTTTGACAACGAATTAACAGAGCGGGTTACAATACTACAACTGTAATTTCTAGTACAAAAAATAGTTCTTCTTATAATAAAACTAAATTTGATAAATTTTGGCTTTAACCTTTTTTTTTGTGTTACTTTTATAACTTCTGGATGTAATTAAGGGGAAGAGAAAATCTTGACTAGACCAGATCTGAACTCAAAATTGTCTTTGAAGAGACTTTGAAACGAGATTTCTCTCTTTAGACTTTAGACCAATAGCTAAGGCAGCGCACACCTTTCGAAGTCTCAAAAAACATACGGAGAACATCGACACTGCACACCAAAACCAAAATAAAGATCTACAAATATTCGCTCGGTCCTTCTATATGCCGCAGAAACTTGGAAAACCAACAGGAAAATTGACTGAGAGCTTAGAGGTTTTGAGAGAAGGTGCTTTTGTCGCATTCTTAGAGTCAGCTGGCAGGAAAGACTAACCAATTCCAGCGTAGACAACATCCTACAAGAAAATAAAAAAAAAGAAGATGGAAATGGCTCCGTCATGTGCTAAGAATGAACGAGAGGGGTCCTGCACATGTAGCCATACGATGGACACCATCAGGAAAGAGAAGGAGAGGACGCCCGGTAGGAGGAGAGTGGTGGAAGACGAAATGAAGGCTTTATAGGGATGTCATGGACTGAAGTGGGAAGGCTTGCCCGGGACAGAGAGACATTGCGGGGTTTTGTGACTGCCTTATGCTCCACTGAAAGCGAAGAGAATTAAGTAAGTAAGACTTTAGACCATTGCTGAAAAAGATGTCTTGGCAACAAATACAAAGGAAACTGATTAGAAATGAGATGAGATGGTATGAAGTATATTGAAATTGAGATATTTTAGATCCCCCCCCCCCCTTTTCCAGTTACCAGAAGTTTGGCTTTTACCTCAGTGGTTTGCTGAAAAAGGTGGGAGACAGGAGGAGGTTATTAATTGAGGGACGTTTGCGTGGTTTTGTCAAACTATTTCACAGGGACACTTATTTATCAGCTAAAGCCGGTTCGTTCCGTGGGGTTAGTGAAGCAGAGTCCACCAGATTTTTACTGGCATAAAACGGCATGACAAAGTGATTGTGAGACCAGCACAACGCCGACGAAATGCCATTATTTTCTACGGCCGGCGTAACATGCCCGATAAGGGCTGGGTAGACACAGGCCTTATGCAGACCTGGGGATTGGAGTGAATAGAGGTTTCAGCTGGATTTGAACCCGACTGCGTTCGGAGCGGTCGTCCAAAGTTGTACGATAATGCCACAAAGCCCACGTCGTGTGACTACTGTAATGTTTGACTATTATAATCTTGGCCTAATATACAGTTTGCTGTACATCACTACCAATTTAGCTGTTGATATTACATTGTATTGGCTTTGAAGCAAACAGCTAGCAGACACACAGACTTTAAACGTCATCGCAACAAGGGGAGCGCGGAGGCCGAGCGAAGGTCCTGGGTTCGTATCCTATTGACGGCTAGAATTTTTTTTTACCGGGTCTGGAGTATGTCCACTCAGCTCTGGTGAATACCTGACTTCAGTTGGGAGCTAAAGTAAATACGGCTGGGCATTGTGCTGACCACACAGTCCCCCTCCCCCTAGTATTCCGTGGGCCACAGAATACAGCCGAACGCTGCTTCACCGGCCCTATATAGATCGATTTGGTCTGGGAGGATACTATTATGAAGCAAGGGAGAGTTGTTTTTTTTTTACTTCTGTGCGTTCATTCGTCTGTGAGTGTTGGTGAGTGTGTTAATGTGTGTGAGTAAGTGTGTGTGTAACCTGGCCCGGTTACCCGACATTTAAACATGCGACAGATAAACATGCGACACTTAAACATAGACACTTAACCACACGACAGATAAACATACGGACATTTAATCACACGACTTTTAAACATACGGACACTTAATCCCACGACAGATAAACATACGGACACTTAATCACACGACACTTAAACATACGGACAGTTAATCATAGTGACAGATAAACACACTTTTTCACTATACCATTAAAATAAATCGGAAAATAATATAGATTATGTTGCCAATAATAAAAAAATCGGTATAGAGGGAAGGAAAATACATCATGGCACCAACAGGCCTACGGGGACACCTATGCCCTACGCCCACCCTTGGTTTTCCTCACTCCCATTTCATCGTTATTTATAATGAGTTTACCTTAATATTTATTTCTTTTTATTGATTTTTTTTTTTTAGTTTTTGAACTAGAAATCTATGTATACATACAACATTAGTTAAACAAAAAAAAGCGTTCAGTGTGTTATCCCGACTTTTTGATCAGTAAAAGTCTTGCATACTATCTATGAGCAGGGCAATATAGATTCTTCATTGGTACGCTCGGTGAAGTTAGACTAGAAAGCATCTACTACTTGTACCAAGTGCCCCTATTTGCGTACGGTAGTTCACAAAAAAAACAAGAAAACATATCAGTACCATAGTCTTATACATATCTAGTGCTCAATTATAAATACTTTATTGTTCTTAATGTTTTGGTTATTAAAATTTTAAAACGTATTCATATTTTTTGCATTTTTGGGAACTTAGTTATAAATAGAGTATTTTTATTCTTCCTACCATCATTATCAAATTAATTTTAAAAGCTATTTCTAAATAATCATTGATAAATGCAATTAAAAGCTATATGTGTCAATTCGACCCACTAGTAGATATAATAATTTTTTATTTTTTTTTAATAAAACAAGGTGTATGAGTTACATTGTAGCTGAATACAGTTAAAACACGAAGCAGGGATGGCGCTAGTAAAGACATAACGGATAAGTGGATTATGTAATACTGGCCGTCCGATCGCTGGTCTGGGCAGCGGGCAGCCACGCGTGAACTTCAATGTGAAGTCCCGCCCCTTCATCTGACCAGACAGCAACTAAAAAAAACTGTGGCGTCACAAACAACCGCCCGCCCCCTTCCCCCGACAGATAAACACACATTTTCACTATACCATTAAAATAAATATAAAAATTACATAGATTATGTTACAAATAGTAACAATAATGGGATAGGGGGAGGAAAATACCTCATGGCATCAACGGGCCTACGGGGACACCTATGCCCTAAGCCCATCATTGGTTTTCCTCACTCCCATTTCAACTATATTTTTATTGAATTTATTCTTTTTTTTAATTTTTTATTATTGTTTTTTTATTTGAACTAGATCTCTATACACATACTGTGACCGTTATTTTGTAGATATTATGTTAACAACTCTCAGGGAGATCACATTATATAATAATAATCAATGAACAAACTGCCGGCTTTTCAATAACATGAGAACTCAATATTTAATGCAATTTATGTACAAGATGAATTCAAATACACAACAGTTTCTATAGCCTGGTCTAAAACACGTCTTTACACTACCAAATTCTAAGGTCGTCTGTCTTTATCTCCAAATCTACGCTACGTTCAATCTAACTCCTACGTCATTGTTTTTATCGTAAAACGTCACTCGTTTATTCCATACATTAACACCGGGTTAGAGATTATTACAAATTATGTCCCACTAAAACAACTATATATATTTTAAATCATCACACATACAATTAATGAAATAAAAAGCGTTCAATGTGTTATCAAGACAGGGCAATAGAGATCCATCACTGGTACGACAGGTGAGCCATTGTTTGCAGAAATTGCAGAACGTTTGCAGCTAAATACAGATTAACTGCGCGTGATACACGGTCCTTTATGTCACGATACTTCTTTTTTGGCGGGTTAACTTTTTTTTAAAGGCTAATTTCTTTTGTTAAAGATTATTTTGAAAATAAACTCAAATAATAATTGTCATTATTTTCACTCTATTTATGAACAGTCTTAATATTATTTATATATTGACAAAATGCTAAATCTAGAACGGTCTTTTTTCCTTTTCTCTCTCTCTTTTACTATCATTATTTTTGTTATAATTTTCTCGACTATAAAACATTTTAATAATATATTATAGTCGATAAAATATACTATATTTGACCCGCTAGTAGAAATAATAATTTTTTAAAAAAATAAACAAGGTTATGGGTTACATTTAACCACCTTGTAGTCGGATACAGTTAAAACACGAAGAAGGGATAGGGCTAGTGAAGACCTAACGGGCTAGTGCTAAGTACATTACGTAATGCTCGACGCCCGATCGCAGGTCTGCATCAAGACCATCGTAAACGATTACGATGGAAAGCCAGCCACGCGTGTGAAGTACTGCCCTTTCATCCACTTTCGACCAGAGGGCCAATAAAAAGAATTGTGGCGTCACAAAACCGCCCCTACCCATAGACTAGTCGCTAACACAGAAACGTGTATATTATATAAACTAACAATAAAAAAATATAATCAAGAACTTTCTTTAAATCTATATATTTATTAACTCTGTACCATTTTTTTTCAATCAAACTATTATTTATAATACTTGTTTATAAGCTTACACAAAAATTCTAACTATGGATAACATATTGAACGCTTTTGTTTCATTAATTGTAAGTGTATATAGTTCAAATAAAACATTATAAAAAATTAAAACAAAAGAATTCAATAAAAATAGGGTTGAAATGGGAGTGAGGAAAACCAATGATGGGCGTAGGGCACAGGTGTCCCCGTAGGACCGTTGATGCCATGAGATATTTTCCTCCTCCTATCCCATTACTTTTACTATTTGTAACAAAATCTATATAATTTTCCTATTTATTTTAATGGTATAGTGAAAATGTGTGTTTATCTGTCGGGATAGGGGGGGGGGGGGCGGGCTGTTGTATGTGACGCCACAGTTGTTTTTTTTAGTTGCTGTCTGGTCGGATGAAGGGGCGGGACTTACTTCACACGTGGCTGCCCAGACCAGCGATCGGACGGCCAGTATTACATAATCCACTTATCCGTTATGTCTTCACTAGCGCCATCCCTGCTTCGTGTTTTAACTGTATTCGGCTACAATGTAACTCATACACCTTGTTTTATTTTTTAAAAAAACAATACCCTACTTCTTTTATCTACTAGTGGGTCGAATTGACACATAGGCCTATAGCTTTTAATTGCATTATCCAATGATTATTTAGAAATAGCTTTTAAAATATATTTGATAATGATGATGGCAATATTAAAAATACTATATTTTTAATTAGGTTCCCCAAAATGCAAAAATATGAATACTTTTTAAAATTGTAATAACCGAAACATTAAGAACAATAAAGTATTTATAATTGAGCACTAGATATGCATAAGACTATGGTAACACCATCCATTCTGCTGAGCTTGCATCTTTTGCCTATCAAAGATTTCATTTATAGTGCCTCACTGAAGGTTGTTTATACAGAACCTTTAAGTATGTATTATTCGTTCCATATGTGCTGATAAAGGTCCTTTGTTATTTACATAGATACAGTGTAGATTATGTTTAAAGGACCGTGAAGCACGTGCAGTTAGCCTTTATTGAGCTGCAAACTTTCTGCAATTTCTGCGAACAATGGCTCACCTTTCATACCAATGAATAATCTCTATTGCCCTGCTCATAGATAGTATTCAAGACTTCTACTGAGCAAAAAGTTGAGATAACACACTGAACGCTATTTTTTTTGTTTAACTAATGTTGTATGTATACATAGATTTCTAGTTCAAAAGCTAAAAAAAAACTCAATAAAAAGAAATAAATATTAAGGATAAATTAATTATAAATAACGATGAAATGGGAGTGAGGAAAACCAAGGGTGGGCGTAGGGCATAGGTGTCCCCGTAGGCCTGTTGATGCCATGATGCATTTTCCTTCCCTCTATCCCGTTTTTTTACTATTGGCAACATAATCTATATTATTTTCCTATTTATTTTAATGGTATAGTGAAAATGTGTGTTTATCTGTCGCTATGATTAACTGTCCGCATGTTTAAGTGTCGTGGGATTAAGTGTCCGTATGTTTATCTGTCGTGGGATTAAGTGTCCGTATGTTTAAAAGTCGTGTGATTAAATGTCCGTATGTTTATCTGACGTGTGGTTAAGTGTCTATGTTTAAGTGTCGCATGTTTATCTGTCGCATGTTTAAATGTCGGGACACGCTTGGCCCACTCCAGAACACACTGTTAAGCCCTGGACTTAAGACCCTGAAGGCTCGGCCGATTTTTGGCGGCAACTGTAGTATGTTTCATAATTATGTTGTATAAAGTGTTTCCATTTCTATTCCAGGTGAGGTCGGTAAAGAAATGTATATAGTCAACAGAGGCCGTCTGCACGTGGTGGCAGATAATGGAAAAACTGTTTTGGCCACTCTAAAACCTGGTCAGTATAATATTACTTACAATAAACATTTGCAGATAGATATAACACTTTTTATAACAAATAGGTGACCTGAAGTATAATATGTTTTTGACTAAAGCTCTTATCTTACATGTTACAAATGCTGCTCCAATAAAGAAGATTAGTGTTTTAAATAATGTTACGTTACTGGTTTTCCTTGTTTGTTAAGGCAACCCATTTTTTTATTCGGATGCCATTCGGAAAGAAAGAGTACTTATTTGCATTTGTTCTTTTATGTGCGATAAGAAAATTGTTTTAGTCCTTATGTTTATCTGAGCATTGTAACAGACTGTTATTGTGTTGTTTTCTTAGTTAGAGTTTTATACCTTATGTATTTTTACTACTTTACTCTTTGCCCTTCTTTCTTCTAGTAGTTCTAGGTTTAGTGATTTGTGAATATTCACCTTGCAGAGTTAGTCTGCAGTACATATTTATTATCCTCAGGAATTTCATAAATAAGGTTTTCCATCTCAATCTGTGTTGTTGTTGTTTGTTTTGTTTTTTGTTTTTTATTCAGGGTAAGACCTATGTTTACTTTAAGTTTTAATAGCAATAATATTTTGTTGATTTTTTTACAAGTTTTTTTTGAGCTATGGTTGTTATTGTTTGTTTTGTTTTTTTAATGCTTCTCTTTAATGTGAAAGTTTGATGTTAATAAAAGAAAATCCAATCCATGTTACTCTGTGTTTTATAGCAATAACTATAACATTTCAATTTATTTCAATTGATCTCAGCAAGTAATGGATAACTTGACAGGTTTGAACCCATATCGTTCAAATTTCAACATTTGTTTTATGTTTTACCCTTTCACTTCCTTTAAAAATCACAGTTAAAGAAACTTTTTAGAAGTAATACAAAAATATCAAACAATAGATTTTACCAGCGGAATTAAAGTATTCTCAGTTTTAAGATTTAAATTTATAAAACGTATATTTTTTTTAAAGAAATTAAAAGGTTCGAATTGATTTTTTGATAAAATAGAGAAAAATTGTTTCGTTCGAATTTTCATCATAAAGTGTGAAGTGTTTTTTTATTTCTACTTTTGTGTCCTCCTTCTTTTTTTTGGTTCTCTTTTTAACAAAGTTTGATTGGATGGAACTTCGACAATTTCATTAGAAAGACAATTACTCTGTTCAGATTTGGCGGGAGATCTCGTAAGTTCACCCACGCGCTGAGAACAGAGACACATCCTCACGCGAACAATCTTTGACACACTCACAGAAACTCAGATTTGAACAACACGTTAAACTCTCCGTACACCACCTGCCCGATGAGTGAGTGGACACGGGGGATGAGCGGGTCGTTTCTAAAACACTCAACTGTCCGTATTTCTATTGTTTGATATTTTTTTTACTTGTGCTGACGTTGAGTGTGTGTATGTTTGTGTGCTGCTGATGTATTTTTCTTATGGTTGTACATTGCACAATTTGCTGCTGTGTAAAAAATATATAGATCAAAACTAAGTAATCCCATAATATCAATACAAAGTTGAGTTTAAACAAGAAATCGAAATTGTTTAGTGCAATAGTATAAGGCATAGGTTCTCTCCTATATTTTAACACCTCAGCTATATGAATCGATTAGTTTTTGGAGGATGAAATGTGATGTAAACGCAAGTTTACGCAAGTGCCGCTAAATATCTGATATCCCCCAACATATTATTATATTAATAAGCAATAGGAATCGCAGTGCCTTTTTGATGAAGTAGGGGTCTGTATTTGGCAAATATAGTGTGCGGCCGGCGTGTCCTGTGGTTGGTTCACCGGACTGTCAACCCTACTGACAGATCACTGTCGCCCTAACATCTGCTAATATTTATAATATTTTGATCTTTTTTTTTTTCATGTAACCGAGATGTCCTTAATTTATTTATACCGTTTTCCTACATGACAAAGCGGTATAGATAAGTAGTAATCATACAAACTGGGTAGTTATTGTAATGTTTGAAAATATACATATAAATTCTTTAGTCATATAATATTTATATACTTTTCAAATACATTTTACAGTTTGATCATTTCAAAGTTATAAATTGTAAGCCGTTTATTTTTGTATAAAAGAAAAAAAAACAGAAATATTAGCTCAAATAAAACGGGCTAATTATCTCCCTTTAACTAAAAAATGTTTCCACATTTGATTCAATAGTGATGCCGAACAAGATCTGTTTTGTAATATAACAAATAATACTGATTATTAGACCTAAGGCTTTTGCAACCAAAATTGATACAAAAATAGACAAATTGCTAGCAACACACCAGGCAAACGATTCGCATTAATATTGATTTATTTAAACCTTTTGTTAAGGCAATTTTTTTATCTATTAATTCTTACAATATGTTTCCTTTTCAGTTTTTTTTAAAGATAATTAATCACACAAAAAATCTAGTCCGCCTAAAAAAATTGCTGAAACTATAGTCCAGATGGGCTGAAAAGGGGGGGGGGGGCGGTGAGCGGAATTTTTTTTTTTAAAGGGGGCGGTGAGCCGAAAAAGGTTGAGAACCTGTGTATAAGGCATGCGATTTCGAGCAGGGTCGGGGAAAACTTATTCAGCGTCGAACGAAGAGTCAAGAGTTAAGAGTCAAGAGTTAAGAGTCAAGAGTGACTCAAGAGGTATCAGAGTCTTGGCAGTCCTACCAGGTGAAATCGGCATTTGTATAAAATGGGTTATTTATATAGCGCTTCTATCCATGCTATTTTAGCATGCTCAATGCGCTCTGTAAACACAGTGCTGCCTGCTGGCGCAAATATGTTTACAGGCCTAAAACTCCTGCAGGGCGACAGGGATCCGTCGGTGGCCAGGATAGAACCCGCGACGTGTCAGTTGATTTTTGGTTGACAGTCCGTTGAACTAACCGCTGCACCAGCCGGCTTCACTGGACCAGCCGGCTTCACTAAACCAGCCGGCTTCACTGGACCAGCCGGCTTCACTGGACCAGCCGGCTTCACTGGACCAGCCGGCTTCACTGGACCAGCCGGCTTCACTGGACCAGCCGGCTTCACTGGACCAGCCGGCTTCACTGGACCAGCCGGCTTCACTGGACCAGCCGGCTTCACTGGACCAGCCGGCTTCACTGGACCAGCCGGCTTCACAATAAACAGTAAACTATAACCGGATCAGGAAAAATCTAAAACGCGTCTGCATAAGTCTGTGTCTAAAGTCTGTGTTTAAAGTCTGTGTCTAAAGTCTGTGTCTAAAAGTCTGTATCTAAAGTCTGTGTCTAAAGTCTGTGTCTAAAAGTCTGTATCTAAAGTCTGTGTCTAAAGTCTGTGTCTAAAAGTCTGTATCTAAAGTCTGTGTCTAAAGTCTGTGTCTAAAGTCTGTGTCTAAAGTCTGTGTCTAAAGTCTGTGTCTAAAGTCTGTGTCTAAAAGTCTGTATCTAAAGTCTGTGTCTAAAGTCTGTGTCTAAAGTCTGTGTCTAAAGTCTGTCGTAAAAATTCTGATGGGGGTGGGCAATATAACTACCATTCGCGACTCCGCCACTGTGTAGTAACAGAAAGAGAGTGAGACTGTAGAGAATATTAACCCTTCACGTATCGACCTACTTCTATCTATGCTGCCTTCAATGCCGCCATATACGCGCCCGGGACTGTAAGGGTTAATATCTTGCGCGAATGCTCCCGGGCTCTCCCCATTTTTTTTTGTTATGGGAAGAATCGTTAAAAAAAAATCAAGTTTCCATTGATCTCTACGGGGACGTGACCGCCCTACGCGATACTGAAGAGTTAAATATGCAGGGCAATAAGGAACGTTAGAGTGCTTTGTAGAATGATGAGGGCAATAGTAAAAATTTCATCATTATAACACTCTCGGGTGTAATGAGTTTGTTTAGATAAGGAATCGACGGGTGGGGGGGGGGGGGGGGGGGATGTAAAGGAAAAAAAGGGGGGGGGGGGCGATGACGCAATAAGCTAGGGAAAAATATTGTTCGAGATTTCTCAAGAACCAGTGACGCAAACGAACAATTAGAAAAATGACGTAATGCTTGACGCGTGTGACACATAAGAAGATAGGACCGTGACGTGGGCAGATAACTCTTAGTTTCTTTTAAAAAATGTTAGTCAAATTGTTGAGACTACTAAACGCATGTCGATCAGAAAAAGTAAACATTATGTTGTTGACTGTTCTTCTAGACCAGGGGTTGACAACCTTTTGATAATGTTCTGCCAATGTGGGGCTTCTAATTCATTCAGCTTGCCAACAGACTAATGAGCTTAGTCCTCTTGCCTTAACACTCAATTTCTAGTAGTAAAGTTTCCCACCGGAGAAAATGCAGCCATAGGGTCTGTGAAGCAGCGTTCAACAGTTTCACAATTTCTTGTAGGAAACACTTGAATTGCCTTTTTTTTTAGGTGGGCGAGGGGGGGGAGCAGATTCTTCAGCGTGCCATTGAAAAATGATCAGAGTGCCAAGTCTGCCAAGCGTGCCGTATGGTGCTGACCTCTATTCTAGACTGAGCTTTGGCACCCTAATAATTAATTTTTTTGTTGAAAATTGTTAGTTAAGATTGTGTGTATGGCAAAAACGGGGGGGGGGGGGGGGGGGGGGGGGTGGGGTGGCTATGCCTTTCTTTGTTGACGCCTACGGCTGCCTATATCGTTTAAACTATTTCTATCCAAGTTCCAATGTATTGCCCTCCCACGACTTATCGACGGGGAAACAACGTAAAAACCACGAATTTCGTTGTTTCCCCAGTCGACGCGACGTGGTGTGCCCGCTGGGCTCATAGTTTGTCCGAAATCACAAAATATTGTTCTGTTATATTATATAGTGAGAAAGCTCACTTTACACGAGTATGACCCTTGCGGTGCTAGAAAACTTTAGTCTGGAAATCAATTTAAAGACTTCAACCTGTTTGAAATATTATAGACCTACTGTCATTTAATTTTGCACTTGAAGTATTGAAAGAAAGAAAGAACTACGCCATTTAATAAATACTATTATTTTAACTCTCTCAATTTCCGCCATCTTTCAACGAGAGCTGTGAGAAATCTTTTCAAAGTCTCGCGTTGATGGAAGTCTCCACTTCTGCCGAGAGCCAGTGACGTAGAATGTCGATCTGTTTAGAGCGAAAGATATTTTTTTTAAACAGGCACTATATCAGACTATGGCGCTACAAAACTACGTCACTTCCTTTCGGATTTTATTTCCTCGTGCTATCTCTCTCTCTCTCTCTCTCTTTCTTTCTCTCTCTCTTTCTCTCTCTCTCTTTCTTTCTCTCTCTCTCTCCCTCTCTCGTATTTTACTTTTCTCGGTCGCTTCCATGTGTCACCATTTTGTTCCCGGGGGCCTATCTAGCTAATGTGCATTTCTTTAAGAAAACATTAATCTCGTGTCGTACCCAAGTAAATGGACAGAAGAGATAACTTATAGGTGTCAGTATGTCAACAACAAACACACACACACACTGTCACACACACTGTCACCCCCACCCCCACCACAAAGCCTAACAGAAATCACCCAGATCCCCCCCCCCCTCTTTCCCTTGTATAGCTTACACTGTTATAGAATATATTTTCTCTGAAAAGAAAAACAAATATAGCAAAATGGTTAAGTTGGCAGTCTAATTTTACATAGTGTTATTTCAACGGTGCGTAAAAATCCTGGTTTTGGAGTTGGCAGCAAAAGGCTCTTTTAATGAAAACCAGCCAAAAATTATTTGATTTTTTAAAAATTATATTGGATTGGTGGTAATCTGCAGTAACATCCTTCCTAGAAATATGTGTGTGTGAATATTTTTTCAAGGCTTAAACAAGCTATTGTTGAATTGGTTTTCTATTAACGCCTCGGTTGTTTGTTTAATTTCCTTCATTTTAAAGGTTGTTGTTTAAACATCTGTTAGTAAAAATTTTGTTCCGATACACACAGGGAGCTATTTTGGCGAGATCAGCATCCTGAACATGGGAACCGCCGGGAACCGGCGCACGGCCAGCGTCAAGTCTGTGGGTTACTCTGACCTCTTCTGCCTGTCCAAGAAGGACCTGTGGGACGTGCTGAAAGAATACCCGGCGGCCAGGGTGAAGCTGGAGGCCATAGCGGTCAAGCGACTGGAGAAGTACAAGAAAGCGCCACTCGAGAAAGGTAAGCGACTTTTCAACGAAAACTCTCTGTATCTATATATCTATATTTTTATGTGCGTAGTAAAAACGCTGAACATGTATTCAGATTCCGATGTAGTCAAACTGGTGTAGGCCTATATAGATATAGCCTAAGCTCGTTGAATGACTTATACCTACCAAAGACTATAATAAGATGGACAGCTTGCTTTCATATTTCTGCTGTTTGGTGGCTCGAATGACTTCTTTTCCGGAATTCCCGATTCTCTTTTGTACTGTGCACTTCCGTTTTATTTAATTGCTATGATTTTCTCATTGAAAAATTGAAATCGAAAGTTGTATACAGCAGAAACATTTAGGCTAATGAATGAGCGTAGAAGTAATTTTAGACAGCGTTATTGGATGCGCATGGAATAAAGAACATAAAAGCTCTAAAAATAGAGCAAGCGGTCCATCTTATTATATTTGTTTGCTTTACGATGTCTTCGGTAGACCTTATCGGAATAAGTGGACACGCTACGCAGCAGTTTGAATTAAAAGTTACGATTCAAACTTTGCACAAACATAAGATTCACGTGCATATGGCTGTAAAAAATAAGCATGCGTTAAAGGATTTTTAACCCTTACAGTCCCGGGCGCGTATATAGCGGAACTGAAGATAGCATAGATAAAAAGTAGGTCGGTACGGGAAGGGTTAACTTTAAAGTGACTTTTAAACATAATACAGCTGTTAAACCTTATATACGCTTTGTTTGTCATAAATATCAATCAATTTTATATAATTTGCTACGCCCATATTAGTGTCATTGGCCACTTCGTTAATTGTGCAGCTTATGATTTAGTTCAATTTTGATCCCTGTTTATGGCAGCTAATTTTCTAATCATGTCATTACAGCTTCACTGTTGAAGCCACAAAATAGCATTCCTTTCAAAACACTATTTTTCAACTGGTTATATTATATCAGGACCTATTATATTTTAGTGAATGATAATTGATTAGTAATGATTACTTTCATTTTATTTTTTTGCAAATTTCTGATCAAGAAATATTAAAAATAAATAATAATCATAGCCGTTGCACAAATCATAAAGTGAGCAGAAGGTTTGCACAGTTCGTTGATTGGGCGATAACACTTATCTGTGTGGAATATATATAACATACACGTCAATAGAACCCACTCCAATTAAAAATGTAAAAATCAAATGTCAAGACATGTCCTGCTTAGCTGGAGCAATGTCTGCTGAAAAAAAAAGAGATTGCCAGGCGTCGCTGATACTAAGAGAAAGCTCATTGGTCGCGTCTGCACAACTTCTCTTTAGCCAGGAAACATCGTCTTTGTGGGCCAGTCTCATCTTCTATGGCAGGGTTCGGCAAAGTTTTGATAGTAGTGTGCCAAAGTGGAATTTTTGATACCTTAAGCGTGCCAACAGCCTAATAGTCATTCTGCTCTGGCACTTACTTTCTTGTAGAAGAAACTTGAATTGCCTTTTCATTAAAAATCGCTCTGCGTACCACGTTTGGAACGCGTGTCGTTGCTTGCCGATCCTTGTTCCAGTAGCATAGCCGGGGGGGGGGGGGGGGAGCAGGGGGAGCGGCCGCTCCCCCTACGACCATTTTCGGGAAAAAATTATTTAATAATTTTAACAAGCAATGTAGCACAATTTATACTGTTTCTGATATATTTTTTAAAATTGCATTTCAACAATTTAATTTGTTACATTATGATTAGTGAACCTTGTTAGATATAGTTAATTTTAGTTTAATTTAATTTGATACGAAGTTTAGGTCACACTCTAGCAGGGGTCGGCAACCTTTTGCTAATGGTGTGCCAAGCTAGGATTTCTAAATCATTCAGCGTGTTAACAGCCTAAAAGTCAACCTGCTCTATTATACTTGTTTTCTTATAAGACAAGTAGTAATTTAAATCCGTAGCTAGACAAAGGCCAAAAGCAAAGGAACTCTCTAGAGAAAATCGTTAAAGCGTTTTACATTTAATTTAAAAAAATAATTTGTGATTATCATCCTTTTTATTAGCATGTATACCAAATACAAAATTATATTACCAAACTTTCACATTTATGGTAACTATTTTATAAATGTTATCATTTAGTTGTCAAGATACATCTCTATCAACTGATAATATTGAATATAATATTTTGTTCTCAGTTTAACTGAGATATGTTCTTTCATTTATTGAATTTTAGGCGTGTATACGAATGACAGTTAGCGGAATTGATACAAAGTAATCATACAAACTGGGTAGTTAATGTAATGTTCAGAAAATGTGCATAATATATTATATGTCATATAATATTAATAAAATTATCAACTACTTTTTGACAGTTTGGTCCTTATAAATTTATAATTTGTAGGCCATTTAGTCTTTTACAAAATAAAAATTAAAAAAACATAATATTAGAAATATTAGCGGAAATAAAAGGAGCTAATTATCTCCCTTTAATTGTGATGCCAAACAAGTAATGTTTTGTAATATAACAAATATTACAGACTTATTATTATTTCTTTACATAAACTAGCGTTGTGATATTCATTACAAGATTTAATTATTAGAGGTATAAAATTAATTTACGTTAAATAGTTGTAAGTAAACATTTCTTGCATTTATTATTTGTCCATTCAACCTTGGGGAGTTTATCTCTGAAACAATTTGGCACATTTCGATGCCCATTGGATTAAAGGTTTAAAATTCAACTGGCTACGTTTTCAAATCGCCAATATCCTTACACTTAATAAGTATCTACATTTAAGAAGATCGTAGTAAGATTAAGCCAGTTATGCTTGAGTAGGTTTGAAAAAATCCATTTGAAAGTCTTGAAACTCCGCTTTGAGTGCTTCGATGTGCTTCTCAAAAAGCCCAATTATCTTAATATATGCCTTTGTATAGGGAAGTACATAAAGTTAAATGTTGTGAAATTGATTTCCCTAAATATAAATATTACTGAAAAATATAGTTGTTGTTTTTTTCATCAATAATAAATCACCTTTTGGAGGTCTCTCGCGTGCCATTGAAAATTGCTCGTGGTTTAGGTTGCCTACCCCTTTTCTAGTGGAGACCAGGTCATAAGCAGGAACTTAGAGTGGACAGGTATGGCCAACCGTTTGTGCCTATATTTTACGGTGATGTATCAGTGGTGCGTGGACACAGCAGAGTTAGTTCTCCGAGCCCCAAAATAGTACGCTCGCTCGCATTCTCAAAAAAAGCTGGGGTTTAAGTCTGGTGTACTCACCGAAAAGTAATAATGTGACTAAAAGCGCGCTGGCTTTCTCCTTCTCGGCCGTATACGTGTACTGATCGAAAACATGGTTACAATAGCTTCGAAAAAAAAAAAACACATAATTTAAAAGAAAGAAGAAAAGAAGAGAAATAACTTGTTTTAAAGAAATTCCGTTTGCTAAGGATGTAACCAACGGGCGTGGTGTTTTAATAGCTGAGAGGAAAAGATTAGAAATAAAATAGAGCGTTCCTATAACGTATCATATTTTGTATTGACACAAAGCTACAGTAAATAAAAAGGTTGAAACTCTTTTTTTTTTTTTTTTGAATTTCTTTAAAAATGTATATGTTGGCGATTTATCTCGTAAAACAAAGAAGAATTAAGTCCTATAGAAGCATTCGCATTGATTCTATAAATATTTTTCGACACTAGATACCCTACTAATCTCGAAAATGAGCAGTAGATGCTAATAGTTGCAAGTAAAAATCGTGAATGGTTAAAAAAAAATACTGCACTACTATACAGTGTGTGTATCCTGAGGCACAGAATTTTCTCATAACACTTGATACGTACAAATTCTAAGTTCTTATATTAATCTAAAAAAAATTTCTAAAAGTGGGGCCTTTTTCCTAAAAGTTCGCTCCCCCTAGCGTCAAAACCTGGCTACGCCACTGCCTTGTTCAATGGTTTATGTATACATTTTGTTGTCTTTATAAAACTGCATTGTTGTTTACCAAAAAAAATGAACTGGAATGAAATCACATAAGGTTCTGTTACGTTACTGTTTTATATTTCATAGTTTTTGCTGTTTTTAAAGAATTCTGATCTTTGTCTTTTTCTTCGTAGTCTCCATGTCGAGAAGTCGCAGTACACCTGGATTGGTGGAAAGTACAGGTAAAACGCCATTAGATTCCATGATCATGTATCGACATCACACACTTCCGGTCAGTCTTCTCCACAAGGACGGCTCGTCAACCGCTGCCGCAGCCAACCGCGACGACCACGCCTTAAAGACGCTGACCAACACCCAGAGCGAGGACAACCTAATCTCACGCTGCGTCACCGACGACCAGCCCCGCCGTCTATCCTCCGACTCGCAGCATCCGGTGGGCAATTTAACCACATCCATGACCATCTCCAGCATGACTTCCTACTGCGGCACGCCCCCGCAGAAGTCGCCGGTAGCCACGGAGCCGGCAAGGAACCCGTTCAGCGCCCCGTCTAGCCCTAAGATAACCGCCTATCACATCAGAGACAACACGGCCGTGGTGAACTCGGCGCCTTTGGTCAACGGGCACGCGTCCCTGGGACACTTGACGCCTCACCACGGACCACCCCCGATGGCGCCCACATCAGCTCAATTCGCCTACCACAATATGTCCTACTTAGGTACAGGGCAGCCTATAAACTTTCTTTCGCCCTTCTGCGCGCCCCAGTCCAACTACCCAGCATCACCGAATCCGTTCCCGGGGTCGCCAGCAAGCTTTCAGACCTCCCCGGCACCCAACCTTATCCTGCCTCAGCCCCCATCGACGCCATCCTCGCACGGCGGCCTCCTCTCGCTGGCCGTGAACGCCTCGGGCATGCCGAGCTACCCGCACTCGCCATCGCTACTCCACCATTCCCCGCACGGGCTGGTGCCCACGTCCTCGCAGCTCCAGATCCAGCCGCAGTACTCTTCCGGCCTCATGCACTCGCCCCACTCCCCGCTCCCGGCGAGGGAGCCCAGCCCTTCGGACACGCTTCTCAAGGAGATCACACGCCTCCGAGAGCGTCTGGCGCAGCTGGAGGGAGAGAACTCGGCCCTGACCGTGAAGCTGAACCAGCAGCAGTGGGACGTGGAGTCGCGGCTGACGGAACTAGAGATGCACATCTGCCAGAGCGACAGCGTGGCCAGTACCGACTTCGACGGGGAGAGCTTGCGGCAAGACTCCAAATCAACACCGCCAACCGTAAACAGAGAATCAATCATATGAATCCGTTAGCTCTCAATGAAATCAGTCAACTTTAAACCCTCATTCCCTTGACCTCGGTGCTGGAATAACGTTAAAGAACCGAACCTCTCGTTCATAACTCAGAACGAGATCCCCTTGTACCAAAAACAAGGGATGCAAAGAGCTGCTCGGGGATCGGGAGAAATCTGAGCTCGTCTTTTATCAACAAAAGAAAAACGACGATTCAGCTCACAACACGATCCTAACCGAAGACAAGGATCAAAGGAATAAATATAATTTCTGGATGCAGCTCATTTGAGTTAATACCACTGGATAAAAAGGTGTTTCATACGAAGTTATGTGTTAACAAATATTCCAAAGTGATTCCAAATTGCTCTTCTATACACTTAGAAAAAAATACAATTTTGTGATTCGTGCATTAGGAGAACGATATTTATAGAATAAAAATGTCTGTGTTTTAAACCTATCAGGATAAATCTATAAATAAGCTTAGATGCATCCACGTGATACTGACGAGGACCTCAAGTCATAGACGAGTCTGAATATATCGGAACCCTGGTTTCAGATTTTCATCGAGAATTTGGCGCAAAAAGAATGTTTTAGCAAAAAATTAACTTGGCGCCATTTTTGTTTCCGTTTGTTTTTGTTTGTTGTGTTGTTCTTGGCGTGTGATTGGTTGTTTGTGTGTGTGTTCACAGGGAGATCGTCTGCTTAATGAAAACTTAAAGCTGGCGATTGAAACGAAATCCTACAGATTACAAGCAAATAAAGTGAGAGAGAGAAAGAGAGAGAGAGAGAGAGAGAGAGAGAGAGAGAAACGATTTCTGTGGAAGATTAAGGCGAAATCATTATCTAAGAAAGAACAAAATTTTTACGAAAAGTAAGAGTTCTCTCTAAGAGCAGACTTAACTGTTGGGTGCATCGGAACTCAAGTTTGTTTTTTTTTGTTTTTTTTTACTTCTTTTTTTTTTAAATTTAACGTTATTTAATTAATTTCTTTCCTTCACTTAACATTTAATCATCCAAAAAAAGAAATTTTTAGTATAAACTTTTTTTCAATTTAAGAAATGTATGTTAACGCTTTCCCATCGGGCAAACAACGTCGTATCGATGGGGAAAAAAACGTATTTACAACGTGTTTTCGTAGTTTCCACGTTTTTTCCACGTCGATACGACGTGGTGTGCCCGCTGTGGATTTTTTTGTTTGTTTTTAGTTGCAACATTGTGAAAAAAACAACAATGGAGTGTATGGATGTGGGGAGTTGGCGAACTGTGTTGGCGATGTGCTGGCTGAAGTTATTATGTATGATTGAATCTCATGTTTGTGTGTATGTGTGTGTGTGTGTGTTGTTGTTGTTGTTTTTTATATGTTTAACCTTGCGAACTTGCTTTGTAACGACCATGCAATATGTGGGCTCACTATGGATGGCCCCTGCAATAGACAGTTCCGACATGAAACACAAAATGTAATATTTAGGCCCACCACAAAACAACCATGCAATAGATAGGCCCACCACTAAATAGCCCTGCAATAGATAGGCCCACCATGAAAAAGTCTCGCGATAGACACGCCCACAATGAAAACGCCCTGCAGTAGATAGGCCCGCTCTAAGAATTTTTCTAGATTTTCGCAACTACTAAATAGACAACGAGCCTCCTCCCCCTCTTTCATCCCCCTTTTCCCGGTCTCCGGCACATACGCTCCCTCCACCCCCCCCCTCCTCCCCCACCCTACTCAATCCTTCGGTGAAAAAAAAAACAATAACAAACAAAATAATGACCAAGCTAAACATTTACACCAGCCAAACAGCGTTCGATCCAGGGGGGGGGGGGGTCAAAGTTCAAACTGTTAAAACTAATCCGAAGATTGCATTACATCTTTATATTCAGTTGTTCGTATTGTTTCATCAATTCATTCCATCTTGTTTGTTTACCTTTAAGCATCGTTATCACTCTTTGATGTTTTTGTTTTTTTGTTTTGTTTTGTTTTTTATTTAAAGGGTGATAATTGTTTGTAACGATGTTTTTGATCCGGTGCCGTGTGCAGAGCCCACGCAAGCCTATGTAGCGCCCCAGGGGCAAACGTTTCAGCGACGCCCCCCTTTGCATACTGTAACGGCTTTTGTTTAGTTCTATATTTCGACTATATTTGCCGCCCCTAGAAGTGTCGCCTCCCCACCCCCCTCCCGGGCATATGCCCCTCTCTTATGCAGTTATTGTTTACGTAATATAGCGTCTTTTACACACAAACAAACACACAGACACAAACACTATAATATAGTTTAATTACAGCATATGCCTGCACCCAGCGGACACCTAGTCGACGGTGAAACAAACCGTGTTTTCACGTGTTTTCGTGGTTTTTACGTTATTTCCCTATCGATAAGACGTGGTGTGCCCGCTGGGTGGTATATTAAATGCGTGTGTGTGTGTATGTACAATATAATTATGCTTTGGCCGTTGTTTATTTTACTTTGTTTTAAACCAAAACAAAACCAAGTGTAGGTACAACGTTACGTTAATAAAATAAATATAAAAGTTTTGTCAGTTAAATTGTTTAGATCGGAGATTAAGGGCCATGCGAAAATCAATTCTGCTATTACATCCACCGCACCTCTTTCCTTTTACACACTAACAGACACTCCGACACACACGAGCTGTACAGATACTTTATGTGTATTGAAGTGCGTGTTGTTTACATCAATAACACAGTCAAATAAATAACCTTTTGTATTATTTTTTTTTTACTTTTGCATTGAATACCTGCAAGAGTGGAGACACCGTAGCCGAGCGGCAGTGCGTTCGTCTGGGGTACCGAAGGTCCTGGGTTCGAGTCCTGGTGGCGGCATGGATTTTTTCTCAGGTATACAGCGTGTCCCTGAGTCTACCCAGCTCTGATGGGTACCTGACTTTAGTTTGGGTAAAGTAAAGGCGGCTGGGCATTGTGCTGCAACACCCGCCCTATGAATCGAATTCGAATTGGTCTGTCGGGATTTACTTTACCTTTGGCATGCTGTATGTTGGTATGCAGTATGTCGTGGCCACAGAAACTTGTCGACGCTGCTTCACCGGCCCTATGGATAAATTTGGTCCGAAGGGATACTTTACTTTCTACATGCAATAATAGAAGTAAGTTTTTTTTGCTACAGTCTTACTTCCTTCAGTTGAGACCTCTTTAATGAGAAAAAAAGTTGCAGTAGGCCTACATGAAAAATCGTGAACCTTGTAGACCCATGTTTGCTCAACTCGGCTAGATGACTCAGACCTCAACTTATTTCTATCTATATAGCATGCCAAGGGGAGGTAAAGGTAGGCTGTGTGGCCGCCATTTCTTGCACATAACACGTTCAGTACCCACGGCAGCTGGGATAATTTCAGTTGCGCCCTTCAGCTCTAGGTCGGAACCCCGTCTTTTTTTTTATGAGGATTTGATGCCAAGTTTCTTCTCTAAACGCTTTGAACAATAAACGCACTGAATCTCACGATCTCAGAGACACTTTTAATATATTCAGAACTGCAATGATTGGAGCTCCATTCCCTTGCGTGCTTAACTTCTGCGTCCCTTATGCATGTCTCACAGTACATGCTTGATCTGCTCTTCTACTTCACGATAGTGTCTCTTCCTTTTGGGAGGTAAAAGGTGTAATTCTACTGAAGTCTCTTTTATCGAAATTGTGATTGCAGCTTGTTTCCTTCTCTAGAGATCTCACCATGGGTATACAATTTTGTAGAAATGTATATATTTTATATGCTTTGACGTTTTATGTTAGCTTCATTCTTTTTGTTTTTTTTTAAAGCAATACCCCTTTAATTTTACTACCAGCCCCAACCTTCCAGATCATAACTTTGATTATCCTAAAGCTTCCACTATTCAGCAACCTGGTGTTTTGATATTTTCACGTTATGCAACTTCAATTATTAGGGCAACAATACAGCACTACAAGCAATAACATATGTGAGGGGGGGGGGCACCCCAATATCTTGTCTGAGACTAGCCTCCCCGCGGTACACCGATAGGGGGAGCCGCGTAACATAGTTAAGGTCCCCGCAGTACATGCACTACACTCCGATCTCCAACTGCGGAATTCCTTCTTTGGTGGCTCGCTCGAATGCCTGAAATGTCGCCCGGAAGCACATATTCCAGACTGTAGGTCTGGGCATCTAGCCACCTTGGCAGGTTTGAGATGGGCTGTTGCGCTCATTGCTAGCTCCCCCACCGAGTCTGGGAGCCTCCAGGCAGTACAATGATCCTCGGACACGCCACGGGGGCCTGCCCCCCCCCCCCCATGCGTTATCCAACTGGTGTGCACTTTATGTAATTTCGTGTTTTAGTTGCATTCTATCATGGCTAACTGTTTTTGCACACTTTTGTGACATTCTAAATGGCACTCTCTAGACCACAGTTAAGGAAATATTGCGCCCGGATCTCACCGGGACAAAAACACTATATTTACCCCCCCCCCCCCCCCCCATCCTCAATATTTGACAAGATAACTCACAACCCGGAGCGCACCCCCCTGACCCCGCCTCCACCGAACTGCCGGTGATGTCATACTATGAAGCATCTATCAATAACATTCTACCTTTTTGTTTTTGGCTTTAATGCAACGTATTCTATCTGAGGCTATAACAAAAAAAAAATTAACACTACACTAATATTCTCGATATTAACGCTGTAGCAATAATAATTTAAAAAGGAAATTTCCCCCCAAACGGACTGATGTAATCCTCCAATCAACTTGGCTACACGATTGTGTGCCACTGGACTAGCAAACCGTTTCAGTGGAAGAAACAATCAAAACAACAACTAGATCTATAAAGACTTGCATTTACTGTATTGAGCGCAATCCTAGTAGTCAAAACATAATGCCACAGACATGCAATAAAATGTTATGGACAAGGTAAGACTGTCATGAGCTAGCAAAGATTACCATGGACTAAAAATATCATGGACAAACTAAGAATTAATAGACAAATTAAGAATCTCTTTGGCAAACTAAGAATTAATGGACAAACTAAGAATTAATGGACAAACTAAGAATCCCATTGGCAAACTAAGAATTAATGGACAAACTAAGAATCCCATTGACAAACTAAGAATTAATGGACAAACTAAGAATCCCATTGACAAACTAAGAATTAATGGACAAACTAAGAATCCCATTAACAAACTAAGAATTAATGGACAAACTAAGAATCCCATTGACAAACTAAGAATTAATGGACAAACTAAGAATCCCATTAACAAACTAAGAATTAATGGACAAACTAAGAATCCCATTGACAAACTAAGAATTAATGGACAAACTAAGAATCCCATTGACAAACTAAGAATTAATGGACAAACTAACAATTAATGGACAAACTAAGAATTAATGGACAAACTAAGAATTAATGGACAAACTAAGAATTAATGGACAAAATAAGAATTAATGGACAAACTAAGAATTAATGGACAAACTAAGAATCCCATTGACAAACTAAGAATTAATGGACAAACTAAGAATTAATGGACAAACTAAGAATTAATGGACAAACTAAGAATCCCATTGACAAACTAAGAATTAATGGACAAACTAAGAATTAATGGACAATCTAAGAATTAATGGACAAACTAAGAATTAATGGACAAACTAAGAATTAATGGACAAACTAAGAATTAATGGACAAACTAAGAATTAATGGACAAACTAAGAATTAATGGACAAACTAAGAATTAATGGACAAACTAAGAATTAATGGACAAACTAAGAATTAATGGACAAACTAAAAATCCCATTGACAAACTAAGAATTAATGGACAAACTAAGAATACAATTGACAAACTAAGAATTAATGGACAAACTAAGAATCCCATTGACAAACTAAGAATTAATGGACAAACTAAGAATCCCATTGACAAACTAAGAATTAATGGACAAACTAAGAATCCCATTGACAAACTAAGAATCCCATTGACAAACTAAGAATTAATGGACAAACTAAGAATTAATGGACAAACTAAGAATTAATGGACAAACTAAGAATTAATGGACAAACTAAGAATTAATGGACAAACTAAGAATTAATGGACAAACTAAGAATTAATGGACAAACTAAGAATTAATGGACAAACTAAGAATTAATGGACAAACTAAGAATTAATGGACAAACTAAGAATTAATGGACAAACTAAGAATTAATGGACAAACTAAGAATTAATGGACAAACTAAGAATCCCATTGGCAAACTAAGAATTAATGGACAAACTAAGAATCCCATTGACAAACTAAGAATTAATGGACAAACTAAGAATCCCATTGACAAACTAAGAATTAATGGACAAACTAAGAATCCCATTAACAAACTAAGAATTAATGGACAAACTAAGAATCCCATTGACAAACTAAGAATTAATGGACAAACTAAGAATCCCATTGACAAACTAAGAATTAATGGACAAACTAACAATTAATGGACAAACTAAGAATTAATGGACAAACTAAGAATTAATGGACAAACTAAGAATTAATGGACAAAATAAGAATTAATGGACAAACTAAGAATTAATGGACAAACTAAGAATCCCATTGACAAACTAAGAATTAATGGACAAACTAAGAATTAATGGACAAACTAAGAATTAATGGACAAACTAAGAATCCCATTGACAAACTAAGAATTAATGGACAAACTAAGAATTAATGGACAATCTAAGAATTAATGGACAAACTAAGAATTAATGGACAAACTAAGAATTAATGGACAAACTAAGAATTAATGGACAAACTAAGAATTAATGGACAAACTAAGAATTAATGGACAAACTAAGAATTAATGGACAAACTAAGAATTAATGGACAAACTAAAAATCCCATTGACAAACTAAGAATTAATGGACAAACTAAGAATCCAATTGACAAACTAAGAATTAATGGACAAACTAAGAATCCCATTGACAAACTAAGAATTAATGGACAAACTAAGAATCCCATTGACAAACTAAGAATTAATGGACAAACTAAGAATCCCATTGACAAACTAAGAATCCCATTGACAAACTAAGAATTAATGGACAAACTAAGAATTAATGGACAAACTAAGAATTAATGGACAAACTAAGAATTAATGGACAAACTAAGAATTAATGGACAAACTAAGAATTAATGGACAAACTAAGAATTAATGGACAAACTAAGAATTAATGGACAAACTAAGAATTAATGGACAAACTAAGAATTAATGGACAAACTAAGAATTAATGGACAAACTAAGAATTAATGGACAAACTAAGAATTAATGGACAAACTAAGAATTAATGGACAAACTAAGAATTAATGGACAAACTAAGAATTAATGGACAAACTAAGAATTAATGGACAAACTAAGAATTAATGGACAAACTAAGAATTAATGGACAAACTAAGAATTAATGGACAAACTAAGAATTCATGGACAAACTAAGAATTCATGGACAAACTAAGAATTCATGGACAAACTAAGAATTCATGGACAAACTAAGAATTCATGGACAAACTAAGAATTCATGGACAAACTAAGAATTCATGGACAAACTAAGAATTAATGGACAAACTAAGAATTCATGGACAATCTAAGAATTCATGGACAAACTAAGAATTCATGGACAAACTAAGAATTCATGGACAAACTAAGAATTAATAGACAAACTAAGAATCTTAATAGACAAACTAAGAATCTTAATAGACAAACTAAGAATTAATGGACACACTAAACATTAAAGGACAAACTAAGATATCTTATGGACAAACATAGAACGACATTGGACAGACAAAGAATTTTACACACAAACCAAGACTCTGCTATAGACACATATAAAAGACTTCCACTTCTCTTTTTCTTTGATTGTCATCATTTTTTCTGAATTGTCCTATAATATCTTCTTCCAGATCAAACAATACAATTTTTAAAAAAAAGAACAAACGTCAAAAAAACGTTCAATCCCACAATGCATTGCCACCACGTATGCAATAAAAGGGGCGTATCCCTGAGGATTTTATTTAAAACTTTTTTTTTTCCATATCCCATGAAGCAATCAGCATTTTGAGAGAGACGCTTCCGCTTTTTTTTTTTCAGATTCAATTATTGAATTTAAAATGCTGCTACAGTTTTTCGCCTTTTGTTTATTTATTTCTTTCTTTTTGTTTTGTTTTTCGCTTGCCTTTTTCGTTTTTGAATGTTAAACTTTTCGCCAATATCTTAACACACACACACATAATTTATCGTAATCCAATGTACATTTTTTTTTAAATAATCGAATTCAGAAAACGTATAAAAAAAAAATAAGTTTTTTTTTCATTTTTACTTTAAAAGAAGAAAAAAATAATATACACAATAAATTCAAATTAAAACGTATAAATTATTCACGAATAGGGATTTTACAATCTATTATTTGTCATCAAATTATTAATATTTTTTGTTGTTGTTGGTTTCTTCACATTATTGTTTTTTTTTTATTTGCAATGTTCTATCTTCTTGCCACGGGACAGGACACAACAACAACAACCACAACAACAGCAAATATACAACACAACAACAAACAAACAACGCACTGCGGTGTTTATTAATTTAATAAAACTAACTTCCAAAGGCCCGTAATTCAATTTTTTGAAGCGTCGAGGCCCTCTGTAATCCATGTGCGAGTTGCTATAAGTTATTTTTGTTGCGCACGTGTAGCGAGACTCCGGTGTTGGAGCCATGGAGCAATGTATATTTGCTTTTCTTTTTTTTTTTTTTTTTGTTGATATGTTTTTTTTATGTCTTTTTTTTTTTGGAGGTTGGGAGGGGGGGTACTCAGAACTGGAACTAACAGGAAATCCTTAGAACTATCTGAACAAACCAGGAAAACCAGTAACTTAACATCATTTAAAACATCAATAAAAATGCAAGACTAGACTCGGATCACGGATGAGCGTAGGACGCAATAATCTTCTTTATAGAAGGAGCGTCTGTAATGTATAAGATATTGCTGAACTCTTTAAAAAAAAGACTATGAAAGAAAGGAAAAAGAACAAAAAAAGCAAATAAGTTGTGTTTTTTTTAATGAAAGACCGTTCGAAATGATTTTTTGTTGTTGTTCTATTTATTGATTTTGTTTTCGAGCAGACGTGAAATAAATCATTGAACAAATGTACCCATTTAACTTAAAACACGATATGCCACCGAGCCCTGCTGTTAAACCCCCTTTTTAAAAGGCGCAACTCAACTCTCCAGCGGGCACACCACGTCGCATCGACGAGAAAAATAACACGTTAAAACCACGAAAACACGTGAAATCACGTGTTTTTTTTCCACCGTCGAATGACGTGGTGTGCCCGCTGGGACCGCAGTTGTAATTTGTTTCGTCGCTCCGGAAATACTTTTTAATTACTATACTAGTTATTTTTAGAATTTCATTGAAGCTCGAAGCGGAACTGTGAGTCGATATCAATATGACAGGAGTAAATCTGGCAACGGGAGCCTCTCACTAAACCCCCCTCCCCACCCCCCACACATACACAATCGTATGTTTAACAACTTACTATTTGTCTACTAAATATTATGTACGATAATTTAAGGGGACAGAACCAGCATGTGAAAGTAATTCCTACTAACCAATTTGTATTACAAAGGGCCAGTGTAGTAGCGTTCACCAGTTTCTGTGGCCACGGCATCCAAGGGAATTGTGTATAAGCTAGAGTATATATAAGTCTATAAGCTTAGACCAATATATACATATCAATAAACCAGAAGGTGATAAATTATTTAAACCTCTAACCCTAAGAATCCTTCACCCACATTTCCACAGTCTCCATCTTGATCTTATTTTTTCCTCACTCTGTTTTATAATCGACCGCAATATGGCACAGAAAGGGCGGTAATCAGTGCATTATACATTAGAGCCAGCCAGCGTTTACCAAACTGTTTCCGCTCGCGGCCCAATCCTTTGTCGAATGAAAGTATTCCCTAGTATGGCGCCTTTTTCAACCAAAGTCAAAGATCTTATAGATGTCTCATTTCATCACATTGAATCGGAAACAGAAATAATAAATTATGAAATCATTTTGCAATAGTCCCATTCCGCTTGCTGCTTCCTTATTGAAGGTGTCATGACCGCACAGTGCGGGAACCACTGACTCAAAACCCATACTTTATTTCTGGCATAAATAATTAATCAAAAGCGTTCACAAAAGATTAAATGTCCCGGCGCGTTTCTCTCATCCCCTACACCCTTCCCTCCCGCCCATATAGAAGACGCTCATAATTGCTTTGGAATATTTCTTTGTTTCTTGTTGTTGTCGTTTTTTTGGAATAATTTCTTCGTTTAAATGTAGATTGGTGGTTTTGTATTATTTGTTGTTTTTTTTTGTTTTAGTCGTTCACTTCAGGCAGGTCAAGTCTGCGTCACTGCTGGGAAATGTCATCTTTGAAAGGAGTTACACATATTGGGCGGCACGGAGGCAGCGCGTTCAACCGGCGATCCGAAGGTCCTGGGTTCGAATCCTGGTGAGGGCTAGGTTTTTTTTCCCGGGACTTGAGGGTGTCCGTGAGTCTGCCCAGCTCTGATGGTAAAAGTTGGGGTAAATTAAAGGCGGCTGGGCATTGTGCTGGCCACACAATCACCTAGTATGTGATTCACCTGCTGCTGCACTTGCCCTATGATCAGTTTGATCCGAAGGGTGGGAAACGTAGAATCCACGAAAAAAAAACAACAACGTGGAAACCCCGTCGATACGACGTGGAGTGCCCGCTGATATATCATTCATTGAGTTCCTCAAACTTGATATGTAATCAGGACTTATCAGTTAAATGAGGGTGGCTGAACCCTTAATATATTTATGTAGTGCAAGAAAAACAAACAAACAATAAAGACCTACTATGAATATTGAAATGATGAACAATATGTATAAGATAGGATAGGCTTGTTTCACTGTAAAGACTGTTAGATTTGTGTCGTGGATTATAATCAGTGTTTATCCGGTACGTTTGGGTTGTGACCTGTCAAGGAAAGCGTAGTATAAAAAAAAAAAAAATAAAAAAAATAAAAAAATAAAAAAAAAAAAAAAAAATGGCCCGTTGACTATGCGGCAGACGAATATAACCCGCGGGCCTTGGAGAGAAAACCGCTGATATACATTGTTACACGGCCTCAAAACATTCATATTTTGCAACTGGAAATATAATAATTTTTTTTTAAATTTTTGTGGATGAGGGATGCTTTAGCTTTGTGATGCCTAGTTTTCATGACGATGGGTGGAGAGGGTGAGGGGGGGGGGGTGTCGAAAATCGTCCTAAATAGCGTGACGTGATTTAATAACGGCTTCCCCCCCCCCCCCCCTCACCGCACTGACACACACCATAAAAACGTTTCCCTTTGATAAAATAGCCCTATTTAGAGTGCGTATTACAAGCTTTAGTAGGCATATAAAGAGACTGGTCAGATGTCGCATACATAGGCTTTAATATATAATCTATTGTGATATTAGTAATATTATTACTAAAAGTCGTATTTACATTCCGTTATAATTATAAGATAAAGCTTGTGGGCCCTCTGAACTTTTAAAATCTTACTTTCGAGTGAGATATGGTTCCTAGATAAAAACTATATGCCCAATGGGCCCACCACGTCGTATCGACGTAGGAAAAACGTGGTTTTCACGTGTTTTCCACGTTTTTTTCCCCAGTCTGGATGTTAACTTTGACGACACATAGCAGCTTACATCCTGTCAAAAGATATGCGGCTAATCTTCTTTGGGTACCGTTCGCGTTTCTTATGTTTCTGTTTTGTTTTTCTTATGTTTTTTTTTTATGTGGCCCAGCGAGCACACCACGTCGTATCGACGGGGAAAAAACGTGGTTTCCACGTGTTTGTTTTTTTCCGTCAATACGACGTTGCGTGTCCACTTGGTGATTTTAATTACTTGCGTGGTAAATGATATTATACCTAATTAGGTCAACACCGTGCTGTATTTATTTTAGAGAAAATTATAATGGGCAAAAAACCACAACAAGCAGATGACATCAACAAGAAAAGTCTGCCTATATACTACATAGGCAAACAGAGATATATGTACGCTACACACACACACTCAGACATATACTTCATTAGCTACCTCATGTACATATTTTAGTCAATCAAATACATTAATAAATGAGATGTACGTCATTTGCACAGAACTTATGAGATTAAAACTAATAAGGATGCTAACTAATACAATAAAACTGATATTTATGTCGCTCTGCCTCCTTAAAGATTTTTTTTTTTCAAAAGTTAAAAATTACAGAGAAACATAATTTTACCCAAATAATTTTCATTGATATTTGAATGATATCCTTGTTAGTTTTGTGTTAACAGTTTCTATAATTAGCTAGTGCACTATTTCTTTATTTTTTGATTGGTCAGAATGAACGGATCATTGATTGGCTGTAGATATTTAGACCAATCATAATGTGGCAATAGAAAGCAAAACTCTTTATGATTGGTCTGTGCATTTAAATAAACTATTTCTTTCATAAAACCTCTTTTTTTAATTCATTTTTTAGTGTATTTGTCAATTGTTGATAATTATTCTGCATTTGTGAAACATTTTATTTTTTAAAATTGTCTTCCATGATCCTGTGAAATAAAAAACAATAACTAGATCCATTTATAATTGTTTCATTTCAAATCCAATTTATTTATTTTTATTTATAAGCAATCCATAATTTAAATTTTCTATTTTACATAATAATTTTTTATACTCTTCTTCACAACTTTTCAATTTATCAATAAAAAAAATTTTTGTTTGTGTTTTTATCTTTGTTCGCACTAATCATTATGTAAATAACTATTACCATAATATATTATTTTCAATGCAAAATATTGACGTTTTATGCTCTATATACCTTGCTGTAAGAAAGTGTTATTCTTAGAATACTATCATGTTATTCTTTAGCCATATTGAAAGGAAAGAACAGTAAGAAAAAAATATTATTTGTTTTTCCAATGAGGGCAAGCTTAATTTCTTTTCTAATTTATTTCCCATTACGACTTTAATGTTCCCAATATTTTCATTTTATTATCATTATACATATTATTATTAATAATAAAAAAAATACAAGTTATTAAGTAAAAATAAAATAGTTCTCTTGCATTATTTCATTGTTGTAAAAGAAAACATATTTTTGAAATGAAATAACTTAATGTTCTTTTTTATATTACTCGTCTAAGTTCATTTAAAAATTCTCAAAATTTTATCAATCTTTATTTTTGTTTAAATTCATAAGTCTAAAAAATGTTTGTACATGTTAATTACCTTTCAGTACCCATTGAATAATTTAAAACAAAAACATCATGGTGACTTAACAACTCCTTAAAACAGTTATTCAGTTGTTTTAGTTTAATTTAAAAAAAGATAACATTTGTGCTACTTTGTCTGAATTGTAGCAAATTTTCCATACTTTACAATGAAGATATTTTTCTTAAACCTGCTTAACCCAAATGAATACTGATTTATATACCAGTATTAAATAATAGTTTTTTGTGTAAAACTAATTCAAAATTGACTGTAAACATCTAGATCCATTTAAAAATATTTTCCAACAGATCCTACAGCATGCCAGGTTAAACAATATATCTATAGTAAGTAGAATAAAGTACCCTTTGGACCAAATTGATCATAGAGCCGGTGAAGCGGCGCTCTCCAGTTTGTGGCCACAGCATGCTAGGGGATGTGTGGCCAGCAACACGCCCAAGCCACCTTTACATACCCCAACTATTGTCGGGTACTCATCAACGCTCAGGGTCACCCTCCATTCCCAGGAAACAAATCCTAGCCTTCACCAGGATTCAAACCCAAAACCTTTCAGAACACAGTTGAACGCACTGCCGCTCAGCCACTGTATCTTTAATAAGGTAATAAACATAATTATAATAATTCAACACACACAAAACTAAATCAACAGCCTTTGTGCTAACCTGCAATATTATTTTTAATTCTTGCTACAGAAAGAAATACACAAACAAAGTAACAATGAGATAATATATTGCCTAATAGATCTTGTAGAATAAACAGGATAATAAGGTAACAGATAAGAATGTAACAAAGATTAACTTAGACACAGTGCTCTACCTTGTCCACACTTAGTAAAAAAAAAACAATATCTTCACTTTTTCTCTTTGTCCATTTGTTGACTCATTTCAGTAACGTGAATAGTTGAGCTTACTATAATTTTTTTTATAGGTCTTGAGATTATACATTTCAAGCTGATCCACATTGGCCTGTGAAGCAGCATGGCCAAGGAATTCTAGAAGATTTGTGCGACCATCAAAATGCAGTACTATGAAGAAGAAGAAGAACAAGTTCCGCAATGCTACAGCTGCTGCCATTAGCTGATATGTGCTTAACAAAAAAAATGGCAAAGGTGGTCCGAGCATTGTTCCGGCCACCAAATCCACCCCTCCCAACACACACACACACACTTGCCGATGTCACAGTAGAAGGTAGAACGTAAAGATTGCATGCTGTGCAAGCAAACAATAATGATTTGATAAGTAATTTATACCGGTACTTTATTATACTAATCACTAACTCTATATCAGAACTATAGAAAAATGTTCTACAATCAGAGCAGGGTCTGGTGAGAATGTCATAATTGTGTTTTATTTCCAATAATGTGCTGTGGGGATCCCGGGGGGGGGGGGGGGGAATTAATCCTAATTCTAACACCTAACAAGTAAAAAAAAAAAATATCACAGAAACTTCAGGGAAAATTTGGTTCTTTAAAAGGTTAAGCTGTCTTGACAATGAGTCAACAATGTGAACAAGTGAGGTATATAAATGGACAAAGACAGCTTAGTGTGGGGTGGGGGGGGGGGCACTACATTGTAAGCACATGGGCTGCCCAAGATTTGATGGGCAGCAGTGTCATACATAGGGTGGCGCTAAACGATCAAACCCATTTCTATTCAGAAAGTCCTAGCCACGAGAGAGAGAGGAGGGGGGTGAGAAACATTTGCATAGAGTATTTATAAGATGGCCAGCAGTAGCATTCCACCACTCTAATGAGACCTACATTTATTTTGTGTAACTTAAACAAGAGGTCAGGTTATTTTTAATAAAAAAAATTACAAAAAAAAATAATTTTAATAAGTCTATTGGATAATGAATAAAAATATAAAGGTTTAAAACAAAATACGCTCGGAACACATATTGTTTTTAAAATACGGGTGAAAACAAAAAATGTATAGGGTGAGAATGCCCACACGTAATAATACAGCATTAATCTTTTCAAAACGAACAAGGTATACTTTCAAATCATTCTAATACATTCCAGTTTTAAAAATCAAAGTGAAACTAAGTACAACTAAGCTGCGAGTGCATTAATTCTGGGGCAATATTTTCACTTCCTCCTTTTCATGTTGCATTTAGCAAAATTATATTTGCCTTTTTCCAATTTATAATAAGTATATCTTATGTCCGCCCCCTTTCAGACATTGTGGTCATGTGGTCAGGTGGCAGATTTCCCAAAATTTCTGGCCAACACACTGGTTTAAAAAAACAAAGCAGTGACCTATTTTTGTGGGTTCTGAGTGCATCTATAGACTAAGACGTAAGAATTAAATTAATCCTGTCAGACCAAATTGATCCATAGGGCCGGTAAAGCAGCGTTCACCAGTTTCTGTGGCCACTGAATACTTGGGGATTGTCTGGCCAGCACAATGCCCAGCTACTTTTCCCAAACTAAAGTCCGGTACCCATCAGAGCTGACAATAGACGCCCTCCAGGATACAGATTCGAATCCAGGATCTGCTGCCACCTGTGCCACCATAGACTAAGAAAAGTCTGAAAAAAATATGGTTACATGATGTTGACCTGGCTATCAGTCCTGCTAGTTTAGTGCACTGGCTAGCTATTTAAAAAATTACAAATACAGATAAAGAGTAGAAAAAAAAATACTTCAACAAATTATGACTATGACTTGATGGTTTACAATTATTCAAATATTGTTTTGTTATAAATAGAGCAAAATAGAGATTAAAATGAACAATAAAACCCTTAAGGGAACCTTCCCATGACAAGGTACTATACATGTGTCATTATAAATATGTTTTATGAAATGGGACTATCACAAACTTTTCCCAGCACACTATATTGGCTCAATATTTGCCCAATATTCAGCCAAAATTGTAATACTGGCAGAAGCTTGAGTTGGTAAAGTAAGTAAGTAAAGTACCCATGAGACCAAATTGATCATAGCAGCGGTCACCAGTTTCTGTGGCCATGGCATACTAGGGGATTGTGTGGCCACCCCAATGCCCGGCCAGCACAAAGCCCAGCCAGCTGCCTTTACTTTTCCCTAACTAATGTCCGGTACCCATCAAAGCTGGCGGGTAAACTCAGGGTCACCCTCCAGTCACAGAAACATATCCCAGCCTTCACCAGGATTCAAACCCAGAACCTTTGGTATGCTCAAAGTGATGGCTCAGCCGCCGTGTTTTTTGGGGTAAGGTTTGGGACCAACTGCATCATTGTGGAAACTCATTGGCCACATTGGCTCATTTTCATACAGCATTATTATAAAATTACATGAACATACAAAATACTGTTTTAAGGGGGTTCTCTTTTAACCCAATATTCTCCCAACTGAGACATCAACAAAAAAAGCTGCCCTTACCTTCTCTTAATAAAAGGGACATAACTATGAAATATTTACTATATCTTCTGGTGATTTACAAATAATTCACCTAGTCACCAAGAAAGTAAAAAATTGTAAAAACTTGAAAGTTTTAAATTGTTATGCAAATTTGATCTTTTATCTCCTTAAACAGAACTGCACCAAGATCTCATTTTGTCTAATTAAATGAGTACAACAAATATCAATCCAGCTAATTAATAATCAAATTGATAACTTGGAACAAAGGAGAAAAATTTCTTTTACAATTTTGTCTGAACAAATAAATGTACTCTGTTAAAAGAAGGTTTTGCCCAAAATGAAAACAAGAAAATAAAACATTGATTAAAACTTGTTCAAGGAGTAAAAAATACTATTTAGTTTTTAAAAAAAACACACATTAAAATGAAATAAAATTTGTTCAATAATTCTACAGAAGAAAAAAAAAAGTAATTTATAGACAATGATAATATATATTTTAAAATATTACAAGCATATATTCTGTACAGTGTTATTTTTAATAAGAATAATATGGAATGGTATTTCAGGAAGGAACGCTTACATTTGATACGAATCTTTTTAGTTTAAAGAGGTCAATACTCGGTTTCTGAACATCAAAAAAAGTTTTATACTGAGAATGTATGCAACAATTACACTATTTTACTAAGAATGTATGCAACAATTACACTATTTTACTAAGATTGTATGCAACAATTACACTATTTTACTAAGAATGTATGCAACAATTACACTATTTTACTAAGAATGTATGCAACAATTACACTGATTTACTGAGAATGTATGCAACATTTACACTGTTTTACTGAGAATGTATGCAACAATTACACTTTTACTGAGAATGTATGCAACAATTACACTGTTTTACTGAGAATGTATGCAACAATTACACTGTTTTACTGAGAATGTATGCAACAATTACACTGTTTTGTATTGATCGTTCAAAGGGTTGACCCTGATGCATGCAACAATTACGGTGTTTTGTATTGATCATTCTTCTTCTTCTTCGTTCTCAAATGTTGATCATTGATAGTGCTGACCCTACTGTTAGCGATGATATCCTTCTAAATTATATATATAATCACATTTCAAATGGAGGGGGTTTCGGGAAAGGGGGGGCGGGTGAAAGAGTAATGTAGTTATAATTATCAAGTTTGTAGTAATATAGTTATAACGGGTGCAGAGTGTGTGTGCCGATAATCTTTTGATTATCATGCCGTGCGAGGATAACATTTTTTTTTTAAAGATTAAAATGTAAACCCATTCATTAACTGATATGAAGAAGTAACATGCGTACAATAAAAGCGTATAAAATATTTTTCTTTTAAGCATCGTATAGCAAGTAAACAGGGTGTGCGTACATTTCATTTATACAAGATTACAAGCAAGAGATCAAAATGAAAAAAATCTTATTTCTACCAGTAGATATCACACTAGCAATCTGATGCAGCTAGACCTCAGTAAAAGAGCCAACTTGTTTTGTGTGTATTTTTTACCCCTGACCCAATGTACAATGCAAAAAAATATACAGGATATGTTAGTTGTGCATAGTTCTCAGCTAAGTTTCTCTAAAGCTAAAACTACTAAGCGCATCCGATGCAACAATTGGGATACAGGTCTCCGAATGCATCCAGTTGGATGCGATGCCTTGCTTTAGGGAGCAGGCCAAACGATGATGTCTGGCACATGGACATAGGTCAACATAGATAAATTCAAACTGCCATCAAATACAAATTAGTGGTAACAAAGAAAAAAATACAACAACATTAAATCTCAAATAGCCTGATTCCTGAATTTACGGGTCACAGTTTCTGGTCAGTAGGCCCTACTTGTATTGACAAATGGTGCAGCTTATTTTCTCAGTGGGGGGGGGGGGGGGGGATTCTAATTTTACATGTGTGCTTACAACTTTGACATTAAGGTTGTGCTTGTTTTTTAAAAAAATAATCTAAGAAATACTTTTTGCTATGGCTTAGGCCAGAGACACAACATGGAAACTCAAATAATAATATTAATGCAAAATCATCAGATAAAATGAAAGGTTTTAGCAAAGTAGTCCATCAGAAGAATGTGCAGCCATTAAATGACTACATGTCCTAGGGGCAGAAAAAAAAAAGCTCCAGGTTTCAGTTGAGAAAAAGTTGTGTTTTTTTAAATAAAGATATTGTATCATGGGCTACATGATATCTATGATATTGATATGCAAAGAAGCTGTGTGAAAGACAGTTGGGAACCTAACCCTGTTACATTATGGCAACGACCTCAACCCTCAAAAAATCATCTCAACCACTTTTGTAAGAAAATAAAGAACATGGAAAGTCAACTATCGAATCAAATTTTTCACAAAGTGATGGCAGCAGTGGTGGTCAAGAGGCATGTAGAAGTCTTGCTACTCTCCTCAAACATCCGCTGACCAATCACTTATTTGACCCAAAGTTACAAAACTAAGACATACCCATGCGAAGGTCAGAGCTGCCAACATTTCAGGCTTTAGTAAAATGGACATCCAAGACTACTTATTTAGTATGCGGGATGTTGAGAGCTCCTAACATGGAGTCCACAAGTAATTAGCCTTTACGCTGCTTTATGACAAAACTAAATGGGAACCATCCCAATATAACATGCCAGATAACCAACAATAACAAAATATATAACATTCCAGAGAGCCAACGATAAAATAATGAGACTGTACTGTGTAAGACAAACCACAGATATAGTCAATTTACATACACCAATAAAAAAGTTTTTAGTTATGTAAATGCCATGTTACTTTTTCATATACTCTTCCTACTAGTCCTCTATATTTTATTAAAATTTCTGATTGTTTTTAGTGAAAAACACTGTATGTATTTTCTATAAATTGTTTTTTTGGTATTATTTTGGAGTGTCTCAAACGAATTAACTGGATTTACCAGTACATTAATTCAAATGAAAATGGATTTCGTTAGTTTCGGATTTGGCCGTCAGTTCTCTGGCAGATTATTGACGAAAACAGAGATTTGAATATATTTACTTCCTTTTTTAATCCTATGCTTTTATTTACGTTTAAATTAAAAGAAGCAGAATACAGGGGGTTGTTCATCTTTAACCAGAACAATGGGCAGGTCACACAGAAACTGATATAATATACCAGAGCAAAATGATTATTTTTAATCTAAAATATAATTTTCCCAGATTGAAAAAAACAAACAACATAATACACATTGATTCTATGCTGTTTTTCTATCATCTCCGTCAGAAGGGCTGATCTCACGTTTTAAAGTCTATAATAAAACAACCGAGAGAGAAAGTTGTGCAGTAAATAAAGACGACCATAAAAATGGTGCAGCCAAATAATAAATGAAAATCAACAAAAATAAATCGAAGCAGCAAATGATTTTAACATTAAAATAAAATAAAAGTGTTAAGCGGAGAAAAAAAATTAATAAGCTACATTGTGAATTTATGTAGCTTGGTTTTGTTTGTTTAAAAGTGTAAAAGGTAAATAAATGAAACGTTTAGCAGAACCACAGCCCCAAGCAAACCCAGCTTAATTATAAAACTGACAGAATCCATTTGTATATAAGGTGTAAATTAAAAAAACTACACATAAGCCAAAAAACATAACGAAATTATTATTTTTTTACTTTTTTTAAAAATGGGAATGGTAGTTTTTTTTGTTAGTTTTTGTATATTAGTGTCTGGGTAAGGGTTGTATTAGAATTTTAAAAGCAAAAAGAGACAGTAAAACAATAAACAAAAGCTGATCAAGTTGTTATCACAAAGGAGGTATAGTTTAAAACTGTTTTTTGTGTAGAGAGTATAAAACAATTGTGTTTAGCAGTGGTTCTCAAAAACTGTGTGTCACGGCACCCTTTACAGAGGCCCCACTAAATATTGCAACAGCTTTTATGATCATTTTCTTTCCTTTTTGATTCGGTGCGGTAAGATGATTAGGGCTTTGACTTAGGGTACATACTCCAAAAATGGACACCACAAGTGAAAAAAGGTCTTTGAACCATTGAAGTATAGGAAGTCCCTCAAAACTTTTTGTGTAGAGAGTATATATATATATCTGTGGTGTATATGAATTCCCTCAAAACTAGATTGTAAACAGAGTAATGGCGAAAAGTTTGGTTTTTTAATATATATCAACATTTAGTTTTGTATTCAGCCTGTAAACGAAACAAAAAAAACAAAATGAATTAAAGAAATAACCCTGCACATTTTAAATTTTTACAAATAATTCTGGATGGTGGGGGCAAATAATTAATGTAAATATAGTAAACAATGTATATATATATATATATATTATAGATAAAAATATGAGCTTAAAAAAAGAGAAAAATAAACAAAGAAAAATTTTTTAAATCATAAACTGAGCAAGGGAGACTGTTAGATATATATATAAATATATATATATATGATGTAATATGTCAGGATTATGAATGGCCAAAAACTGTGTCTGAATAGCCAAAATTGTGAATTATCAGTTTTACTCAGACAAAAAGTTCTGTGAATTATGTTTTTAATTAGGCATAGATTTCTAAGCCTTTCCGAGGAGAACATTGCACAACAAATAGCAAGCTAGAATTGAATATAGCATATCCTTATTGATATTCATACTTTTTGTTTTCTGAACAAATATTTTTTCTTTTATAATCATTTGAAATAAAAAAAGTTATAAAATTGTTTGAAGAAATACAGATTAAAAAAATGAAACAAACAAAAAAGTTAGATGTTTATGTACATACACAAAGTTAAAGTTTACACAAATTATTTTTCCTTCATATTAACAGGTTAACAAAATAGTATTAAAAAAACAAACAATTCAAAATCATGCCTTTCTACATTGCACTGATAAAACAGGCTCTATGGAGCTAATGCTAACTGATGTTAAGATGAAGTTTTAAATAACAAAAAAGGGAGGGCGGTGAAAGATAAGCCCTACGGCGCTAATGCTAACTGATGTTAAGATGAAGTTTTAAATAACAAAAAAGGGAGGGCGGTGAAAGATAAGCCCTACGGCGCTAATGCTAACTGATGTTAAGATGAAGTTTTAAATAACAAAAAAGGGAGGGCGGTGAAAGATAAGCCCTACGGCGCTAATGCTAACTGATGTTAAGATGAAGTTTTAAATAACAAAAAAGGGAGGGCGGTGAAAGATAAGCCCTACGGTGCTAATGCTAACTGATGTTAAGATGAAGTTTTAAATAACAAAAAAGGGAGGGCGGTGAAAGATAAGCCCTACGGCGCTAATGCTAACTGATGTTAAGATGAAGTTTTAAATAACAAAAAAGGGAGGGCGGTGAAAGATAAGCCCTACGGCGCTAATGCTAACTGATGTTAAGATGAAGTTTTAAATAACAAAAAAGGGAGGGCGGTGAAAGATAAGCCCTACGGCGCTAATGCTAACTGATGTTAAGATGAAGTTTTAAATAACAAAAAAGGGAGGGCGGTGAAAGATAAGCCCTACGGCGCTAATGCTAACTGATGTTAAGATGAAGTTTTAAATAACAAAAAAGGGAGGGCGGTGAAAGATAAGCCCTACGGCGCTAATGCTAACTGATGTTAAGATGAAGTTTTAAATAACAAAAAAGGGAGGGCGGTGAAAGATAAGCCCTACGGCGCTAATGCTAACTGATGTTTAGATGAAGTTTTAAATAACAAAAAAGGGAGGGAGGGGGATATATAAGCCCTACGGAGATAATGTTAACTGATGTTTAGATGAAGTTTTAAATAACAATAAAGGGAGGGAGGGGGATATATAGGCCCTACGGAGATAATGTTAACTGATGTTAAGATGAAGTTTTAAATAACAATAAAGGGAGGGAGGGGGATATATAGGCCCTACGGAGATAATGTTAACTGATGTTAAGATGAAGTTTTAAATAACAATAAAGGGAGGGAGGGGGATATATAGGCCCTACGGAGATAATGTTAACTGATGTTTAGATGAAGTTTTAAATAACAATAAAGGGAGGGAGGGGGATATATAGGCCCTACGGAGATAATGTTAACTGATGTTTAGATGAAGTTTTAATAAACAGCAAAGGAGGGCGGTGAAAGATAAGTCCTACGGCGCTAATGTTAAATGATGCTACAATGAATTTTTTTTAAAAACATCAAGGGTGGGCGGTGAAAGATTCAAGTGAAGGCACTACAGTCCATTTGAAAGTTGAAAAAGTCATGTGGTAGCGATGTTGTTTTTTGTTGTTACTGGAGGAGTGGGCTGCGGGAGGGTGTCTAATACAGGGTTCGTACAGAAAAATTGCCTCAAAAATCCAGGAGTGTTCCAGGAGTATTCCAGACGTTTTTCAGGAGTAAATTTTTTGAAAAGCCAAGCTAAGCTCTTTACAAAAAAACAGACACCTCGCTACACAGCTTTTCTTTGTGTTTTACGACATTACGGGGACTTATATAGCCTACATCCCAAGTTTGGATCGCAAAAAAAACAAGATCTAGTAAAAAAAAAAGAACCATGGAGTGGCATCACTGGTGTCATCAACGTTTGCGGAAATAGAAAGCAGCAAAAAGGGTTAACTCCAATAGGGCTTTCTGGAAAAGTGAAAGTACAATCTAAGAGCAGTGATTACGATTTTTTTTATTAATAATTAATATCCCTAAAAAAATAAGGAGTTTTTAGTATTTTCCCAGGACTAAATGCAGTTTTTCCAGGAGTTTTAAGGTCCTGGAACACAACTTTTTGTTTTCCAGGAGTTTCAAGGAGTTTCCAGGAGCTGTACGAACCCTGCTAATAACGTGTTCAACAACAAATTGTAGCACTATAACTGCTGACTTAAAAGGGGTGAAATAAAAAATGAAATTTAAAGCATCTTAATTTTAAAGTTATGGAACAAAAAAAAATTGCAGTGGGAGGAAAGGGAGCTAATACAGTCAATTTTGATATGTGTCTAAGTTACATAAAGCCACTGGTTACGTTTCTTTGCATTTAGGACTTGATGCAGGGCTGCCTACCCCCAAAAAATTTTCTCAGTAACAAAAGCCTGAATTGTCAGTAACAAGACCCTCTTGTCAGTAACACTTTTTAATAAAACACTGAATAAGCGTTTTCTAACGATATATAATCAAACTCTCGCATACTCGCATGCATATATATATATATATATATATATATATATATATATATATATATATATATATATATACATATATATATAATATATTGTGTGTGTACTATATACAGCAAAGTGAGTGTCATTTTAAAAGGACAGGCTGTTGCAGGACATCATCGTTTAATACCCTTCTATGAAGACTTTGTCTCCATTAGACAAGAGAGCCTTACAAGCTTCCAATGTTTCCTCAAAAAGCTCTTTGGTCAGTCTTTGTCTTTCACAGTGGTCTGAGCTGAATGGAAGAATGGTGGCTAATATAAGCATACACCATGGAAAAGATATTTAATAGGAACTAGTCCTTTATCCTTCATCACCAGTTCTCTCCATGTGATATCAATAGCTACTTTTGAAGTTGTAGAAATGTCTCAAGATTTATAACTAACAAATTTTGCTACAACAGAGTGACACATCTCTTGTTATTGGACAACAGTTTTAATAGCTACGGGAAATTGTTGAAATGATCCAATATCATTGCTACCATCTGTAGAAATTGTAAATGTAACATTCTTTGGTAGCGGGACGATTTTACACTTTAAAAACAGATAGTTTGATTTGTTACAGTGAGATGTAGTTATGGTTGACTCTGGAAGCATTTCTATAAAGTTAGAAGTAAACTTTGTACTGCACAAAGAAGTTATCAATTGTAATAAGCTGATACCCTAACATAGCCTCAGTCTTCATAATAGCAGTATCTGTATTAGTGGTGACGAAGCAGTAGATAAAAAAAAACTTTTTACTGAAATAGGAAAATGTCTTTTTATTGACACTCGTCATCTACAATACTCTCGGCCTGCATAGGAAATATTTAATTCCACATAACACCCGCCTCACAAAAATATCACCTTCTCTGGCTAAGCTGATGTATATTCCTGGTAGGGATGTTAATAGGCCTATCGGTTTATTTTCGGTTCCTAAAATCATATCATAAATTAACTTTCGTCTCCCCACCCTTCCCGAGCAAAGTGGCAGGCCGGCTGGTTAGGACAAGTCTAGATCTATACTAACCCTATATTTTAAAAAAATAATTCCAAACTCTAAACCTAATTAGATCTAATAGTAGGCCAAAAGACCATTGACCTATTAATCGTTCACTGCCACTGCAGTGAAAACCTTAAAATGCGTCCTTCTTATATCTTCAATACGTAAACCTGTTAAAGCTATAGACTATGTGTTTTGTTCTGTGTATAAATCAATCTAAGCCTAGTGTAGGCTATGTAGGCATCTATATGTCGAAAATAATGCCATTGTTCTTTAGCAAAGTGACCGACCGAGAGATACAAAACTGCGCCTATGCCACTTAGCGAGGCACAAAAACACAGGCGCTACAGAAAGCAATATTTGATTGGTCAATAAAAATAGATGATAGGTCTACATTCTTGGAAAAAGTTGAATAGGTCTGAGTAGGAACGTTCAGCGTCAATGAGAAAACCCAGGTTGTTGGTGGGTTGTTGCTTCTGTAATAGTCTAAGTCTAAGGGCCAACGTTTATCAGATCGGATTCTTGATTTTCGCTTAATTATCCCTAATTCCTGGTGATATTTTTGAAATCTTTCTTGTTAAAGTTTTGTGTGTTTGTGCTGGATGACGTGCTTTAGTTTTTTATTTAATCAACGCATTTTATCCACTGTAACTCACGTAGGCCTACGCCTACAGTGTAGGCTACACTTACATAGGCTTAGGCCCAGTAAAACTGGTAGAGCTACAAGTGGTTGATAATTGGAACAGAGGGATCTTGTGCAAATACTAGAATCTATTGTTGTTTTTTAGCAGGCTGATTAACAAATTAATTTAGAAACTCATGTTAGTGATGTCAAACATCGCGCGCTGTGTCACTTATAAAGAAAACGGAAATAGATTCCTACAATAAAAGAAAGTAGGAAAAATACGGTAATAATATTATTAATACCAACTACCGCATCAAACCGTAAAGGCCGTTTACCGTATTTTTCGGACATTTTCGGTGGGCTTTTTTAAAGCGCCGCTAAGAAAACGTAAACGTATTTTACCTATTAAAGAACAAACGAAACATTCCGGAATACTAGACTAGTTACCGTATCGGACAGTAACAACAATTAAGCTTATTTTTCGGACGTTTTCGGATAATTTTTTGTAGCGAAAATATTTTTTTCCACTGGACCATAAAAAGCTTAACAGATTTTAACCTTACGTAACACCGTATTTTGGGTACCAAAATTGTAATGTTACGGCCGAAACCGTAACAGTAGGCAGCCCTGCTTGATGTATCATTTTACCAAGAAAAAAAATCCATAAACTGTGGCTGCAAGAGTGTTTGATGACGCAAAGAGGCAGAGACTCTGTGCATTGCATATACCAATAGCAGAAAACTGATGAAGTAGTTGTTTTACAAAGAGTTTGATTGCAGTTAATTACATCAATGACTCTAAGAGCTTTAGATAACAATAAAACAAAGGGTTTGTGGGGGTGCACACTTTCACTATCAAATGCTAACTACTAAATACGTGTTTCACCGCGGCTGTCTGTGGGGAGACTTGCACCGCGCTCCAGTCTCCCGCCCTTCTTCTTCGGCAGATCAGACTTCCCAGAAGTGTCGCCAGAGTCTGTTAGGGCCTTGGTGTCATCTGATGTGGAGGCGCTGTCCGCGTCTCCCGCCCCGGGGGTGTCCAGCCCCATCTGGCGCTCCAGCCTCCGCTTGCTGCTCGACCTGGAGCTGCTGCGGGTCATCTTCGCCCCATCCATCATCGGCTGCGTCTCGCCCTCGTCCTCCTCAAACACCGAGTCCAGTGTCCAGCCAGGCGAGCTCGGCGTAAGGGTGCCGTCCCCTGACCCTGGGGAGAGGTGCCCTTCTGGCCCGGTGTTCCCAAAGTCCACCGTCATGGCATGCCTGGGCAGTGCCTTTCGTCCCTGGCCTCGCTGCTCGCACATCTGCGCATCGGTGTCGGACCACGACTTCCTCCTGACCGAAGGAGAGTCATTCTCAATAAGACTGAAAATCTTCTCCAGGCGTCGGTTCTTGTTAGTCTTTTTGCGTATCTCAGAGTGCATGTCGTCTTGGCCTGTCAAATTCTTATCATACCTAGAGAAAGCCTGGTCACAGAAATACAACAGTTCCATTAAGAAAAGTATCGAAGTTACAATAAATAAGCTATGTGTGTGTACTTTGTATAAGAATGTTAAAGACGTTACGATAAAATAGTAAGTACGGTATACCATACAGAACAAGTGGCCGATAGAAGAGTTTAGAAGAATTCAACAGTGGCCACGGCCGATCTTATACATTAATGACTCTCCTTCTGTAAAGAAGATTATTGAGTCTAGTTGTGCATTTTTATTCATGTCTTAAATGATGTTGTTACTGGTTTTCCTGGTTTGTTCAGGTAATCCATTCCATGCCCAGATGCCACTTGGGGAGAAAGAGTACTTATATGCATTTGCTCTCGCATAAGGGATAAGGAAAGTGTTTTTATCTTTATGTTTATCTGAGCATTGCAAACAGCTTGTTATTGTGTTGTATTTCTGGATTAGAGTTTAATGCCTTATATTATAATTATTACTTTACTCTTTGCCCTTCTGTCCTTTAGTGTTTCTAGGTTTAGTTATTTAACAATTGGTGTTCTCTTGTTAATTGGGAATATTCGCTAGTAATGAACCTTGCATGACTTTTCTGAATTTGTTCTAATTTTTTTTAATGTTTTCTTTAGCAAACATCGGGGAGTGAGACCATCACAAACCCCAGTGGCCTTTATTTTTCCACAAACTATTGACATGTACCCATCAGACCTGGTTAGACTAAGGGTCACCATACAGACCTAAATTCAAATCCCCAGGGGATCATTAAACTGCAAAAGTTTTTACATCAACTCTTAAGTCTGACATCTGCATTGTTGATTGCATCCAACTTCAAAAGTACATACATTAATTCTTTTTAGGGCAGAAATCGAAGAGAAAAGTTGACAAGTACGGGTAGAAGGCGGCTGGCAACAGAAGAGTTGATACATATTGAGTAGCCGTTGATTTAAGAGTCAGGCTACTACCTACTTACCATTCTGGAACTGCGCGTTGAAAACAGCAAGCTGCGGAGAGTTCGGGCGTCAATCTCTGTGGACTTTTCTCCCATAGATTTGGAACGAAAGAGATTTTTCTTTCTCATAGTAACTGATGAAACATTTTGATCAAATTAAGTATTTTACATTTGTTTTTTAAACAGTATTTTGATCAAATTAAGTATTTTACATTTGTTTTTTAAACAGTATTTTGATCAAATTAAGTATTTTACATTTGTTTTTTAAACAGTATTTTGATCAAATTAAGTATTTTACATTTGTTTTTTAAACAGTATTTTGATCAAATTAAGTATTTTACATTTGTTTTTTAAACAGTATTTTGATCAAATTAAGTATTTTACATTTGTTTTTTAAACAGTATTTTGATCAAATTAAGTATTTTACATTTGTTTTTTAAACAGTATTTTGATCAAATTAAGTATTTTAAATTTGTTTTTTAAACAGTATTTTGATCAAATTAAGTATTTTACATTTGTTTTTTAAACAGTATTTTGATCAAATTAAGTATTTTACATTTGTTTTTTAAACAGTATTTTGATCAAATTAAGTATTTTACATTTGTTTTTTAAACAGTATTTTGATCAAATTAAGTATTTTACATTTGTTTTTTAAACAGTATTTTACAATGATTGTTAGTAATTTATTCTACGTTGAATTCTTTATTTACGTTTGTTTCTTCATTTTATACAGATTGATTTTTTATACACTGATTTCTTTATTTACAATGATTTTTTCATAAATTCATTTCTTAATTTTACATTGACTTAACCGTTTACACTTGCCTAAAGGTCGCACTTTGTTTTACCTAAAATTTTTATATCAGTTGTAATGATGTGGAATTGCGTAGGCCTACATTTTAATAAGTCTACAGACCCCCACACCCTTTTCTTCTGAACATTCCGACCAAGTTTGTATTGCCGAAGAAGCCTAGCGTATTGATCGCAAATGCCCATATGTGAAGAATTGTAAATATGTAAAAGCCTATCTAGACTTATAATAAAGGCCTCCTAATCTTGTAGACTAGTAGCTTAAGATGCGTTATATTTAATCTATAGGCTACAGCCTAATAAGAAAGTGCTTAGCATTTCTAAAAACGCATGCCACAATTACGATCGGCCAATCGAAAAATCTCAGGAAATTTTGGAAAAACCAAGACTCTATCAAACTTTTTTTTTTAAAATCTATATAGAAATAATGAGTGGAATGTCAATAGTGTGTTTCATTTTCCCTTTAGTGTATGTAAGAGTTGAAAAAAAGATAACTTATTGTCTGTCACAAAGAGATAAAAAAGCCAGCACACACATCTTATTAATTTTTTCCATGATGGAGCTGCCTAGTCGAAAAAGCGAACTGCAATATACCTCTTTTTGTGTGGACCCACTCTAGGAATATGAACTTGGGTAGGAACAGGGACTTAGATGAAGAAACAGATGGGTTAAAAAAACTTTCCCATGTGACTATGGGTTTGAGTAACTGAAACGCTGCCTTTATTTGTTGCGTTGTGCATGATCTTAACTATTTTTTTAAAGAAAGTTTCCAAATTAGGGTTAATATTTATGTTTTATGTTTAAAAGGTATGAATTTTTGAGAGGTTAAAAGGCAGTGTAACTCCCTAAAAGAAAAGGTGCGACCTATATGCGGGTCAAGCATAACATATAAGTAAAATAAACTGGGGGTGTGACCTATCAACCAGTGCGACTTATATGCGAGTATATACGGTACTTAGACTTGGGCAGAAAACAACATTTTTTTACAAGTTAAGCTAAGGCCCTAAGCCAAATGAATAATGTTCTAGCATAACATATAAGTAAAATAAACTGGGGGTGTGACCTATCAACCAGTGCGACTTATATTTAGACTTGGGCAGAAAACCACATTTTTTTACAAGTTAAGCTAAGGCCCTAAGCCAAATGAATAATGTTCAAATAAGTCAAAAATATCACTTTATGGGAAAACGAACAAGAAATATGTAGCTTGAGGTAACAACAACAAAAGAATGAAAGAAAAAACGTGTTCCGCTCACTTGGCTCCATTTCAATTGTGATCCCTGGTGTTGACGGGACAGACTTGGACTTTGGCTTGCTCATCGAGTCGGATGTTATCCTCTCTCTGAATGGGAGGTCCAAACGAGGGTGATGGCCGCTGATGGCCAAGCTGGCCAAGAAGAGCTCCGTGTTGACGTGCGGGCTGAAAAGGGACAAGACGGTCACAATGACTTTGCTTGCTTTGTGAGCAAACCCTCAAGGAAAAGGGGATTAAGCTCATCCAAAAAATAACATTTTATGATGAGTTATATATGAAAGCTTTCCTATAAGCTATTTGACCTCTTGACAAAAAGTGGTTATTGATTTTCTAATGTATTATACATTTAGTTCACAGATTTTATTCTTCAGGAATCTTCTAAAGTAATATCTTTTTTCTAAATAAAATTTGTTTTGCAAATGGTTCATTTTTTTTTTCTGACCCAGGCTAAGCTATGAATTTAGAATAAGGCAACCTATTGACACACAGTAAGAAAATGAAATGTTCTATTGCCTTTACAGATATTATAAAGTAAAACTACAGAAATATTTTATCAACTAATAGTTATGGCCTAAGCAAGGGGGGGGGGGGCGTTGGCAGGACTTCTTTAGCAGGAGCGTGGGAGAAGGGTTAGATATTTTAATCAGGAAAGGATGCCTGCTTGTCTAATGTACTTCAGTCTCGGTTTGGAGACTGTTTCAAAACTAGCAATGACGTAATTTTATATGTTTTCTAAGGGTGGGGGGGGGGGGGGTGTCGAATGACCCCCGTTGAACGTTGCTGCCAGCGCCCCTACATGCGGCTGTGTACTCTGACAAAGAACACTAGACTGAACTAAACCAACAACAAACACTTCCACTAGGGCTGCATATATTTCTACAATATTTTTTCATTCAGTCATTCATTAATCAAGACATGATGTATGTGTAGCAATAAGCAGATATATTCCAATGCCAGGTACAGATCCTGTGTACCAATGCCATGGAATAATACGATGTTCCACCTGTACTGCCTGAACTTACACAGGTATGCTCCCACATTGTTGTGCTGATTATATCTACTAACAGCTAAAGGTGGTACACAAGAATAAAATCTATACAAGTAGTTCTGAAGGTAACTTAATGAAAAAAATGAAAGAGTTATGATTAAACTAATGTATTTGCTTTCACAAATAGCCCTAACCCTAATTTGGCTTTTGCAAATATCTGAACAAATATTTAATTTTTTTCATCGTCATTTAAACATAATCTGTGTCCAAGTAATGTAAAATATCTAATTGATTGTTTGGTGAATCTAATCGAGGGAAGCGACGTTCACCATTATCTGTTTCCCTGACATAAAAGGGGACTGTGTGGGCAGCAGTTTTTACTTCTCCCCCAACTAATGTACCTATCAGAGCTGGGTGGACTCGTGATACCCTTCAGACCAGGGGTAAAAAAAATTGTGATGTTCTAGCCCTGAATTTCAACCCTAGACTTTGGAGCTGTAACCAAAAGCTCTGCTGCTCGACCACTGCGGCTAATCTATATACCGTAACTCATTTCTAGTAATACATTCGTTTAAACAGCAAGACTGCTTTACCGTACAGGTCTTTCTAAGCAAACACATTTCTCCAGCGGTCTTATCATTTATAGATACTAAAATATTTAATGTCATCCCCCCTTCCCTCAAGAACCCCTTGCCAGAAACTGATCACAAGGTTGCATGCCGAGTCCAACATCCCATTAAAGTAATAACTGTTATCCAAAAAAAGGGACACAGTTCAGAACCAAAAAGAAAAACCCATCTGTTAAAATTTAAAACTTAAATGTGAAGTATTGTGCAACAATAAGCCAAACGTTCTTAAGCTGATTAAAATAGTCGTGTATTATTTTGTTTCTTTTTATAACAGCAGATGGTGCAGCATTCATGGCATGCAGGGGCCACGACATAGGAATAAAACAGCAAGAAGATTCACAAACAACACAAAATGTGACAAATATTAAAAAGTGACTTTCAAACAAAAAGAGTTACATTCATAAAGACCAATTCTACACAAAAATATTTTTTAATTATTTAACAGTAAAAAAAAAAACTAAAAGTTTAAACATTTTTTTTATAGGTTAAATCTGTCAAAATGTACAGTTAAGCTGGACTGTTAAAAAACAACAGGCCACTTGACCGAAATGGAATACATTGATTTTTTTTCACAAGTGCGCTATATATTAAAGAATTCATGAGGTTTACAAAAATCATGCCAGAAAAACAAAAACTACTATTCATTTTTGGACCTAAAGGTTTAAGACAAAAATATTTTTTGTAAGGAATCTTGCAGGCAGTAAACTAGAACAATTTTTAGCATCAATGAAAAAAATGTAGTCATGTAAACAACAGCGAAAAGAAAGGATGTGGGGCCGACAGGAAAGTTTAGTGACCTTGAAATAAGGTCAAGCTTTGATAGCCGCCGCGGGATATTGCCACGGCCCTTCATTCGACGCAGCCAGCTGGATATCAAGAAGAGATAGAGAGAAAATTCATCAGCTTCAACTTCAAAACAACAACTAGAATGTATAGTTTTGTAAATAGAGTACACATTTTCAGTAGCAGACTTGTAAAAATTATTGACCGTATCTATTTAAAAAAAACAACTCTATAAAACGTTTTGGTAACAAATTCTTTTTTTTTAAAAACAACAACACATTAATACTGCCCTAATCTTAAGGCATGTATTAAATATGTTTTTACAAAAAATCAACTTATAAGCTTTTGTTTATGTTCGATTATTTTTTCTTTGGGCTCTCAGAAATGCAGTTGAATGGAATTTTAAACTAGGGTCCACACACATACACAAAATGCAGACAGGCTTAGAGAAAAAAGACATTCCCAAATTAAATTGACAAGCCTTATAGTCCAAATGACACAGAAAAACAAACAACAAATTATGGATAAAAGTTAAACCAAGATTTTCCGTCAGATTAAAAAAAGACTTTCTGATTCCTTCTTATGTTACGGAAGAAAAACGTTATACAACTTTGGAATTCGCAGGATGCTTATCACGCCAAACAATGTCCAATCCTATAACCAAATGCAGTTCTAATTTTCTCTTGAACAAAGCCTCGAGAGGTTAGGTTTTAGTGATTACATGTCATAACAAACAAACAAACGGTTAATAGTTCTTGCTGCTTTTTAGTCATTTGGGATTATGGTACTGGGCCAGTGGTAATGGAGCTTGGAGCTGACCAATGACAATTCTTAATTCAAAATAATATATACATATTTGAATTCTTATATTGTTGACACATTGATTTCTTTTTTTGCATACTTGGCATTAAAAAAAACTTTTGAAGATTATTTTAACCATCTAACCCTTTGTGTATTTCATCAAACAAGCTTATGGAAAATGTTGGGTCATAAGTTACCCCCGATCACATCAAGAACAAAAGAAATCCTCTTTGAACCCTGTGACCCTACCAACGAATGGCAGACCTGATTTTAAAAGGAAAAGAGTGAGATGCCAGAAAACAAGATACACCAAGTTGGCCTTCAGTTGGCTGTTTGGGATGATGATGAGATTGTTGTATCAGATAGGGAACTCTGGAAAATGTTGGCCACCCACAACGGATTAACTAACTAACGTATATGTTGCAGAGCTTTTCAGTTAGATCTAAATATTGTTGATTCCATAATTTTTTTTATTTTTTTTTATTGCTTTGAAAATTTTTAGTTATACCAAGGGATCTCAGAGCTATGCTGGAACTGGATTAAAATTTGACTGGAATCAAGTCTCAAAAGAAAGCCTGCTTTTAACAAATTGTTAAATGTGATATATTTGTTTTTAAAGACAGTAAAGCAGGTGTAAAAAAAGAAGAAAATAAATATGCCAGATGCTAGCCTTTTGATATCCTGAGACCAGCTTGGAAAAACACATATGATTTAGGAATCTGTTTCGTTGTAAGAGGAAATAATTTTTTAAAGGCAAACAAAAAAAAATGATGTCATAATGTCAGAATCACATATCATTACATTTACCAACTGCAAACACTTCAAAATGTAAATTTAAAGTTAAGACTTGAGAAAGTCTTGCCAAGACAATGAAAAAAGTTCAATGAATCATCCATCATTGTCTCCTACAACGCTTTCCCTCCATAGACCCACCCCAAAAAATAAGAAAGGGCAACAGCACACAATAAAAAATGTCACTATGAACTGTGGGGGGAAGAAACTGAATGTTGGCAATGGTACAACCACATCAGGTGAATTGTTTGTTTTAAATACAAGTTTTAAAGAATAAAAACAGGAGGAGAGAACACGAGAAGCCACTGGTAAAAAGTATTTTTTTTTTTGCTGCCTATTGTGAAAACAAATGCAAGTAAAAAACTCACAGGTCTGGTATTTCGTCATCTGTCTTGGCACCGCTCAACTTCAAGTACTTGTAGTGCTCCCTGATGTGGAAAAAAATAAAAGTAGGTCAACAGCTGCACACATAGAAATAAAAGATATAAAAAAAAAGCAATTCTTCATTTACTGTCTGCATCAGGGGTGGGCCAGATTTTCAAACTGGGCATACCAACTGGGCCAGATGCTGAGGAAGACTTAATTATTGACAAACAGGATTGCTTTCAATATGTTGAATGTTTCATAATTAGTTTATTATAAAAATACATCTTGCTAGATTTTTAAAGCTTACAAATAGTTGACCAGAGTGTCAATGTAAATATGAATAATTAGGAAAAGTGAAAGCATCATGAATTGCAAGACCAATAGAGTTAATCATAATTAATGAGAATGATGTAGTCAACCTCAGTCATTCACCAGTTTATTAAAATCTGGCTTTAAACTGCTTGTACTGATATTATAAACTTAATATTGCTTGAAGATTTGAACCTCTCAGGAAATATCTTTTTTTTTTACATTTGTTAATTTTCATACTCTCCAACATAGTGGAGGGCTGTATCCAGCCCACAGGCCATCATTTGCCTACTTCTGGTTTACATGGTATACGATATACTAAAAAATCAACAAACTTATGTGGATTCTAGCCTGTAACATATTTATTGATTTCAATGCCCAGGACATGCCATAGAACGTCACACCAATGGTGACTTCTAGATGGCGCTGCACACAGTTTTCAATTTCATCCAACACTCACTGTACAGCTAGGATCAACTCCCTGGACACACAAAGTTTAATGCACTTACTTCAGTAGTAGATTCTCATAGAACATCTTCAGATTAGAATCTCTGGGGTCGACATCAATCTGCAGCAATGGTTTCAGATACCTAATATCTAAATACTCCAGCCTTTCCTGAAGGAAAAGATAATAAAAGAAATCTTACAAAGCTATAACCTTAACAAATTTAAACAAATAGCATGTTTACAAGCAAAGTATTTGAAATTTAATTTTACAAGTTGAACATGTTTTTAATTATATATATATATATTATTCTATATTACTCTTCAGTTACACTAATGACAAAATGATTACAGTCTTTTAAACAAGTCTATTGAAAGAGTCCTTGATTAACATAGCTTATTAAGTATTCATTTGTTAACCTTTTCAATACCAAACATGTATATTTTCATCAACCAATTTAATTCCCATTGGACTAGATGTACATATTTCCCTCAAACAAAGTTGTTTGTTTTTAACACATAAAATATAAATAAAGGATTTGACCATTCAGCAAAGTAACAGAGAAAATCAAAGGATAAGTCATATTTGTAGAAATCTTTTTACATCAACCAATTACTGAGTTTTATAAGGAACTGTAACTGTTTAGGGCATTGTCCAGTGAGAAATCAAGTCTGGTACTCATGGTTTTTAGAACAATAAAACTTTCAGGAGTTAGTGCTACATCCATCAAGAATAGTAGGTCAGTACTAGTAGGGTTAAAGCGTAAATAGCGAGTAGGCTGATATGCAGCAAACTATTGTCAAGATAAATTTATCTTTACTCTCAAATGATTTCTGCCATGGTCACCAATAATTTCCTCAATGCCCGCCATCATGTGGTCACACACCTGTGGATGTCCAAAAAAATGTTTTCTTAATTAAACATAAGTGGCAGTTTAATATATTTAAAAAAATTTCTTCACAGCTCTAAAATCATACAACTACAGCAAATACATAATTTAGTTTTCTAAGTTCAGGCGGATGCCTGCAAAAGGCACAATGGCACAAGGAGTGTGGAGTCTTCAAGTATGACCAAACAACTTACCCTGGAATTCAGCTCCTTGTACATGGTCTGATTTTTCTCAGGCGCCAGGCTGATTTGTAAAAAGCGAACCAAAGGTTTTATAGTTATACCCTGGAAATTTAATTAATAGAAACTTAGCAAAAGAAAAATGGCCAAAAAAAATCAACTATATAAATTTAAAAAAATATCATTTAAAAAAATTTGTATTCAAGAAAACTTTTTTTATATAGAGGTAATGATGCTGGTGGATGGTCGGGCTAAGTTTGCTCCCTTTATCAAACCACTACAAAAGTAAAAAATCTTTTGGATTTCAAATTCCCAATAGAAACAGTGTTAGCATTTTTACTTGTAGCATTTACGTCTGGTGACTGCTGCTTCACCAGACCTATGGATAAATTTGGTCCGACGGATTCTTTTAACTTTTATTTACTTCTATACAGGAGATTATTAGGGTCTTTAGCCAGGAGATTAGGATTGGATTGGCAGCAGGGTTAGAACCCAAAGGTCGTCATGTACTAGCCCATGAGTACCAGCGGCGGACTCAACAAGATTAAGCTGGAATGTGAGATTTAAAAAATTGAAAGAAACAAACTCTTCAAATTCCAAGATTGTTAGGAAAATAGTTTAAACTATATTAAAAAAGAAGTTCATTTACCAAAAAAATGTACCATTTTTTGATGAGAGAATATATTTAATTTGCTACTGAAATTGTACTATAAAAGTTTTATTGGTAAAATATTTTTTAAATTACAAATTACACCATTCTATTTATATGTAGGTAAAAACACTTTTTAAAAATTCTTTCTTTATATACATATAATTCATTTAGACAGCTAACTTAATACCAATAATATTGGTAAAAATAAAAATAAGCAAGATTTAACCGTGTCCCTAAAGTAAAATATATATATATAGAGAGAGAGAGAGTGGCTGATAATGATATATCTACCCGCCGTTCCCATTGACTTTATGTTTGCCCAATCCATGACTTTTACTTTCAGTTTTACTCCATGCCCCCATCCCTCCTCCATCCAAATTCTATTCCTGGGAAAAATTCGGATGAACCAAATTGTGCCAGCATACCTGTACAAACACTGTGAATATAATGACGGACAGGGTCGTGGTGACGAACATGTTCTTACAGGGAATTTCGTCTTTGTTGAGAAGCGCCACAAGTGAGAAACAGACTGCACCTCTCAGACCTCCGTAAGCCTGGGGGGATTCAAAGTGAAAGTGAACACATCAATACTGCAAGCAATATACCTTTATGGATACACTACTCACTGACCTATATAATGGAGGTCCTCATTTAATGACATGGATCCCATTTTTTAGACTTGAAATGCGACCAAAAAATTAGCTAAGAAAGACCCAGACCAATGCCTAAACTCTGTGTATATATTTATATATATTCATTAAAAAAATATATATAGTAAAATACATATATACATGTATATATATCAAATTTAAGATAATAAAACATTTCTTTTGCTTTTTCCAAGAGCTAGTTTACTAAGTTGGAGGATAAAATAGTACTAACTCTTGGCGTTGTGAAAACACAGCAACATATAAACTGTTCAGTTCGTTAGTAACTGTTTTTTTAGCCTAAGGACATTTGCTGTAATATTAAATCCAACATAAAATAACGACCTTCACTATAAAAGTATCTATATTTATTGACCATCATGTGACCTTTTGCGACACACACACAAAAATTGGTTAAGAATTTTATTGATAACAGTGGATTTTTATACTGTAATATATTTCAATATTTTATTCAACACTATTTTAACCCTTCCCATACCGACCTACTTCTATCTATGCTGCCTTCAGTTCCGCTATATACGCGCCCGTGACTGTAAGGGTTAACTAAACTATTTGCAAACACAAGCTATACCAGACCCAAAGTAAGCAGTAAAGGAAGGAACCAATTCAAACGCATGTATGGTGGATAAGCAAGCTCTAGCTTATAAGACTTATAAGTACATGACATCCTAACCAGAGACCAAAGTTATTCAGCTGTGCTGCTTGTGATCTGGGAAACTCAGATCAGAAACAGTTACGAATTGGTGCACTTTTTTTGTAAAGAATGTCATTCTGACTAGACCTTCTTTACACATTTTCCTTTTCGGACATGTTTGACTTGACAACTTGGTAAATCTTAACCCAAAAAAGGTTGAAGGGCTCCGGAGATACAGTTTTTGACTCGCATAGATCACAACTGTTTAATTAACATTGACTTCTGTCAACACAAGATAGCATTTTATTTTCCAATGGCTTTTTAGCATCATGGTTTGTATGGTCAATCCAGTTTATTTAACATATGGTCATGTAGCTAGAGTGATTTCCCCTTTTAACCTTTAACTTCAAAACAATACAAATTAATCTAAAATAATAATGAAATTTTATATAAAGACCAAAAATATTTGCAGGCTCTATTTATATTTCTGTAAAATGATCGATACATCTGTGGATTTTAACCGCAGTCATGGCTCAATATGTTCATATACTGACATCGCATTTAGTGGAATGGAAAATCTAACACAACAGATCAATGTTAGTTTAAAAAAGAAACAGATGTTATCGCCCTATGACACTCACAATCATAAACTGCTCCTGCAGCCCAATCTTCCTGACCCTGTATATGTCCAGCCAGTTGATCATGTATGTCATGGAGAAGATGACTGCAATATGAAAAAAAAAACCAATGCAATCAATCATAAAGTTACACTGACAAGCGAATGAATACATTCATGAAAAAAAACAAAAATAATCACAATGTTTATTTAAATTAAAGTAAAGTATCCCGTCAGACCAAATTGATCCATAGGGCCGGTGACGCAGTGTTTACCAGTTTCCGTGGCCCCGGCATACCAGGTGATTGTGTGGCCAGCACTATGCACAGCTGCCTTTACTTTACCCCAACTAAGGTCAGGTACCCATCAGAGCTGGGTAGACTCAGAAACACCCTCCAGGCCCAGGAAAAAACCTTGCCTGCACCAGGATTCGAACCCGGGATCTTTGATACGCCAGCCAAACACGCTGCCACACGGCCACCATTTGAGAACTGCTTAATGGCCTTAGGTGTGTAAATACTTTTGTATCAATTTTAGTTTACATCATTATATGTTCAATGTTCAACATTTTAACTTCATACAGATGGACCCGAGCAGGAACCAAGTTTCTACACTTCTAAATACGGCCGCAACAAATGTTTATTTCTGTGTGAAAAAAATTGTACGGAGGGGCGGACGCCAACCTACTGATGAATCTGTAGATCAGGCAGAAGAAGATCGTCCACAGCGTGAAGCCCGTGTGCCACTCGTGCTCGTCGTTGACCATCACCAGGCCGAGAAACAAGAAAATTATGATCTCATTAGCCGAGCTGGATGGAACAAGAAAACAAATTACTGTAATATAGCTCTTCGCTTCCTAATTCTCAAACATAAAATTTAAAACAAACTTCACTGTTAAAGTTTTTAACGAAACAAAACAAATAAATGACAGAAACTTTTTACAAAACTCCTATAAGGAATTAATGTTTTTAACTCTGGAGGTTCTCTTTTGGCTTTTCAGTCTTAGACAGGAAGTGTCAAGGAACCCACTCCACATTGACCTCTTCTGTTACTTGAACAGACATGGTGCAACAACAGATTTTATATCCTTGGCTCTTAAAATGAAAACTAAAATGATGATGATCATGATTGGTAAAGCAAGTCTCTCCATTATAAAAACTTCAGTAGGCTGCTGTGGATATTTATTATATTATTCTAACTCATTTGCTACTACCGCGACTGAATGCGACATACCCCCCTCCGTACTAATGCGTCCAAACGCGGCCGCCACGTGTGTGACTAACCTTGTCGTTTCTAGATTTTTTTTCGACATGCGTTCTGGGGTTTTATTTTACTGCAAAAACGGCTTTTAAAAAGTAGGAATATAGTCTGTTTCGTTAATAAAAACCGGATGTTTTTATCTAATTTCGTTTTTTTGCTATGCGCGTCAAAAAATCTGTATTTTTCACTTGCCTTTCGTCTTGTAAAACTTTTTTTATAGCCTTCGTCTTTCATTTTTTACTTTATTAATCGATAGCTCTATACATCCGAATATAACATTTAACAACAGTTCTGATAATAAGGATGCTGCAGATATAGACTTAGATAAATTTCCATTTCAACTCGATTTTTGGGATTTATTATACTTTATGGGACTTTGACGCTAGGCCTAGAGAAAATATTTAGGCAAATCATAGGGTCTCAACACTCAGCGAATAATTCTACCGATAATTCGGCATTTTTTATGTATAAAAGTATACATTTCCAGAAAGCTAAGATATTTATCTATTTTATGATGTAATTTTTATTCACTTTGGGGAATATTTAATTATTAAAAAAAAATATTTAAAAAAAATTTACTAAAATTAATACGGAGTTCCTTCCCTTTGGCTAGTACTTTCCCGGGTGTCTTTGGAAAGTAGGTTAGTAGCAAATGAGTTAATGGTAATTCATTCGCCATCATTTAAGACTCGCTTAAGCTAGCAACATCTTGCTTCTGGAATGTCAGAGGGTCTCCATATAATAATTATAATCTAACTTTGAACTTCCGCACTAACTACTGACATAAAAATTTATTGTGAATAAAATGCAACTTCCTTTACAAATTCTTTAAAAACCAATTAAGAAGTATTCTTGTAATTTAGTTTGGTTGCAAACGTATGTTTTTTTAAAAGGTTTTCTTCACAGGAACAATAACTCTTACACTGGCATTGACAATCAAACACACATCATAGGCCATATTTCATTTTTTCCTTAAAGGTTATGGTCATTTGGGGGAGTTAATGGACTGCGTATCCATTAGTCCTTTCTGTGGGCTTGGCAGAGTTGGTGGTGCCCATCTCCTCTCCAAGTCCGCAGTGATATTTTATTCCTTATTGTCTGCACCATGGGTCGAACCCAGGATGTGGAACCTTGTGAGACAAGCTCACTGTCGACATTGCTATCCAGCCGCAATATTTTACAATGACACAAACGGAACAAAAGGGTTAAGAGATTATATTTCCTTGATTACCTGATGACCTTCGTGAAATACTTGAGTGTTGTGCGAGACTTGTCGCTGATGTTATGAAAGGCGTACTGCATCTGCACCAGCCCGCATCCTATAATACTGAAACAGAGAAATACTTTAATGTTTTATAATTCCACACCAAACACAAAAAAACTTTTAGCCACATGAGTGGATTCAACTCTGTCTTTACATTTAGCATTATAAAATAGTGTTCCACCTTGTCATTGCATTCAACATTTTCATACTGCCATTCAACCATATCATTGCATTAAAAAACATAAATGTCATAGCATGTTACCATGTCATTGCAATCAACCATGTCGTAGCAATCAACAATGTTGTTGCATTCAACTATGTTGTTGCAATCAACCATGTCATTGCATTAAGAAGCTTGATATGCAACCATGTCATTGCATTTAACATCCTGATATTTCATTCAGCTTTTGTTGCCTTCATCCTTGCATTCAAATAGGACATTGCATTCAACAACATGACATTGGGTTCAACTGTCACATTCCATTGAATCATGTCATTGCATTCAACATGATGATATTCCATTCAACCACATCATTGCATTCAGCCCTGTCATTCCACATGACATATTCATTGAGCACATTTAAAGCCTCATTTATAAAACTCAAGCTATTATTAATGACCTCTACTAGGCACATACAATGCTCATAGAACACATTTTAAATACAAACAATAATATGCACGAGGACAATCAAAGATACAACAAATTTTTGCTTTGTGTGTCTTAAACGAATTTGAATATTTTTTTCAACACTGACAGTTTGAAATAATGCTTTAACTAATTTGTTGTTGCACAGACTGCTTCTACCTCCAGTCGAATGCAGAAATGTTCTTTCCTCACCTGATAATACCTGAGAATTCAAATAGCTCTGCCATCAAAAATCCAAAGTAAGCCATGGTGTAGATGATTAAAGGCTGGGCCACTGGAAGAAAAAAGAAAAATGGAACCTAAACCCTAACCCTAGCGCACATAAACACACAAAGTCAGAAATGCTGTTTTCATGCAGGAAATTCATCACACGCTTACTAATGTGAGTGTTGTAGCAAGGACTTCATGTACATCTGTCAAAATGTTCATTGGTTTGGTTAGATTATCTTTCTTACAGGCCAACAGCCCAAAGGCCTTTTTATTTCTTCACTACTCCTACTCCCTACTAAATTACTTTCTGCAATTTAAACATTTAAACCTAGCATTTACTGTGGTACTTTGACATGGGGCATTGGTATAATTGGTTAAACTTGCTGTTTATAGGGCTTAGTCAATTTGGCATGCTCTCTCGTTAGTTTAGATGTAAAAGGTCTAATTGTTTCTGAATTGTTGTACATAATATATATATTATATAGAGATTTTTTTTATTCTTTGTGAAAACAATTGTAGGAAGAGCGGCCGTCAACATACTGATGAATCTGTAGATCAGGCATATATATATATATACTGTGTGTGCACATACATATTTTGCACATTATGAACACATATTATAGTATTTTTGATTAGCCATAATATATACATATAAATATTTGCTTATGAAAACAAAATGACTTAATACTAAAATAGGTCTTTTTTTTATTACATTTGCCAGCATACATTTAAGTGTCGCCATCTAGAGGGTGAATAATATAATTTTATATGGTAAAAAGGATAGGAAGGGATAAACACAAGGAGGGGGGGGGGGGCAGAGTTTACCTTTCACATGCTGGGCATGTTTTGTAAGCAGGGCAGTAGCTATCCCAGCCAAAACGCCAATCAGGAGGCCGCCCAGACAAACAACAAAAAATTTTACCAATCCTAAAAATATCTGGAAAAAACAACAACAACAAAACTGTTAATGCTTCATGTTAGTTTATAGAAAAAATTTATTATAAATTTATCTTTTTTTCTTACATGTTCAAAGTTAGCAAGCCCTCAAAAATGTCCATAATTATCTTATCTTATATATTAATGACACACCTTGTATACAGATTATGCAAGAGAGGCCATTATATAGAAAGTAAATATTGCCACATCTTTCATGTCATCTATTATGTCGGTAAGTCCTTATTTAAGTAATTTTTTCCCATAGCAACACCTCCAAGCCAAAACCATAAATGTCACATTTTACCACAAATAATAAAAAATGGAAAAAAAATGTGCTAAGAAAACTTTCAATATTGCACGACATCCCTATTTGGATACTTTGGCTCTCTGGGGCACTGCGACACACACTTTGGGAACCATTGTATTACATATTATTTATTGAGTTTAGGCTTTTCAAAATTCTGTTACATAGTTTTGTACTGAGTCAATAAAGATACACATCAGTCTACTGCCAAAAAGGGCTAAACAGACATTGTTATTTGTTTAAAAAAGGGGATTTTAGTGTCTGGGTACTAAATTTTAGTGGAGGTTACAGACCGAGGCAGGCTGTTCCTGCAGTTAGTTAACTCGACTGTCAACAATATGGTCCGGGTTCTAGCCCTGCCGCCCTGAAGGTGTTTTGGGCCTAGGGAACAGAAAAATCTTCTATTTGGAAGGAATGTCTGTAAAACTTTTTTTAAAGTAATAAAGTAATATTGAAATTGTTAATATTGAAAAAAGTTATGACACTTTCTAAAAATAAAAAACTCCAACATACAGCCCAATACGTAAATTGTATAACCTTTTAAAAAGTAAACTAGAAAATCAACAAAAAAAAAATTCATTTGGTCAATGTGTCAAATCCCTTTTCAGTTCCTGAAAGGTTTTTAATGAAAAAATATTTCCTTACTTTGCTTTCATAATGTTAACAATTTTATTTTACACTTTACGACTCTAAGTATCTCGTTGGACCAAATTGATCCATAGGGCCAGTGAACCAGCGATCACCAGTTTGTGTGGCCACGGCATGTTAGGTGTAATGCGTGGCCAGCACAATGCTGCCTTTACTTTATTCCAACTAAGGTCAGGCACCCATCATAGCTGGGTAGACTCAAAGACACCCTCCAGACCCAAGAACAAATCCTAGCCTTCACCAGGATTTAAACCCAGAACCTTTGGTAACCCGCTCGGCCACAGTTATGTAATTAAGTGTATGAAACCTATGATGTCAATGTGGCGTCTATGGTAACCAAAAAGTCAAAGAAAACCCACTATATAAAAAATGATGCAAATAACATGTTATTATTCTACACAGCTATTTACATAGAGAACTTAAGCACAATTTTAGAAAGAAACAAAAAATCTTTTATTTGTGACTGTACAAAATTATGTATGGCGGCTGGATAATGAAGTCGACAGTGAGCTCGTCTCACTAGCTCGACATCGTGGGTTCGACCCATGGTGCAGACAATAAGAAATTTTTTAAAGTCCACTGCCGACTTGGAGAGGAGATGGGATCCACCAAGTCTACCAAGCCCACAGAAAGGACTAATGGATATGGATAAGCAGTGTCCATTAGCTCCCACCAACAACCATAACGGTTAAGGGGGGAAAATACAAATAGATCTATACTGACAAGAAAACTCTGTACAAATAATATACTGTCAAGAAAGTTACATAAAATATATACTGACATGCAGTCCATTGATCTCATCCATATTGTTGTACGCTTGAAAGACTTTGTATAGAACAACTGTGACTCCATCTGTTGCCATGGAAACACCAGCCAAATTTCATCAGGAGAAGGGGGGTGGAAACAAAGGGGAACAATTAGTTGAAACTAACAAGCAAACATTGGATTTGTATTTCTTAAATAGAACAAAAAAAAAGGAGGGCAATGAAATTCTCAACACAGTTAGTGTTTGGCCAGCAATTAGCTTAACAAAGAGATCTGCATTTAACTTAAAAGTCAGGTTTTCTAAAACTGTTTTAAAAGGACATTCACGAGAAGCGAACCATGCTCACCATTCAGTAAAGACTCTCCGAATACCAGGAAATATAAAACATGGTTGACGCCGATCTCATTAAAAACAGCCAATACCTGATCAGAAAAAAATATGAAAAAAAGTTTTTAACAAATAGTAAAAAAACATACTAAATTTATGATAATTTAAATAATAATTTTATTCAAACAGCCCACAAACTCAAACAATTTTATTTTTTTTAATTAAAATATCTGAAGCCTAACTAAGCAGGACAGTTGACAGTGAATCTCCTTTGTAAGCTATTGAGTGAATCCCCATTTATGTAACCAATGCAAACCCATCCCAACACCAGGGGCGAAGCCAGAAATTTTTTCCAGGGGGGGCTAAACAAATTTTTACCAAATACCAGGGGGGGCTAAACTTTCGCGTGACAAAGATTTACCAAATTTTTAGCAAATTTAGTGCATATTTTTAAAAAATCATTTGACAAATTTTTTTTTTTTAATTCCAGGGGGGGCTTAGCCCCCTTCAGCCCCCCCTGTGGCTTCGCCCCTGCCCAACACCCCTCCACCTGAAGGACAGACTGAGGGAAAGAAAAGGCTTTCACCAATATTAAAAAATGACCAAGTTAAACATTTTTTGTTAAGGAAGATATCAAATTCTTAAAATAAGGCAAAGCTTGCATTTATCTTAGCCGTGGACTGAGGACGGTTTTAGAAGGCGTGGGGAAAGGAGGATGGAGGCGATAACTCACAGCCACAGGATCCACAGCAACGATGAGAGACGAGAACACCATGATCTGTAGAAAGCTGATGTCGCTGATGGGGCCCATGGCCCCTACGGCTGCCAGGCCGTAGAGGGTACCACCTGAGATTGAAACACACACACAAATCAGTAAATTATACAATTATACAGACAGGCTCTAAAATTTAATTAGCCGCTTTCCCTGTGACACACAAACACACATTCAGATTTCTTTTAATCTAGGTCAGCATTTCAAACTCCTGCTTTAGCTTATTTTCTAGCCTAACACAAGTTAACTCCAAAGTAAGAAAAATATTAATTATTGCCTTATTAAAATTATATGTTATCATCTAATCAAAAATTATTTCTTTTTTTTTGCCTAATAATTTGTCTGCCGTATTAAAAAACAAAAGGTGTTCATACAAAACAGTGGCTGTGAAATTTGATTGGACAAAGCAAAATGGTTAATTTTGTTTTTCTTCAACTTATCCACGCTTTTTTTTTCTCAAGACATTAAGCGCACAATTTTTTTTACTCTAAAAAAGGCCAGCGTTAAATTTAAACCATCTTAATGAATTCTAAGATTTTAATCTAAAATTAGCATCAGCGGAGAGTATTGACATTATGAAGGTTTTGGGGACAAAAATCTGTCAAGCTCTGATAGTTAGGAAAGTACTGGTGAAGGCAACTGGCACTGACCGCACAACTCTTTGTATGCTGACACTTTCAGAAACTGATAAACATTGCCTCACTAGCCCTATAAACCAAAAATGTTATAAAAATGCTTTAACACAACAAACAAAATATAATTTTTTTTATATCATTTACTTACAATGTATCCAAATAAAATGTTGATGATTACATTTTAAATTTGTTATAGGGTATTTTGCAGCAAGGATTTTATAACAGGGAAGGGAAATAATCACAAAATACAAAGATTGGATTTCAGGGTTAATCCCCCTAGAATAATAAAATAATAAATGTTGCAGATGAGTTCAAACTTGACCTTCTAATGTCAGAATGATAATTATCTGGTAATTGATTTTTCTAATCATAAGCCCTTTAGGATTTCTAAGCTATTCTGTTGTTTTTTTTGTTTTTTTTATGAATCAGGCCAAGAGCATGCTAATTAACTTTAAAGCTTAATAGAATAAATAAAATATAAAAAAAATTCCATGAAGATGAAGTTTACAAGGTCAGAGACACAAAAAGCTACACAACAGAACAACATGAGCACTGACATGCAAATGTAAAGATGTTGTCAAGCTATTTCCCTGTTTAAAATACAACACCAAATTTTTTTTTATTTTTCCAAAAAAAAAAGCTAACCCACAGTCATTTGCTGGTATTTTCTAGCATCCAATGAAAACGTTTAGCTTTTGAATCCTGGGATTCACTACAGACCCAACACTGTTTATTAAAAGTTGAAAAAAGTGATTTTCAATCATGACTTTTATCTTATCTAATTACCGTATATTGGTTGACTTAATTAACTCCTTAAAGTCTCCACCCTTTGACCATCTGGATTCCTCGACCCCAATTACACTCCCAGCTTAGTGCCAACTCTTAATGTTTTTGTATCCATACATTTTCTTTGTTTTGTTTTATTAATTGCATGTAATGAAAATAGAATTATTTAAGCTCATTTGGTTGTTTGGCTGCAGTAGGAATGTCAAGGTGTTTAGCCTCAAAGTGCTACTCATGACCCAGCATGTCAGGTTAGCTTGAGTTTAAGAGTGCATCTTTCAATAGGGTTGTCAGAGGGTTAAAGAAATTGAGTGGACGTTCGTTTTATTGCCGTTGGACAACAGGAGATGGCACCTTGAATGAATTTGGTATTTATCTGCTGTGTTGCTCTGCAAAACTGTGTTGTCATTGGGTGTCCCAGTCGGCGTCTGTCACCTGTCAGTGTCACAGCTGGGTGCTCTGTCTGAGCATCATCTGTGAGCGTAACTTTAGATTTTGCTCTGTCACTGAGACAAATTCACTCAAAAATGTGTTTTTTACAAATGATAGGGTCATATGAAACAGATGGTGGCGGGTAAAACACAGTTTCAAAATTCTCTCATGCTACTACTACCAGACATAAAAAGCTAAGCAGAAAACAGGCTATCGTGTTGAAGTGACTTACCCAGCATCAGGCATGCAAGCACAGTTCCCTGCGATCACAAAATTGATGGGGGGTTGAGACAGAAATAAAAGGTAAATCAAAACAAAATTTCAGAAATTAATGAATATATGGGCACAAACAATACCTAAGACAAATCACCTGAGTGGCTGTTAAACTGCTGTATTATACATGCAAGTGATTTCAATATTTTCACAAGAGTAATTCCTCCTCCCCTTAAAAAAAATCTTATGGATAATATAATACAAAAAAATCACCAAAGTAAAGTATGGCGCAAAATAAAATGTGCAGACACAAACAGGATAATCTTGCAATAAAAATGTTTATTGAAATTAAAAACTTATAAAGCTTGGTGTTAGTTGCATTTGAAAAATCTACCATGATTTAAGATAATTTGTAATCCCATTTCTTTGCCAGTGATCTGACATTTGTGTCTTGGCAATGAGAATGAAACTATGTGTGTATGTAAAACACACTGCCCACATTCACTTAAAATCAGTATACAGGGTTCGTACAAAAAAATTGCTTCAAAATTCCAGGAGTTTTCCAGGAGTGTTCCAGAAGTTTTTCAGGAGTAAATTTTTTGAAAAGCCAAGCTGAGCTCTTTTAAAAAAAACTCGCTACACAGCTTTTTTTTGTTTTACGACATTACGGGGATTTATATAGCCTAAATCCCAAGTTTGGATAGAAAAAAAAAACAAGATCTAGTAAAAAAAAAACAACCATGGAGTGGCATCACTGGTGTCATCAATGTTTTCGCGCAAAAATAAAAAGTGACAAAGAGGGTTAACTCAAATAGGGCTTTCTCGAAAAGTGAAAGTACAATCTAAGAGCAGTGATTAAATTTTTTTTAATTAATAAATAATCTCCCTCCAAAAATAAGGAGTATTTAGTATTTTCCCAGGACTAAATGCAGTTTTTCCAGGAGTTTTAAGGTCCTGGAACACAACTTTTTGTTTTCCAGGAGTTTCCAGGAGCTGTACGAACCCTGGTATATATCACGAAGGTCAGACCCTGCTACTAGTGTTGATAGGGTTACAACACCGCACTTAAACCAAGAAAGGTACAGGCCTATCATTCTGTTCATTCATTTTACCATGCGTCTATTTGGCTCATTCATTCGCCACTCATACTAAAGCCTATAATTTGCCTCAATCATTTGACATGTGCACCAAAATATAACATCTATCGCCTGGCTTATTCATTGGGCATGCACCGGACTCACCAAAGACTATCATTTGGTTTTATTTCATTTAAGAGACATATATTATGCACTGGGTAGGTGGGGGGTTAGATTTAGGCACTTTTGTACCCATGGGCCTCAAAGTCTGGCGAAGTGTGTAAACCACTGATATACGCAAACACACGGGGATCCGCCCCTGTTGCATGTCCGGGGGTTATTGCACTGCCGAGAGGCTTCGAGACTCGGTGGGGAGGAAGCAATGAGCGCAACAGCCCGTCTCAAACCCACCATGGTGCCAGGATGCCCAGACCTATAGTCTGGGATTTGTGCTACCGGGCGACAGTGCAGCATACAAGCGAACCACCACGAAAAAGATCCGAGGGTAATTCCACAGGCGGGGAGAGAAGTGTAGTGCATGCACTGCAGAGACCTAACTATGTTATGCAAGACGCCTTATTGGTGTGTCGCAGGGTGACTAGTCTAGAAATAGAATCTTAGTGTGAAAATTTGACATGACATAATATATAGAGCAGCCTTTACCCCACACGCTAAGATCTATGATCATTTTATGATGTACATGTACACATGTACAGAGAGGGATGAAGGAATCAAAGTTAATATGCGTGTGGAGTAGAGGTCAGTGGATACCAAATCAAAGTTAAAATGAATTCTTCTGAATTTTAAATTTCCTTACTTGGGTGTGGGAAATAAAACTTTTTTTTTCTTTAATTTGAGATGCGCGCCTTTTAGCTATTAACCAGCATTGTGCGTGAAAGTGCATCTACTTCGCACCCAGCACCACCCCAGGTAACCAGACAAGGCAAGTGGGTAGGACAAGAAAGATCGAGACGAACCTGAACCCACAGACACAAGGGCCCTTTTTAAAAAAAAAATAACAAGTTACTCCACCAACAATGAGCGAACAAACAAAATCAAAACAGATGAAAAAAAAGAAAGAGAATTAATTTCCTTACCACAACTGCAAAGAGCAAAATGCTGCCAATATTTTCAGTGAATGTTCTGTCATGAAGGCTGAACGCAGCCTCAAGTATGATGCTGCAAAGAGATCAATAGGATATAGAATCAGCATTTCAGTTTTAACATTTCTTTCTAGAGTACCACTACTTAACACTCAAACAACGGCTAACAAAGATATGGTACTCTGGTGCACCATGAAATAAACACATATAAAATTAACTTTAAAATTATTATTTTTTGTACCAAACATCTTTTTTATATAATTAAATAGCATTTTAACATGTTTTGATAAAAAATATAACGTTTTAGTGAAATTTTAATTAAAATTGCGTTAAAAATAAATACATGAAATTGAGGGCGACCCATCGACGCCATATTGTCTTCTCGACAACAACGCGTTTCAACACACTCTGTAATTTTACACTAAAATGGACTCCCTTTCCGATTTTCAACCTGATATTCAACTAATTATGAGTTCTGGATTCCAACTAATGATTCTGGTCATTCGGAAGATGAAAATGATACTTTGCAGACTTATTTGAATGCATCGAACACTGACGTGTAAGTATGGCTTGTGACCTAGATTACTTTCTTTGTGTGTGGCTTTACGAAATATATTTGTAAAGGCCTTTTTACAAGTATTTTTTATGTTATTTTAGGTAAACAGTGTTTTTATATTTAGTCCTATTTTCTTTGTAACCAATTAGTTATTAGAAAGTGTTTTCACTATCGATAAAAGCGTGTTAGGCCTAAGTAAACAATATAGGCCGGATCAGCTGTTTTTTGTTTACATCAAGCATAATCAAGCAGATGAGAGAAAATTTCAATTTGGATACAGTTGAATCCTAATTATATTATTTAAATGGCTCTGGAGAATTTAGAATAATTAAAACATTAATAATACATAAATTTAAATTGTATATTTTAGTTATTTGTAACTAATTGTGTGTGTTACTTTGACTGTTGCTATTATATAAATACTTATACTATTTTTACTCTATTACAGTTTCTATGGCCTATGGACCTATGGATATGACAATGTAGACACTATGCCTGAGCAGCCTGACCTATTTCTTCCTGTGATTGTTCCTGGAATACAACTGATGTTAGGACAAGGGATGAAGCCTGGAATTTTACAATGGCCATGGCTTTTTTAAAGCTATATTTCACTTTAGATTTGGTAACTAAAGTGTGTGACTTTACTATTCCGCATGAGTACATGTAGGCCCTACTCCAAAAACCCAAAGGTTGGTTTGACCCAACTGTGGAGAGTTTTATAGGTTTTGTGGTCTAATTATGTATGCAGATATTTTCCCTTCTCCAAATGTGGTTAGGTTCTGGTAAAAAAAAAGTAGACACAAGTGACCAATTAATTAGTAAATATAATGTATACAGAAAAGCAATAAGCAATGGAATACCATACTTTTTCTTTTTTTAGATATAGCTAGGGTAAATTCTTATATTTTGTTTCAAACTTGAAGGGATAAAAATCCAGATTGGGTAGAATTAAATAGAATCATTAACTTATTAAATTTGGCCAAGTGAGTTAACAGTACTGGATAGATTTGGGAAATATTGGCATTTTTTTATCCAATACCTAGCACTGCTAAACCACCAGTTTTATTTTAAGCATGCCATGGATCCAGAATTTATGGCTCAACCGGGCAACTGTAGAGTATATTGTGACAGTGAAAAAGTTGTGCGAAGAACAAGTGTGAAATGTAAGGTCGGTGAAATATTTTGTTTCCAGAAAGGCAGGTATTGTTTGTTTGTTTACCATAAATTGCTATAAATCAATACATATCAATGAATCTTGTTTTTTAAATAAATAATGTGTTACAGTAAAAAAAATTAATTTTCATTTGTGTATTTACTAGTATTGATAATAAAAAAAATATCTGTTATTTTTTTATATATTTAAAACAATCCGGTAAGCGTCCCCCCCCCCCCCCCTCCCAGCGGAATTGCTAAAATGAAAAAAATTTACTGGTATTAAAAGAAGAGCCATAAAAAATTTATTTCTATACATATTTACTTCAAATTTGTTTTATCTTGTGTAAAATTGATTTTACTTTAATAAAATCTACATTTTGTTGACTTATGGGAACCTAATTTGTTTTAATTATATTTGTAAATGTTGAAACTTTTTATTTTAACTATCTAAATATAATATTTTTACCTAAATTTTCTTTCATAAATTTTTTATTCTAAGACAAATAGGTTTTTTTTGCCTTATAGCATTTAAGTCAATTCATTTTGAAACAAAATAAGACCAAATACTTATTTATTCTCATATAACTTAAAAAATCAAGTCTCAAGTGCCCCCCTCCCCTACTAATCGCTAAAACACATAAAATCTATTAATATTACACAAAAATTCATAAAAAATTTATTTCTGTACATATTTACTTCAAATTTGCTTTGTCTTGTGTGAAAATGATTTTACTTTAATAAAATCTACATTTTATTTACTTCTGTGTTCATACTTTTTTTTTCTTTTATTTGTGAATGTTGAAATATTTTTTTTCCTAAATTTTCATTCAAAATTTTTTTATACTAAAATATATTAGATATTTTTTCTAATAACATAAAGGTTCATTCATTTTCAAACAAAATGATACCAAATACTTATATATTTAGCTAAATACATCTTAAAAAATTAAGTCACAAAGATAAAACATTAGTTACAAAGAAAAAAATTGAAAAAAAACTGCAGTTGTTTGAGAGTTAAAGTATGGGGCACAGTGGACAAGCTGCAGCGCATACGGCAGGTGTACTGAAGGTTCTGGGTTCGAATTCCGGTGAAGACTAGGATTTGCTCCCAGGACTGGAGGGTGTCCCCAGGTCTACCCAGCTCTGATGGGTACCTGACAATAGTTAGGCAGCTGGGCATTACGTAGGTCACACAATCCCCCTAGAATGCCATTGCCCCATAAACTTACGAATGCTGCTTCACCAGCCCTATGATAACTTTGGTCTGACGGGTACTCTACTTACGTTTACTACTTAAAATGTTTTGTTTTTTAAATTGGACTTAATTGTTGTGCTTTATTATCCAGCAAAAAAAAATATTGACCCATAATTCTATCATGAGTAAAATTATCAATCAATTTAGCAATTTAGTGTCATTGCAATGTAGCAGAACTAGTACTGATTGCTAGAAATAACACCTGAGCCTTTAACCCTACAGAATTTCCCTCATGGATTAAACTGATCTTGGTTGCTTTTTTTAATTTTTATGCTAATAAATGAGTCAAATAAGTTAAGCAGCGTCGCCAACTTTGAGGCTCATGGGTACAGAGGTGGTGAATACTCCACAGGAAATGACAGAGAAAAAAACAACACACACAAAAAAAAGCTAACGTATTAAATTGTAGCATACTTACGGTGGAAGTAAAAAGATGAAAAACTCGTGTGGTTTGAAAAACGTTGGCAAACTTGTAGAGATTCCTGAGAAGCTGAGGTTGGAGAAAGAGAAAACATGAAAATTTAACATCAACCTAGAATTTAACAATTGTTGCTACATATTTTTTACTGTATTGTAATATACCGGAGGTGGAGGGGAGTATTCAGGCAACACAAAGTCGGACAATGGTGTGCAAATAGTTAACCAGCCACAGTTTTTTTATTAAAGGGATAAGAAATAGCAAAAGTTACCGCAACAAAAGAATGTATGCGCAGGTATACATTTTTTTTACCCCTAGCCCCATAAATCTATTTCTATCTATCTCCCTATATAGTATATAAAAAATATATAGAGAGAGAGAGATACTATGTATATCAACATAACGGCTATAAATCCTTGAGATTATTGTCAGTTTGTCACTTTGTTTGCTTTCAGATCCCTTTGACCAATCCTGACAAAAGTTTAAGTGATGTTTGTGTCTAATCCGACTCCCATCGGTTAATTTTAAAGACATGTGACACTATTGTATCATATTTTACTTCTGCAATCTCACTTTCTTTCAGCATCTGTTCTCCCTAGCTGAGCGGCAATCTAGGGTCCTTTCCCCACTCAAATAATTTTTGTCTTGCTTTTTCTGTAATAACAATAGGCAGGCTAATTTGTTACTTTTCCACAAATATAAATTTTTTTTAAAGATTGTAAAGAATTTCATGATATAAAGCTTTCCTAAACTGTTATTAGTTAGTAGCATATAATAATTTTATTGCACACACGAGAGAGACAGGTGTTTGATTCTTAGCCAGGGAAGTCCAATTAACAATATTTTTAAAAATTATTAAAGCTTTCTGTTCTTTGTGGGTTATAAAATTTTTATCTGTAGCTATAGACCAGTAGCGTAGCCAGGGGGGGGGGAGGAACTTTTTGAGAAAAAAATTATTTTATTGATAATTTTAACAAGCAACGAAGCACAATTTATGATTTTTCTATATTTTTTCTTTAAATTGCATTTCAACAATTTAATTTATTACAATCATTTTGAATCATTCAGCGTGCCAACAGCGTGAAAGTCAAACTGATCAACTGTATTATTTTTATATGACAATTTATTTAGTGCCTAAGCAAGACCATGACCATAAGAAAAGGAGTGTATTAGAGAAAATCATTAAAGCGTTTTATATTTAATAAAAAATTAACCTGTTTGTTATTATCAGCTTTTTAAAAAAAATCCATTCATAGCTAATACACAATTTCATTACTCAACTTACACATAAATAGTAATCAACATTTGAATTTAGATGTCAAGAAATTATTATAGTAATAGATATAATGTAGTCTTTAATGTTTGATCTAATAATAACTGAGATCTATGCTTACATATTTTTTTTTTAACTTGTTTGTGATTATCATCCTTTTTATTTGCATATATATCAAACACAATATTTTATTAATAAACTTTTCACATTTATCTTAATTAGTGTCTAAACATTATCATTTGGTTGTCAAGATGAGGATATAACACCTGTTAATATTAATTATTATATTTTGATCTCAGTTTAACTGAGATTAGAGATGTTCTTTTTTTTTTTTTTTTTTTCCAAATATGTTTATTCAAGATTTTACAATCTCATATATTTTACATAATATTTTAACCCAAAGAAAAAAAGCATGAACTACAATTCAAAAGGAAGAGATACTTAATAATCATACAGACTGGGTAGTTATTTAATGTTTAAAAATATACATATACATTCTTTAGTCATAAAATATTTACATAATTTTCAACTATCTTGTGTAATTTGATCATTTTAGAGTTATCAATTGTAAGCCATTAATTTATTTAAAAAGAAACAAAAAAGAAACATATTAGAAATATTAATGTAAAGAAAACGGGTTAATTATCTCCCTTCAATTAAATACTCTAAATTTGATGCTAGTGATACCAAACGGGTTAATTGTTTTAATATAACTAGTGTACGTCTGAAAATGCTCATCTATCTTTATTTGCCTTAAATTAGGGAAAGAGTTAAATGTTTGAAATTGCTTTCATGGAAAGATATGCCCAGTTTCCATGCAAATCTATTCCAGTTGCCCAACACTTCAAGTGCTTTTGGACCCAGTATTGTAAATGGAAGTTTAACTCACTGAAACGTGTCGCCAAGTCATACATTGGCTTCAAAAGTCAGTTCTCCTCATTCAATAACGGATCTTTTTTTCCATTAAGATTCATCTTAATTGCTTCCAGACATGAAAAGAATCTATCCAAGACTTTACCTATAATCCGTATGACTTTCTTCTAGAATTGACTTGAGAAACTATACAATTGACTATCTTAACAATAGATTCAATGACAGATTGTTCATCCCAAAAATGAGCAGTAGATGCAATCAATTTTGCAGAAATTCCCATCACTATTAGCTGCTAGAAAAAGAATCATGAATGGTTAAATAAAAACTGCACTATTATACAGTGTGTGTATCCTGAGGCACAGGGTTTTCTTATAACACTTGATACATACAAATTCTTAGTTATTCTATTAATTGGAAAAAATTGCTAAAAGTTGGGCCTTTTTCCTGAAATTTTGCTCCCCCTAGCATCAAAACCTGGCTACGCCACTGCTATAGGCCTATGTATTTTTTTTTCACCGGACAATAACGTGTAATTTAGCTTGTATACATATACAGAGAGAGAGAGAGAGAGAGAGAGATACTAGTATACATAGTGTAAAAAAAAAAACTCACTGTATCACAGCTCCAAACAGAGTGCCCAAAACAATCAAAATACTGAAATAAAAATAAATTTAATAAATTAAATTTAAATAAAAAATTGGAGCATAAAATTGTTTTGCTTTTAAATGATTGAGAACAAACTTTTTACTTTGAAATTGGTTAAGTTACCACAGTTAAAAAAAAACAACATACATTAAATGCCAGCAGATTTTGACCACATGATCCAATTAAACACTGCAGGATTAGTTGTAAAAAGCTTTAGAGTGTAAATGTTGAGCACATGTTTTTTTGCGATGCACACCTATGATCCATGCAATCACTGGGAGGAGAGCAGATAAAGGTCATGGTGACATTACAAAGAGCAGGAGTACACAGCACAGAGTTGGAGGATTATTAATCCTGAAATGTCAGTAGTTGTCAGAGTGTCGTGTTACATAAATTATTCCATATCCTTCCCTGATAAGCCATCGCTGCTTGTCCTTTTTTCTGACTGGATCGATTCCCTTGCCCCAGATAGTCTAGCTTACTTCAAAATCTGGATGGATTGTTTTAATTGTAGGCAATATGCTGAACATTCAAATGATGCACCTATAAGAGCTGTATTTTTAATTATACTCGTAAAAGGAAAAAAAAATGATTAGGGTCACTGAGTCGTATGAGGTCTACCTAGCCATTAAACCTTTTAAAACATGTCTGAATGGTTCATAGTTCATAGAACGAACAAATACAGCTCTTTGCAAGAAATTAGTTAAAATGTCGGTTCAAATTTTTTCAAATCTATTTAAAGTCTGTTTGGAATTGAATGAAAATCCAGATGTTGACCAACAAACCTATTAAGAGAAAGTAGTTTTTATCAAAATCACTACTTGGCGGGGTGGGGTGGGAGTTGTGAGTTTTTATAAACACCTGCAGGGGGACAACTCTTTTTCAATTATCTAAACAACTCTTTTCTGTATGCCAACTTGAACTGTACTATAATTATATATTCAGCTGAATATAGAATGTAAAAAAGAGATCTTTTACCTAACAGCATGGTGTGTTTTAAACAAAGGTACCTTTTGCACTGCGCCCCCATACCTTTTACCCCCCAAGAAGAAGAAGAAGAGTCCCACTTCCAAAAATGGGGGTAAGTCGTTTAATCAGGCTATAAATTACAAAACTGGGAGAGCTTAACCAAAAGAATGCTTGAGGATCAGGTTCCTCTTTCTTATGCAGGCTGAAAGCTGAGACCAAACCCCAGCAAAAATAACACAAAAAAACACCACTCTATGTGTTAGTATGTATTTTATAAACACACAGGTTTTGAGTATCCCTTCTTGTTTTGCTTTGGTTTTTGCCTCTTATTTAGTTTTCATTTTGTTCTTAGCACTAAGCTTTTTTTATAATATTATGAGATACATGTTTATATGTTAGTTTTTTTAAGTCAATTTCTTTTTAATTTTCACTTTTGCTAAACATAAATATATAATAGACTTTAAAGGCCACACTTCTTTTCAATGTGTTTTTCTTTTAAACAACATAGCCTTTATGTATAAATTTGGTCCTTCCTAGAAACTTTACAAACTGTGTCTAGCTGTGCTGAGCCCCACTCTAGTTTCTGTCCTCTGGGAAAGAGACAGAAATGAGAGGGGGACACCTGGCCCTAAGTTTAAAAAAAAATAAAGCAACAACCAAAAAGCCCAAACTATGGAATATTTGTTTTTCAGCTTGAATGCAAAATAATAGTTGTGGAGGACTGCCCAGCTTACACTAACCATCCATTTATCAGTACACACTTTCTCCCTGTTTGGAGTGCTGAAATATAATGCTCTTAAGTGTTGCAATATAATTTTTTTCAAGTGCTGAAATATCCTCTAGATGTCTTCTGTGTGACAAATTGTTCACTAGGACTTAAAGAGGTCAACCAAGTACAGCTCTTATGATTGGTTACCAAACACGCTAAACATCAGGAAGGGAGGGGCGTAAACTAAGCCACTTTTTATACCATTTGACACTGTCTCAAATCCATTCTCTTGCACTTTCTGTCCATTTCAGACAAAAGTAATTAATACTGTGCCGTCCACTTTTTCAAGGCTGTGGGAAGCCAATGTTAAACATGTATTATAGAACAAATTCAGAAAAGAGCTGCAAGGTTTATTACTAGCGAAAATTCACAACTGACAAGAGTAACACCAATAGTTAAATCACTAAACCTATAAACACTAGCGGACAGAAGGGCAAAGAGTAAAGTAGTAATTATACGTATAATAAGGCATTAAACTTTAATTTAGAAATATAACCCAATAACAACCAGTTGCAGTGCTAAGATAAAACATAAGGACAAATACACTGTCCTTATCCCTTAAGCGAGAACAAATGCATATAAATTTGGACCTCTCTCTGTTTAAAACAAATGCATAGGTCTACTACAATTAGCTTTATTGCCTGGGTTAATGAAAAGACCCTGTAGCCCACTTTCATATAAAATAAAAAAAATAATTTTCATAGTTTTAAGGAAACCAACCTTATGCCATAAATATCATTCATGATTTTTCTTTCTTAACCCTTACAGTCCCGGGCGCGTATATAGCGGAACTGAAGGCAGCATAGATAGAAGTAGGTCGGTACGGTAAGGGTTAATCATTTGCATGTTATCTTTGGGTATGGTTGTCATTGCTAACCCCAGCTACAAGAAGTGGAAAATTGTATCACCCAAACAAAACATAAGGAAGAATATAAAAGGGGTCACTTGCCATGACTCTGGTACGATGCTTGATAAGAAATTAGCATGATGATAACCTGAAACAAATATTTGTGCATCAATTTTAACTTTTATCATTAGAGTCAGTTTAAAAAATGTTGCTTGAATTTAATTATGTCAAGTGGAAAGAATAAAGTGGCTTAATGAATGTGTCTTTTATCTAGTCTTGGAGTTGACAAAATTTTTAATTTAAACAAATTTCAAGTATCCTTTTCAGACCCTTTTTGATATAAAAAGAGTTAACAAGTTAAGTCATGAAATAAGTGAGATTGTGTAGGTGGCACAATGCCCAGCTGCTGTTTGTTTCTTTTTTAAAGTTAAGGTAGTCCTCAGAGATGGGGCATGGTAGCCGAGCGGCAGGGCGCTTGATCCGAAGGTCCTGGGTTCGAATCCTGGTAGAGACTAGGATTTTTTTCCCAGGACTTGAGGGTGTCCCCGAGTCTACCCTGCTCTGATGGGTACCTGACATTAGTTGGGGTAAAGTAAAGGTGGTTGGGCATTGTGCTGGCCACACATCCCCTAGTATGCCGTGGCCACATAATATAATTGACCAAGAATTTATCTAGGCAATAGATAATATAACGTGTATAGGTTGTATTGTTAATTTATTTGTAAAAGACCTCAAGGCCACCTGACTGATTGTGACAAAAAAAAAAAACATTTACTGGTAACTTGCATATATAAGTTCTCTTTCTTTCCGAGTGGCCTCTAGGCATGGAATGGGTTGCCTAAACAAACCAGGAACTTAACATTATTTAAAACTCAATTCCAAAAAGATATTTTTATTTTATCATGCATGCTGCTGATTTGATTGATGTTATTTAAATAGATTTTTAATGCACATACAAATAGGCTACACTTTAATGACAAGAGAAAGTAATCCAGAGTTATCTTTTTGTCATTTTCCTATCAATCAAAGCTTTTAACAAGCTCTCTGGTTTCCCAATTTGTGTCTTTCGAGTATCTCTGTGAAGTCTGTTGTTTTGTTTACTTTTTAAAAGAGTATTTTAAACTACAAAAGATATTTTTTAAAGGTGACTATAAGTAAACAGTGCTTGATTGTGATTTATATGTATGCACACAACATAACAAATAAAACACTGAAAAAAAACATAAAACATTTTATAAAAATTGAAAACAAAATGTCATTCTTTTCTCTGTCTTTTCCACAAGACTTATAATCAACGTATTATATTGCTTATAATCTATAGCAGGGGTCGGGAACCCATGGCTCGCTAGCCAGATGTGGCTCTTTTGATGGCTGCATCTGGCTCGCAGATAAATGTTCGATTATTAAAAAAATGCGTTTTTTTAGACTACATATTAATTGCATATATCAATATTCCATTATACAAATGAGCTAAAAACTACTGCAGCGCAACATCAGAAGAATTTAGAGACATAATTATTGTACTTTTAGTGTAAAATTACACAAAATGCACACATTTGCTTGAATTTTGAGTTTTAAACATTATGTATGGCTCTCACAGAATTACTTTTCAAAAAGGTTCCCGACCCCTGACCTATCTAATAGGTATATTCGTAGTTGTTATTTAGATGCCATTCATTTTATATTTTTAGTGCATTAGCCTATATTTCAAACTTTAGTTATCAGACTTTGCTAACACAATTATTCTGCTGTCCATGTGATCAACAAAAGACTGCTACAGTTATTGTGTTTTTTGTTTTATTTCTCCCACATTAATATCTAGGCCTACGTATTATATATCAAAACTTTTAAATATTTAAATGGTGTTTAACAAAAAGTTGTTTGAGTTTTACTGTCAGCATTTCTGGCTTAAAAGTAGGCTAGTAATAGTAGTACATTTGACTGATTATTAAAGGGGTGTATATTTTTTATGAGGGGGGTGCAGAACCTTATTGTGTTATAATGGAGGTGGGGAGTCAGACTTTTTGGGATGACTTGTAACGATTGGGAGGTGTACAAATCTGCCAAAAACCTGTGACACCAATAATGGACGGCCACTTTAGAAGATCACAAGATGGCATTTTAAAACTTGAATGTAAATGTTACTTTCTTTAACTTCAATAGGCTAAGACTAAGACTTTTACTTGCATAGACTATATTAAATAATATTATATATACATATATATATATATATATCTATTTATATATATTTATATATCTATCTATATATATATATATATATATGTCTAATTACTAATTAGGACATTATAAAAGTGTAACAGTTACAAAGATACAGACCTATTTTACTGAGAGCTGCCAATAACACAACTATGGTGAAGATCAACGGATCCCTAACCTCGTTGTAGGCCACAGCAGCAACATGAATACCCCCACCATGACCGTGGCGAGAAGTCGGAGAAGTTGTGTGGTTCCCAGTAGAATTTTCTCCTGAGCTAGGCGAATTGGCATTTAAAACAACCGAGGCATTATTTTCCGATCTTACGAAGGAAACCAGCAACAGTAGTATCACTGCCGTTTGTAAATAAACTGTAAGATTAAACATCTTAGTCTTGTAATTGTATATACTTTTAATCCACATTTTTGTTTCTCCTTTTTAGTGTGCATTAATTATTAATCCAAGATGTGAAAACATTCTTATATTAAGCAGCATTCTAGTCGTTCCCTTTAGAAACTACCAGCAAACTATAAAACTTATAATAAAACATAACATGTTTTTTTTTGCTAGCTCAGCATAGCCATAGTGCCACTTATAATCACTAATCTACCTAATACTAACACACAGCACATCAAAATCGGATTAAACGGGCGTGTTTTAAAAAAATCGCTTTCCTGAAGACCGTTGTTAGATGCACTGCACAGTAGGCCTACTAGTAAGTACTACTACTACTAGTCTACAGCTTAGTGATAGTGCGTCCTGGAAAAATACACAGGCAAACAGAAATGTCAATATTTTGTGCCAGGTCTGCCCGAAGCGGCACAATTGTGATTGATATGTAGGCAACAACAATAACACTGACACTATATCAAGGATATATAACTCATAACTCAAACTAACTGTAACATAACAATAACAAAGCCTACCAACTGTCTGCGCCCAATTGATTTCCTTGACACTTGAAAGTATTCAAAGTATGAAAGCTTTTTTAACAACGCAAAAACATTATAATATCGACGTAAGCATGCGGCGAGACCATTAAAATAACAACAGTTAAATGAAATATAAATTTATAACAAATAATAACAACAGAACGCAATACGTTGAATATTGATAGAGCATGCACTGTCGTGTTTATCATTTCTTTACATCGTTTCGTGTTTAGGCAAAGCCGAAAGTAATGCGTTTCTTCGCAAAACTTAAAAGTGAATTTTAGTTTAGGCGCCTACTTCCGGATGTTCATTTCGTTCGCTAGTTAGATTTGTTTATTTGCATCACAGAGAGAGAGAGAGAGAGAGAGAGAGAGAGAGAGAGAGAGAGAGAGAGAGAGAGAGAGAGAGAGAGAGAGAGAGAGAGAGAGAGAGAGAGAGAGAGAGAGACGGAGAGAGAGAGAAATCATAACTTCTGCGCTCAAATCTAGCCTGTGTATGGGAAACCAAAATAGGTCTATACAAAAAATATTAATTAGTGTAGGCACTACCGATAGATAGGCCTAAGTGTCAACGTTTATTAAATAGATATAAGCTTAGGCCTAGACATAGCGTAGGCGTATTTACGATGGTCTTGGCTAGATTGCCATTAGATAGATAGCCTAGGCCCTATATGAACAGCGCTGCAGCAAGAGGGATTGGGCGCCACAAAAAGGGGCGCCAATGTAACCCGGTATTTAATCAATAATTGTGGCGCCAAATTAGGCTTTTTTGTCCTGGGTCGCCCTTGGCGCGATATTTCCTTACTGCGGCCCTGCAAATAGATAGATAGCCTAGATACATAGATAGATAGGCTAGATAGACAGATAAATAGATAGATACATAGATAGATATGGGGGTACAAATATATAATTTGTCTTGACTTTGACTAATATGATTAAAGTAAAAAAAAGTAGGCCTATAGGTCCCCACCGTAGGACCAATTTGTTCCATATAGGGCCTGTGTATAAGCGTTCACAAGTTTCCATGGCCACGGCATTCTAGGAGATTGTGTCGCTCACACCAAGCACAGTCGCTTTTACTTTTCCCTAACTGACCGTATAATGCCAGGTACAGGTAGACTCATGGACATGCCACCTCTCGACCTGGCAACAAACCCTATCTATAGAGCCTTCACTGGGACTCGAACACACCAGGATCTTCGGAATACCAATAAACCAACGTGCCCAATTAATAATGATTATCTGGTGAATCCTTATACAAAAAAATGTTGACGTAATTGACAGCTCTATATAAATACCCAGCGGGCACACCACGTCGTCTCGACGGAAAAAAAACGTGGTTTCAACGTGTTTTCGTGGTTTCCACGTTTTTTCCCCGTCGATACGACGTGTTGTGCAGGCTAGGTAAAGCGAAGGTATACGGTTGTCTTTCGTGGCTTAGAGCCCAGGCAAAAACGGGCCGGTTATATGTGTCCCCCCGGGTGGAGGGGGGGGCAGATAGTCGTACGATGGTCTTGGTAGGGGGAGTAGGATATGTGGTGCCCACCGAAGGCACCAAAGTTTTGGTTAGGCGTTAAAATAGCATAAAAAGATAAAAACAATATTTTAAAACAAAACAATATTTTATTGGCGAAGATTTCAATTGAAGCAAAGCAATGAGATCAACCGGCTGACCCTCCGGTTAGTAGCCTACTACCGGACTTCCCGGGTCCCAGCCCTGCCGACACCCAATCCCTGCTGCACTGCAGGAGCTTTGGGCCTATAGGGCCTAATAATTATATTGTATCTAGAATTTAAGTCAAAACACACCCTGTCTTATGCCTTCTATGTAGGCTTAGCCTATTAATAAATACAATTTAGATTCTAGATAGGCGCCAATTTTACCCCAGTCCCGCCCCGGGCGCCATTTTCCCTAGTTACGTCTCTAACAACGGCTATATATATATAGTGAATCAATATAAGTCTAAATAATGAATGAGTCGGCAAAAAAAAAGGGATAGTCTCCAATCAATATTGCCGAACTACTTTTGGACAATGTAAAATAGGCCTATGTTTATAAAGTAATGAACAGGTTTTTACAGCTAGGCTACTTTTAAAAACTTTTCTTTAATATTACTAGGACTATGTCACAATAGCCTATATTGGAGAGCTTTATGATGACCAAAGACCAGAGCTAGAAAGTGGAGAGCACTTTGAAGGACCATCATACATTGAGCCCAAGTAGTAAAGGCATTGAAACATATGAAGGCAGTGAAAGCACCCGGTCCAGACGGAGTCACGAGCGAAATGATTGAAGCCTTGGGGTCTTTTGACACACAAACACTGACCAACATTTTGAATAAAATATATAATAATAATAATAATAATAATGAAGCTTATATAGCGCATATCCCGCAATCAGTTCTATGCGCTTAACAATTACATCTACAATTACAATTACAATTACAATTAACGATAATAACAATAACAGACAAATGTTTAAAAATGTAAGTGGGCTAGGAGTCAATAATAAACAGGTGAGTCTTGAGTCCGGTCTTGAAAATGTAAAAGTTCGAGCTTTGTCGCAGCTGGAGTGGCAGGGTGTTCCATGCGGAGGGGCCGGAGTAGGTGAAGGCCCGCTGACCAGCTGTCACGAGTTTTGTCCGCGGGATCGTCAAATTGAGTTTGTGAGCAGCCGATCGAAGTGGGCGTGGTTTTGTATATATTTCCAGACAGGAAATTAGATAATCCGGGGCAGAGTCATTGAGGCATTTATAGCATAGAGATGCGAGTTTATATAAAATCCTATTTTGAATAGGGAGCCAGTGCAGAGAGTAGAGCAGAGGTGAAATGTGGTCGGACTTCTTCTTCTTTAGGACTAGTCTGGCAGCGCAGTTTTGGACGCGTTGGAGTCCTTGAATGGAAGCGGCAGGAAGGCCGGCCAGAAGAGAGTTACAGTAGTCCAAACGAGAGAAGAGGAGAGTGATGACGAGCTTGGTACAAGCTTCCGGAGTGAGGTAGCGACGGATAGTGGCAATACGTCGCAGGTGAAAAAAGCAGGTTTTGATCAGGAAGGAGATGTGGGGTTGCATGGACAGAGTGGAGTCCAGAAACATGCCGAGGCTCTTTACCGTTGAGGAGAAGGGCACAGTAACGTCACCCAACTGGAGGTCAGTCACTCTGAGGGAAGCAAGCTTCTGTCTCGTTCCTACGAGTAGGGCTTCGGTCTTATCGCTGTTGAGCTTCAACTTGTTTTCTGTCATCCAGTTCTTGATGTCCAGGAAACAACAGGAGATAGAAGCAAGGAGCTCGTCGATGTCCTCAGGCTTGGCGCTGTTTAGGAGCTGGGTGTCATCAGCGAAAAAGTGAAAATTAAGGTTGTGTCGCTCGATGACGAAGGAAAGGGGTTGGGTGTACAAAGTGAAGAGGACTGGGCCGAGGACGGACCCCTGTGGTACACCATAGCGGACGGTGACGGGCTGGGAGGACAAAGATTCAGTAGTGACGGTCTGGGAGCGACCGTCGAGGTAGCTCTTGAACCAGGAGAGGGCTATATCATGAATGCCGAACGTGAAGCTGAGGCGATCGATGAGTAGGTGGTGGTCGATCGTGTCAAAGGCCGCGGACAAGTCCAATAACACAAGGGCGGAGACGAGACCTCTGTCTGTGGCGTTCAGGAGGTCGGTGGTGATCCGCAGTAGTGCTGTCTCAGTGCTGTGATTGGGGCGATATGCCGACTGGAACACGGGCATAAGCGAGTTCAGGGACAGGTGGACGTTCAATTGCTCAAGGATGATGCGCTCCAGGAGCTTGGAGAGGTAGGGGAGGTTTGATACTGGACGGTAGTTCCGGCATTCATTTACATCAAGTCCGGATTTCTTCAAGAGTGGGCGGACGATGGCGGATTTAAAACAGTTAGGAACGATGCCTGTGGAGAGGGAGGTATTAATGGTATCGGTGATGTACGGCAGGAGCTTGTCCAAGCACTGGGTGAACAGAAAGCCTGGCAGAGGGTCAAGCTCGCAGGTCTTGATGGGGGACTTCATAATGATGCGCTCAACATGGTCGATGGTGACAGGTTTAAAGCAGGTGAGAGGGGAGCCAGAGAAGGCGGGAGAGGGTGGGGAAGGGCGATATGCATCATGATCCAGAGAACTACGCAGATTCTCTATCTTCTCCTTAAAGTGCTCTGAGAAGAGTTCTGGGAGGTCCACGGGTGGGTGTATGGTGGGGAGGGGTAGAGAGGGTGAGGAGCCGAGGAGGGTGGACATGATAGAGAATAGCTCCTTGGACGACGAGGCTTGCGTGATGCGGTTGTGGTAGTGCTGGACCTTGGCGGCAGTGATGGCTTCCTTGACGCGGAGCCGCATGTCCCTGAAGATCTGGCGATGGATCTCGAGGCCGGAGAGTCGCCAAGTGCGCTCGGCCCGTCGTCGTTCGTGCTTGGCTGCTTTGACGTCGTCAGAAAACCAAGGAGCTGGCGGTCGCTCAGAAACTGCACACAAAGATGGCGGGGCGTGCTTGTCGAGAAGCTGGCGTAGAGTCAGGGCGAAAAAGGAAGCATGGTCAGAAGAGGGGTCACGCTGAGCCAGCAGCAAGGCAGCCTCGTTGCCAAAGGTGTCAGTATCTATGGCTCGCAGCTTACGGCGGGTGACAATCTTGCATTTCTTTACCGGACACAGGAAACATACCAGACTTTAAACCTCACTTCACCGGAGTGATCGAATCGAGACTAATCTCTTAGGATTCGGAGGACAAACACACTTGTACTACGTAGCACAGCTAAATCACCGTATAGGTTCGGTGCAAACCGTTGACCGTTCCCATCCACTCTTTCCTCTTGCAAGGCAGGGCAGTCTAAAAGCAAATTAATGCTCGACTGTCTCTTCTGCTTCAAAGCAGTGTCGACACTGCGAATCGAAATTGGGCCTAAATCGTCCGAAATAGGCCCCAATGGGACAGTGTCCTGTCCGGAACTGGACAATCGTTGCCTGTTCTATCCTGTGGAGTCTCCACCACGGATCAGCTCGATTTGGCCGTTTTAGTAGCTGCCACACACCTCGACCCTTGTCAGACTCGTCCCAATTCTTCAACCATTGTATTGACTCCCACTTACGTATTGATCTGCGGGCACTCTAAAAAGAGGACGGGCCCTTTGGAGTGGGTACCTGCGATCCCTTCTTGGCCAAGGCATCCACTATCTCATTCCCAGCGACTCCTGCATGACCTGGAATCCACTGCAAAATAACCTTCACCTCGTACCTGAGGATCAGGTCGGAAATAGCAGCCAACAATTGGACAAGCAGATCGGGCCATGACCCCATGCCGTCGATGGTATGGAGTACTGAAAGCGCATAACTGAAGATTATCACATCAGTCCGATCTCTGCGCTGAGCTTCAATGCGTGGTGCATGAAGGACTGCGTTGAGATCAGTTTCCTGCCCTCCCATGAATCTACGAGCTACGGAAACATACCAGAAGAGATGTCAAAATCTATTTTTATAGCACTGACCAAAAAAAGACAAGAGCAATTGAATGTGAAGCTCATCGAACTATAAGCTTAATGAGTCATAGTACACACATTTTACTAAGAATAATAATGAACAGAATCAGGCCAAAGATAAAACCAGAAATAGCTGAAGAGCGATTCAGTTTCATGGAAGGAAAAGGTACAATCAATGCAATTTTTGCACTACAAGCTAAAGGCTAAGCCACACTAGCAGCAAAACCATTGGCTGACACAGCTTGAATCAAGAATCGTGACTCCAAATTTTAGAACATGTTCTTAATCTGTGAATCATCGGGAATCACTACTGAAACTGACTTGTTTCGCGCTATGCCACATTAGAAACGGGGAGAATCATCGTGATTTTTGAATTGAATCGCAGCGAATCACTGATTTTGTTTCTAGTGTGGCTTAAGGCTAAGCCTTATAATTAAGCCTGAATAGTCACTTAGAGAGAATGGGACAAGTTGATACAGGGGCACGTTGAAACAAATGCCCTTTTACAGCTATTATACTTCGTAAACGCATACAATTTGGAACAGGAAATAGCTTTTTACTTCCCCCTACTTTCGATGTAAAACGGTTCCGCGTTACGATCGCATCAAAATTGTTATAATTGGTTCTTGATGCTGTTCAATATATATGGCATCCTTCCATCCTCAAGGGACGATGGCGCAGTCTCCTTTCTCTCTGCCTCTCGCCTTTCTCCTGGCTCGTTTCTCTTCGCTTCTTTCTGTGAGGGTGGCTTCTGCAGCTTGAGTGCCCTCGCGCACCTTGGACCGCCAGGAGGTGCGTTCCTCAGCATGGCTCTCCCACGTGTTGAACTCAATGCGTGCCAGTAATAAGTCTTTTTTGCAAACGTCTTTGAACCGCAGGCAAGGACGACCCCTCTTTCTTGTACCGGCTGCCAGCTCTCCATACAGTAGGGCTCTTGGGATGCGCTCCGCACCCATCCTGTGGACATGGCCTATCCATCGCAGGCGCCTCTCACTCAGGATTGAGTTTATACTCAGCATATGGCTTCTCCTGAGCACCTCCACATTTGTGACTCTTTCCTGCCATTTGATGTGGAGTATCCTGCGCAGGCATCGCATCTGTTTAATAAACTATATCTAATTCACACTTAGGCTACTTATTGTGTTTGGTTGCTGTAAACAAAGTGGACATAATGTATGAGCGTATGCGGTCTCCAATATCTTTACATTTGTCAACGTGGCCCTACGCACAAAACGTTTGCCCACCCCTGTCTTAGACCAACAGTAGCTAGTCGAGTATTAGTCTATGGTTAAAGGTGTGTGGGGGGGGACTATCTCGTATTGACGTTAGAGTTAATCATTAGCACCTGGTGAGACCCTGACAAGAGAGCGACCCACCCACCCCCCCCCCCCACACACACAGCCCGAATAGATCGCCACACGCATGCCAGTATCACAGCCTTGTGGAGATAGAGCTGAGAATTTAAGATCTCAAAAAGAGCGATTTTTTTTTATATATATAGAGGAGAGTCCGACATGCCATGCGTGGCCTCGGAAACGTTCATGATTGATAAGGACAATCCTAGGCCGCCACATTGTCGCTTCGAGTGTTAACCTGTTGTCATAATATGGATTCGAGTTATGTCATTTAAAAACTGGATGCGGATTAATATCGGACGGCGTTGATATGAAGACTCCCAACTCCTCGCAAATCCTGGATGAAGTGTGGCCGAGGAAACACGTTATTCTAATAAGCTTATAACGCATAATCCAGCTCACGTGTGGCACGTTGGCCGAGTGGCAGCGCGTTCGGCTGGCCGTACCGAAAGTCATAGGTTCGAATGCTGGTGAAGGCTAGGATTTGTTTCCCCGGGGTCTGGCGGATGTGTCACCGAGTCTACACAGCTCTGATGAGTACCTGACCCTAGTAAAGTTGTAAAGGCAGCTGGGTATTGTGTTGCTTCACCGGCCCTATGGATCAATTTGGTCCAACGGGATAGGCTACTTATTACCTTTACTTTGACCTATCCCACGCATAAATCCAAGATAAGATCAATATCCCTTCCACTATCCCGGATGTAAAATCAGGTGTTTTTTAGTAAGTACGGCTGCAGACGGCTAAAACCGAGTTGCAAAAGCTCATCTTCTTAATTAATACCAATGAAAAAGGTTGTTGTTTGTTTTTTTTAAATAGTAATTAAAAGCAGAATTCATCACATGTATGCGGACTTTAGATTTTGAATTTATCAATTTATTAAGTGAAAGAGCATAATTTAATTTATGCGTAGATCTAATTATTTAATTTGTAATTTATGCGATGAGAACTTTCACTGTGACTTTTAGGATACTAGTAATATCTTCATTTCTTCCCTTCTACCTCCCTTCCCTTCCCTTCTCTCCCCCTCCCCCCATCCCCCAATTCCTTACCATACGGAATCATAGACTCATCGTTGACTGTAATTTCATATTTAAGGAATAATCTAATTGTGCATTGCGTTGGTTGGCAGTATTCGGTAACGTGTAGACCTATATTATTCAAAGCCATCTTGTACTGTCGGAGAGAAACAGTCCTATAAACAATCGACGATCAGCATAAAAACAAATATCGATTGGCATTGATTAGATCCTCTACTAATAGCTTGCTTTCTTCCATCTGGCTCGGCGGATAGACTATGTAGTCTCTGGTCCCACATGAGGAAAGAAACGTCAGGAGATTGCTGATATATCGATCTATAAAAGCCTATGTAAAGGCTTAGGTTAATAATAATTTCCTTAAGTCAAAGGTACCAAAATTTTATTTGTCTACGGAGACCTAAACTAGAATCAGATAGACCATTATTTTTTTATTATTACTACATGATAAACCAATAATTTTTTTTTGTTAATTAGGAGGAATAATTTCGTTCATTGAATGAAACATCTATTTTTTTTCTTCAATTATTAGATTCTAGAGCCTACAAAGCAATATGAAGAGTCGATTGTGTAGTTCTGAATCACAGGCCCTACTTAGTCCCACCTAAAAATATTGATGTTTTCTAACGCTTCCTGTTTGTGGAAGTCCGCTGCAACTTTTGAACAACTAGCGATCTCTTATAAATTTACAAACGTTCCTTCTAGATAGAAGATTATTACGTCCACTAGACCCAAAACTCCTGCAGGGCGACAGCGATCCATCGGTGGCGACCTGTCAGTTGGTTTTTTGGTTGACAGTCCGGTGATCTAACTGCTGGACCAGTATATTCTACACCTGTGGGCTGTGGTATAAAGTAGCCTATGTAAAAAAAAAAAGTGACTTAGTCTTTTTAAATTGCATAGCTACTACATTCTAGACCTATAGGGCAGCGTTTCCTAAACATTATTCTTTTAGTGACTAGGTTTTTCTAAGCGTCTGTTTCGTGACCCATTGACAGTTTTATCGTGTATGAAAATAATATGAAAAACATAGACTATATCAGGGGTCGGCAACCTTTTGATAATTGCTTGCCAAAGTATTAATTTAAGCCTAAAAGTCACACTGCTTTTTTCTTGCCGAAGAGACTTGAATTACCTTTTTAGAGAGTCTACCGCGTGCCATTGAAAATCGCTCGGCGTGCCTAATTTGCCAGCGTGCCGTAGGTTGCCGACCCGTGGGCTATATTATGAAAGGTATATGAGTTTTTCACACAATTGTTGTTTGTTTTTTTATTTTTTGCGACCCGGTATTTTGATTTTGTTTCCCGATAGGAGCCTACCGAGTGGCGTCCCGGCATTCTGTGAACGCGACTCTATTGTATTAACTAAATCCTATAAGACTAGGCCTACACAATTAAGCTTATAGCCGATAGGAATACATTTAACTACAAAATACCTACATTTGAACAGGGGCGAAGCCACAGGGGGGGGGGGCTGAGGGGGTTAAGCCACCCCTGGAATTAAATTTTTTTTTTTTAACTGATTTTTTTAAAATATGCACTAAATTCGCTAAAAACTTGGTAAATCTTTGTCACGCGAAAGTTTAGCCCCCCCCCCCCTGGTATTTGGTAAATATTTGTCACGCAAAAGTTCAGCCCCCCCCCCTGGGAAAAATTTCTGGCTTCGCCCCTGCATTTGAACACGGTCGAGTGGAGTCTAAGTAAAGATACTTTGGGCTTTAAGAAATGATCTTGATATCCAAGGTAATTAAATAATTAATTAGTTTAAAAACTTAATCAACTTATGACATCTATCATTAAAACATGTAGGAATTAATCACAAATGTTGACATTTAAAAAAAATTAACGTTATTTTTTCCTTTTGAAAGGTAGGCCTATTTTCAGACTACCATTCCTCACCCACACTGTGAAGTTATTTTCTGGGGTTGCCCCATTCTATCAGGTATTTTTTTAGGCCTACCCAAAAAAAGCATATGAAATATGTAGCTTATACTTATTAAACCGTCCACTTAGTGTTTTTTTTTTTTGGTTCTCTGGTGTTATGGTGATAGTTTATCTTTCAACCCAACTCTTATCTTCTTATCTTATACATTACAGACGCTCCTTCTATTAAGAAGATTATTGTGTCCTACGCTCATCCGTGGTCCGCGTCTAGTCTTAAATTTTTATTGATGTTTTAAATGATGTTAAGTTACTGGTTTTCTTGGTTTAATCAGGCAACCCATTCCATGCCCGAATGCCACTCGAGAAGAAAGAGTACCTATATGCATTTGTTCTCGTATAAGGGATAAGGAAATAAGTGTTTTTGTCTTTATGTTTATCTGAGCTTAGCAACAGGTTTTTTGCATTCTGCATCGGTGGCAGAGCTCGGTTGAAGAAGACGAGATCAGTGGAACAGCAATAATAATAAAACATAGCCTATATATCAACAGAATTCCTCAAATGTTTTTTCTTTAAGTTTTTTTTTTATAATTTTGTTATCTTTTTTTGGAAGTTATCTCTTAATCCTAAAATATCCTATTCTGACAAGCCAACATATCGATCTGAAGACAGAGCTCATGAAAGGATTTTAATAAAATGAGTTTTTTTTTAAGGTCTCCGTTTAGTTATTATTTTTTTTACACACGTGCACTCACGGAAGTACTCAATAACACACAATTACACACAGCAGGCCCATGGCACAGCCTAGGCTACACGCTCGCGCATAACACATAGGCCTACACCAACCACACCATTCACCAAAACCACGTTAACCATATACTTTTGAATTTTTTTGTCACGATAATAGTTTCACATATTATAGACTAGATGTAGAATATAGATTTTGTAGTATAAATAATATGCAGTCGGTTTAACCCTTACAGTCCCGGGCGCGTATATAGCGGAACTGAAGGCAGCATAGATAGAAGTAGGTTGGTACGGGAAGGGTTAAGCTGCCACCATTTCTTTCTTTTTTTATCATGAGTCGATTTGTCAACACCAATTATTGGTTCCCCACCCCCTTAGGCCAAGACGTGAATTACTAATCACAAAATAATTTTTGGTAACTCTTATCTTGTTATATTAGGCCAGGGGTCGGCAACCTATGGCCCGCGTGCCTGACTTGGCATTATGATGAAATCTGATGATGATAATAATGATTGTCGACCTAGCATACTTGATGAAAGTATAGAAAAATAAAAAGGAATGCTTAGCCGAAAGGAAGAAATTTGCAGTAGTCTATTTTTTGGAAGCATCAGGAAGCAACAAAACCGATGGACCATTTGTATGTATGAACTTTACACAGAGATTCCACCTTGGAGAATTCCAAGTCTAATGATGTGATCTTGCTGCGAATCTTTATTATCCGTGCTAATGCGAGCACTCTTTCACCAAATTCTAGCTCACAAAGAACTAGATCTATCGTTCAGCAATGAGCCAGACAAAGCTTACAGACTTGACAGTTTTCTCCATAGAGGGGGGAACTTGGCGATTAACTGGATTTTTAAATAATATAATAGTTTGCCGGGAGAGACAAAAAACGCGAACAGTTAAATGGTCAATATTTTTTATTAACTATCGACTTGGTACGTTGCGGTCCGTTCTCTCCATATTTAACAGAACTATTAATAATTCTCATAATCAAATACAAGTCGACTATCGGTGAAGACATTATATTTTTTATAAGGTAGCGCAAGCCAATCAAAACAGAGGTGTGAGCCATAATGGGCCCGCGAGCCATAGTCTGCCCACCAAGCATTAAGTGATCACATCCTACGTTTTACGTGTACTGTAATAAGACGAAAGTCTAGGACTAATGGCGGTAGTCTAAATTTAGAACTTTAATTGTAGTTCCATCAAAATATTATATATTTCACAGCTTTCCAGAAGGAATGTTAATGGGTTATCAATGGCCAACGGGGATGGGAGGAGGCCGGTAAATCATACTTTTGCCCCGGGCGGCAAAAAAATATATAGGCTAATACGCCACTCGATACATATAACATTTTAAAGGACAGCTATGCATAACACAATACAGGACATATGCCTATGTAGGAACATTATAAAAGACAAATATACCGATCATAAAGGACAGATGAAAAAACAAGGTTTGATAATAACATTTATTGAACATTTTTCTCTTACCGTTTTTTATATTAAAAAAAAACAATTAATTAAGTATTAGGCCTACTTAAAAACCTAAATTTTAATATAGAACAATTCGTTCCTTCAGTAGGCCTATTATCTTGCTCTATGACACTCTATGTCATAAGATTATAGTACTGGGAAAAATGCATCTTAAGTTTTTAGAAGACTGAAAGATTGTTTTAAAAACAAAGACAAATTGATAAATTGTTGAAAAAGTAGAGAAGATATTTAATATTAATACGTCGATAAGATAGGACAATAGGCTAATGTGTTTTTTTATTTTTTATTATAGATCTATACAAAATAGGTTTTTGGAAAATATGAATAGGCCCTATGTTGTTGGAACTACACGATAATACTGAGTGGACCGATTTTCTCTCCTTCCATCACAATGTTGGTTATGCTTTGAAGTAATGGGTCGGTGGTCGAAAACTGGTGAAGGATGGGTTTTTCCACCGATATCTGGTGAGTGTCCCCGCGTCTACCTAGTAGAGGAGGCTTGGCATTGTGCTGGCCAGACATTATGCCGGCGCCAATGAAACTCGTGAATGTTGTTTCACCGGCTCTATGGGTCGAATTGGTCATAGAGTCTATACTTTACTTTTATTTTTTATTTTAATGTTGCTTGTTCTTTAATTCTTTTTTTATATAGAGTCTACCAGTAAACAAAATTAACGGGTTTTCAGCTTTCAAGTTGGGGAAAGCAAAGGCGTCTGCGCAGTGTGTTTGGACACACAATCCCCATGTTGTGCCGAGGCCAAAAGAATACCAAAGAATTCCGCGGCTTCGTTATTTTTACACTATTTTTTAGTCTGAATGAATGAGGCCAACTTATTTTGTATTGTTGCTTTTCTATTTTTTGTTTTGTTATTTATTTCTAACCATTAGACACATTTTATAGAGAGGTCATAAATAATCGTAATCTAATAATGTAGTATCTAACCACGTGGCTGTGGTGGTTGAATTCTTCCGGATACGGAAACAAAAGCGTGATTGTGCATCATATTCTACAGGAGTCTACTAGCAGTGTCTGTCATCTCGTGAGTGGCGAAGAGGAATAATATACTAAAAAATCAATATATGATAAGATAAGCTTACTTTATTGATCCAAACAAATGGAAATTTGACTTGATTGCATAAAGTCTTTTTCAGTAAATGTTAAACAATATCAAGAATTTTTAAATACCTCTTTATATAATAAATAGGCTTAAATACAAGTTTATGTATATATATAAATAATATGTATAACATATATTATATATATAATATATATGTTTTTCGCTCATTCGGTTCGCTATACAAAGAACTAATTTGATTGCATCGAGTAGGTCGATGCATTACTTGATTTTAAATAAATGCAAGTAGCCATATACTCAATATGAACACGGAAAACAGATAAACACATGTAAAGTACTAGCAATAAAATGGCGATATTTTTTTTTTAGCAATCGTTGTATTTAACGGGCTTTGCTGTTTTAATAATTCTGTTTTTGTACAACTATAGAAGGACAAAAAATGAAGTAAAACAAAAAACGGGCGAGTCTTACGGATCTTCGGTAAGGGGCGTACCGATGATAAAGGGGGGGGGGGCGGTGGGGGAGGCAAACCAACAACATGTCCGCTAATGTGCTATTAATGTAAGCGTTTTGGTGGTTTACACATTTCTCCAGTCTTTGAGGCGCATGGGTACAGAAGTGACAAATATGAATTAGACTTCAGGCAATGTTTTTGTTAAGGAGATTTGCTTAAGATCCCTGTGGGACAATGGCTGCTATGTAGTTTTCACTCACATTACTTTGCAAATATAATTTTTTAGGAGGCTATAACCTTACTATTTACAGACAATTTGATTTCGAAAGAAGGAAGACCCTACATTAAAATACAACTAAAAAAAAAGTGACGCCGCGTCATCCTACCTACATTCTACATAAATCCCATAGTCTGTTGGACCGTTGGGGCGCCAAGGATGATTTGTACACCAGCTTCCTCCATTCCTCTCGTTTCTCAGCCCTTCTTATTGCGTCGCACAGTTAACTCCCTGATGTTATCCTCCCATCGTTTCCATTTTCTTTCTTTCTTTCTCCCTCTTCTGGTGGTACCCTGCATGGAGCGAGTTGTCGTGGCATAAAAACTGGGGCGGTACAAACATTCTTAGCGAGCATCGGTGTGGCATACACCGATCTCGCAGGTCCGAAAACAAGCCACGGCAGCTTACGGCTCTATTTGCGACCGGCGTCGATCTGTGCCCGTGTGTGGCTTGCCGTAAGGGGAGCTTCCCGGACTAAAGGTCGACTGTGAAGCGATCGGCGTGCTTGTCCCTCTGCTCTCGGGGACCAAGTAGGCCAAGGTGGTGTTCAAAGCGTTTCGCTTGTAGCGCTTGTACGTTAGAAAGAGGTCCGTGCGGCACGGTAATCTCGACCGTTGGTCTCGTAGAAACCCGGCCCTCGCAACGGGCGCCAGGGTTCGCAAAACGAAAAACGATATTTATGGTGTCCTCCAGAGTCGCGTCGAGCTTAACGAAGCTGGTTCGCCTGGGATGCCGCCTCGTAGAAAGTGTAGTTTGCAGCCGGGGAGGGCACGGGAGTAATTAAAATACGGCGAGTTGACTCCCGCCCCGAGCTCATAAGTCGGCCGAACGCCTCTAGGCCGGCGGCGCCTTCCGAACGACTCTAGGTCGGCGTTGTTAGGGAACGATAGCTATCTGGTTGATCCTGCCAGTAGTCATATGCTTGTCTCAAAGATTAAGCCATGCATGTATATTTTGCAGGCTGACACCTTAATCCAACGCCCCAGAAATAGTTGGTAGTGACGAATATTTGGGGTCCTCTTCGAGACCCCAGACAAATGGACTACACTAAGTAGTACCAGGTGGGAGAAGTTGAACGAATCCCACGCATATACAAACCCTCAATTGAGCTATTGAACATGAGCTGGAAAACCCGCAAGTCCGCAAAGCCGCACGTCCGTCCGTCCCACATCGTTGCACGAGCACGAGGTCCCCCGGCGAATGAGGTTGCTTAGCAACTTAGGGATAAAAATACCAGATTCGCCAAACAGCGATGCGCGCTCAACCCTGCTCTCGGGTTGCCAACCGAACACTCTGTAGGTTGATGAGGCCTCTTCAGTGAGTACGAATCGAGCAATCGACTGTGCCACGGGCCAATGTGCGTATACGGTCCCCGTTGTATTGGCCTTCTACATTAACAAACGTTAATGCAGACGGCTAGGGATAAAAACAAATGATACAGCTTGCACTGATCCGGCAGTGCGTCCAATCGAAAGCTCTGTAGATTGGCTGTCCGAACGTCTCTAGGATTGAAAAGCGCCTCCGCGAAGCCCTAGAGGATTATGTAGTAGTGCTCGACTACATGGGTTTTCCAAACAAAGTTCCACTAACTCCCTGCACAAGACACAACGACGACGCTTCTGGCGGTTCTATTAACGATTACGAAGTGAACTGCTAAGAAGTGTTGAAGTGGGGGTACAAGAGAGCAATCTCACCCCTCGGTCAATTGTAGGTTCAAGTCTGGTGGTACCCTGCAGAATTGTTTAAGCTGGAAAGCCCGTTGGTTCTAGTTATGTGGCCATACCATTCTAGTTTCCGTTTATTGACTGTGGCCAGCAGGTCGTTGTAAAGTCCGATTTCATGGAGTATCTTTTTTCAAGGCTTTTTTCGTATCTACTCATTGAAGATGTGGTCTTAAACGGTTCCTAAAGCATCTCATCTTCATGCCATTGATCTTTCTTTCTAACTCAGCTGTTCCAGGACTCACAAGCATATAAGACAACGAAAAAGACCAGTGAGCGCATCAGCATGATTTTGGTGCTGGTGGGCTAGGTTCTTGCCTTTTCATATTATCTTGAGCCTCATTAGAGATGCTGTTGTCTGGGCCACGTCATATCCTTATGTTTTCTTTCTGGTTCCAAATTAGTCGTCTGCTACTGCCATTTACTACTTCTTTGTAGTAATAAGTAATAAGTTGATGATACTTTAGTTACCGATAATTCATTTTTTTTATTATGAGATAGTTAATTAATTTACGTCGATGTGGTGGACATTAATTAGTAAAGTAAATTATACAATAATAAATTATACGACCAATTAAGTACGATATCAAAGTAAAGGGAGATAAGAATCTTAATGACAAAAATACAACTCAGTCGATCTATTGGTCAGTACTGCAATTAGATGGGGTGGTAGAGGAGGCACCCCAGGCGCCAACATCTGCAGGGGCGCCAAAATGTTTGTAAAAACTAAACACAAACAAAAAATATAACAAATTAGCTACTAGAGATGATTCATTTTGAAGAAATACACTTCGCCACATTGAACAGGAGCCATGAATTTTCTTTGTTACACCTCTGAGTTTGATCAGTGATGACAAGTGTATTATATTATTTGTCATGTATATCTAGAACCACAGTTACCGCCACCAAGGTGAGCTATACATAAGATAATCGCCTCCTACGCTTATACGTGGTTAAGCGTTTCGATTCGTGTTTTAAATAATGTTTAGTTACTGGTTTTTCTGTTGTTGTTTTTCAGGCAACCCATTCCATCTCCTGTTGTCACGCGGGAAAGAAAGAGTAGGCTACTTAAGTGTATTTGTTCTTGCATAAGGGATATGATTGTTAGTTGATCGATCACAGTAAATTCCAATCAAAATTTGACATTTCCAGTAATTGCACTCTAACAAACAACGTATTGTAGTTATTTTAATACCTAAAACAATATTGCCTAAACAAAACAAAAACAAGTTGTAATTAGGAAAGAATCTGTCATTTTGACAGGCATATTAGCTATTTGTTTAGTAATAATTGCTTTCAGGAATTTCTACACAGGTGATACACATTCATACTGTAACATGTGTCCTTTTAGCTGGGCTGATCCCAGTATTATAATGCTTTTTATGTGAATATTACTTTTCTAATCTTACCCTATCTTATCTTACATGTTACAATTTTAAACGCTCCATCTTTAAAGAAGATTATTACGTCCTATGCTTATCCTTGGTCTGAGTCTAGTCCTGCATTTTGATTTGTGTTTTAAATTATATTAAGATACCGGTTTTCCTAGTTTGTTTAGGCAATCCGACATTCCATGCCCGGACACCACTCGGGAAGAAAGATTAGATGTTTCTTGCACATGGGATAAAAAAAAAAGTGTTTTTGTCCTTATGTTTATCCGTGCATTGTAACAGATTCTTGTTTGACATGTGACATAGCCTACGTAATTCTTGTTTTTTTTTCGAGGGTTAATTCTATGCAACTCAAGAATGTTGTGGAACTGAATATCAAATAAATTTTTGTTAACTCTTTCCATACGTAAAATCAAGCCGAGCCATAACGTTACGGCATACAGTATGGCAAATCGTATAGAAAGAGTTAAAGCCTAAATCAGCTATTTCCCGGTACCGGTGAACGAAAGCTAAACCACCGGGTCTCAAAAAAAAGAAGCGGAAAAGGGTTAAAATTTTGGACAGATGAAAGTAATGTATTATTTCTATTATTTAGTGATGGGCCTATAAACAGTATGTTTCGTATTTAATTTGCCTTGTCTTGAAAAACATGTAGAAATTCATGTCTGCTATTTATAAATCTGTACGGCGATACGATTTTCTAATGTGTCACGAAGTATGTATGTGTGTATATATATATATATATATATATAGGGAAAACTGGGGTAAAACGAGATACTTAAGGGAAAAAACCCTGTCGTATCAAAGATAACATTGACATGTAAATGACATTCTGTGTACTGAACAAGCAAGTGGTGGACAACAATGTTACAACAAAAAAAGATGAGATTTGTTTGTTTCAAAAGAGACACAAATGATTTATTGAGTTAACCGTATTTTCCCCTTTTGCCCCATTGTTTTGTCCTGTTTTACCCCAACATAACCTTGTTCACAAAGCCTCTAAACCACACGCTACCATGGTTAGGTAGGTCAAACTGATAGATCTATTACCATTGCCCATAAAAATATCTATCAGAATGTTAATTCATGTCTGGCAAATCTGTATTTTTTTTCTTAATTAACACATTTGCATCATAACCATAAAAATAGATCAAAATAGCTAAAATTGAAATATTTGCCTCTCACTGACGCACGCAGCTCAACCAAACAAAACGGATTTTGCCGACAAGGCAGTATCACGTGATCTCTTTTTGGACTCATTGCTAAAGAGTACCCCGCTATCTCATTTTACCCCAGTTTCCCCTACATATATATATATATATTATAATATTTTATAATATATTATATATATATATATCTTAGTGGATGCCCCTAGCACATGCCTTGTTTACATAAAGTCTAATCCAATTCTGTTTATAGCTATATGATATTTATTTACAACACTTTCCACAAACAGAAAAAACACACACAAACTACAAATTAAAATATTTTTTTTTAAAGAAAGAAACGAAAACTAAACATTTGGCCCGACACATTAAAATGTTTATGGATTTTCGCTTTGAACAGTTCAAGTATATTCGATTGAAGTCGAATGTGAATGATGTATTAAAAAACTGGTATGCCTACTTGAGAGTTTAAAGGTTAAGTTTTTCTCAATATTAGTTTTGAAAGCCTAACTCCTTATTTAGTTCTGCGTGTGTTCTTCTATCGATTCTCGTTTCGCTGAACTTCTGACCTGGGACTCAAGAAGTAGACCAGAGACCAGACAATAATATATATAAAAACGTTTCCGGGTTAATATTTGGACAACAAATCATAGCGTCGGCACGTTCGTTCATCTTCCACAGATATAAGAGAGATGGGATAGACAGTAGTAGACCTATATCTTGTACAGATATATAGAGATGTGGCATACACAGAGTTAATTTCATACCCGGTATAAACGAACTTTAGAATATTGTTTTTAATAAGGCCTATTATAAGCAGTATGGCCCATGTACATCTGCAGAAACTTTATGGGGAAAGGGATAGAACTTCTTTCTAAGGAAACCACTTTTTGTTTTTTTTACATACCCTGGTGTTTGTGTTTTCTGTGTAACACTCAACAACGATGAGTGTCTAGCAAAAGTCCTAAAAGTAGATGTTATTCTTTTTTATACGCATGTCGCAAATTCGCTTTTTTTTTTAATCCATTCCTGTATAGGCATTACCTGGTCTGTAGTGCGCATGCGTGATATAGCCTCTAAGCCTACACTATAATTTTAATCTGAACACATTGGAGGATCTGGCGTAAATGTAATAGCAACACACAGGTGAATATTAAAGCAAAATTCACTAAAAAAAAAATTGTGAATTTTAAAAGTAATATAAGTTCTACCGGTAAGCCAAATTTTGTGAAGATAATAAATGTTCACTTGAAAAAATGTCAATATTTTTTTTTTACACTTACCTTTTGTGTGTGTGTTTTGTCAATGTAGGCCTATTAGGGAGACGTTCATAAATGACGTCACTCGATTTTTGCCAATTTCCTCAATCTCCCCCATTCTGCGGGGGGAACAGTGGTACCGAAGGTCCTGGGTTCGAATCCTGGTGAAGACTAGGATTTGTTCCCGGGTCTGGAGGGTGTCCCTGAGTATGCCCAGTTCTGATAAGTACCTGTCAAGTACCTGACTTTAGTTAAGATAAAGTAAAGGCGGCTAGGCATTGTATGCTGCTATCAACACAATCCCCTAGTATGCTGTGGCCACAGAAACTGGCCCTATGGATCAAATCGGTCTGATGGGTTACTTGACTTTTATCTCCCTCCTGTCCCGCAATATCGTCACAAGTCGTCACATAAAGTCAGACGTGACGTCAGATACTTAAAACCACGTCACTACCCTTGGTCACATATCGTCACACATTTTTTACCCCCCCCCCCCTCCTCCCCTATGGGCGTGAAGTCATATATGGACGGCTCCTATAGGCATTATTCTGGTGTTCCCTTAATATCACTATCAAAACAATGTACTGTTTACACAGTTGTTATCTATGGTGCGATCTTCCGGTGACGTGACCAAGTGGGGAGGGGGGAACACGGTTTAACTATGAAACATGTACACAAATCCTGGTATTTGGCGCAAAATCTTTTTAAGTGCTAAGGACGTTTCATGGCCTTTATGTCATGGCCTTCGTGATTTAAAATTTAAACCATGTTAGACAATGGGCGCAAATATCACTAATTAATGCAACGTTTAGAAATAAAAACAAGCTCTCCTTGACAACCCAGGGCCTGGCACAATCTCTTCTCAAACTTTCCCAAACTGGTGAAAGCAAGTCGATTTCATCTCTAACATTGCCAATCGGATTGAACCGTTTATGTAAAGTGTAAAGGGAATGAATGGTGCGGGGGGGGGGGGGGGAGACAGCAAAATATATTAGAGAGTTTAGGGCAGGGCTGTGGAGTCGGAGTCGAGGAGTCGGAGGAAATTTTGAGTACCTGGAATCGGAGTCGGCAAATAATGCACCGACTCCGACTAAATTTAGATTGGAAAAAGGCAGGGCTTCATTTATTTTAAACAACCGATCAATAGTCAATAGTCCTACAGATATATATTAGTGATATGAGAAAGCTAAGTATCTGTTTCTTCCTCTGTCCCCATCTCTACTCCTATCCCTATTGTCATACTATAGCGCAGGGGTCTCCAAACTGCGGCCCGCGGGCCGCTTGCGGCCCGCGAAGCCATCTCATGCGGCCCGCGGACACCTTTCAGCTACGAAAAAAAATTACGGTAATGTATCTAGACTACGGCGCCTACGTGGACGTTATGTTTTTACCGAATTAAAATAGAGGCGCGCAGTAGTGTGTTATGTTTTCCTACGAATAACTAAGCTTACATTGTAAAAACCTTATTCGCTGCTTACTTTTCAACTTCCGTCCACATTCAATGAGATGATATAACGCCATCTAGCGGAGGAGTATGACACTGTTACTGGACATGATACAAGCTTATTCAATAACACGTCATTTTTGCATGCGAGATCAGGAGCGGTTTTCTGAATAGGATTCAAAGGCAGAAGAAGTGGGTTTTGAAACAGATGTGTCCAGTTGCTCAGATAAACTGCAGTTGGATGTCATTGAGTTGCAAGCAAATGATCTCCTTAGGGACAAGTTCAAAGAAGGACTGGTGGGTTTTTACCAGTTTTTGCCCACTGTCAATTTCCTAATGTCAAAACTTGTGCATCAATGTACCTTTTAATTTTTGGAACAACATACCTACGTCAGGAACATTTTGAGAGCAAACTTGTCCGATGATAATCTCAGGTCACTGTTGATGTCTGCTTCTTTGGCATCCAGGAAACAATGTATCTACATTTCCACTAATACAGGTGTTCATGTGTAGTGTAACATTTTATTATTAAATATTAACTGAATAAAATAATATTAAATAAATAATTAAAAACAACATCGATGTTTTGATTACCGGGTATTTTTTATTCGGACCTTGAGTGTGTAGGCGGCCCCCGAACTGCTGTTTGATAGTTAATGCGGCCCTCGGGCTGAAAAGTTTGGAGACCCCTGCATAGCGGATCAACACACACAAAAAAGTCTTTTGAACTAATTTGAAATGCGTCATTAGACTGAACGTCTTATAGACTGCTCGGCGCCGGTATTGGTGACGCTCTACAAGTGCCCAAAACCAAAACCCGGCTTTAGACCGGTTTTATAGAACCGATTACCGGTTTAAACATCCCTAGTTCTGCTGTTACAGGGAACGCAGCCTCTCACTGGTAAGGAATTAACCGTTTGCCCTTTGGAGTCGCCGATCGTGACCTCTACTGATCAGGCCCCCACGAGAAGGGGGTACAGCCGGTACGCCGTACCGGGGCCCTCAAGAGTTTAGGGGGCCCTTGAATAGGCCCTCAAGAGGTTAGGGGGCCCTTGAATATTAAAAAAAATAATACAGTAAATCCCAGCCCGTAGTCCTGTGGTAATAACATGTAGATGTATGTTGCCTTTCTTTCCTTCAAGGAATGTACAAAATACATTCGCACGCATATTAATACAGAGAAGTCGGAGTCGAGGAGTTGGAAGTATTTAGTATTGTGGGGGCCCTGTGCCCAAATTTGTGGGGGGGGGGGGCCTCATGGCGTCGTCCTGCCTTCCGACATTGCTCTGTTAGCCTGTGTACAGTGTTGCTGGTGCTGAATGATAACCAGTAATTCACCATGTCTGACTCTGACATTAACAACCCAATTGGCTATGGCAGGGGTCGGCACGCAGAACGATTTTCATAGGCAGAAGACCCACAAAAAGGTGATTCAAGTCTCTTTACACGAAATTGAGTGCTACAGCATGATGACCTTTTAGGTTGTTGGCACGCTGAATGAATCAGAAATTCTTCTTTGGCACACTATTATCAAAAGGTTGCTGACCCATGGTCTATATGAAACGTTTACTTGGTTTATCAGGACATAATACAACATCAGTGATAATTCAGTGACAATTATGTCGATCATTGTGTGCTTCTACCACAGTACTATTCTAATTGCCAAAAGAAAAGAATTAAAAAAAATTGGGGATGTGTGGGGGCCCATTTTGTGTAGGGGCCTCTGTTCCATTAGAACATGTGGAACACGCCTAAATACGCCACTGGGTATAATATAACTATGACTTGTGGTCCGTTTATAAAACCAGCCCGAGGCCAGACAACAAAAACACCCTATCACTGACAACATAAATTCAACAATAACATTGACATAGAAGAGAAACTAACAAATAAATTGAATGATTTTATTTATATCAAAGAAAACTAACGCTAAAAAATGTGACATACGAATGTGTGAATTTTGAGTGTGTGTGTGTTTTTTTGTTTCGACAGCGGCCATCTTACAAAAAGTGCGAGGTAGTCCCGCTGTGGGTGAATCTGGTATTGAGCAGCTGCGACCGCTTGATGATCGCCTGCTTCTGCGCATCGTCGAACTTGTTCACGTGCAGATCTTTCTCCCGGTCAAAAGGTTGCCTCTCTTCCTTTTTCTCTTTTCCTTCCTTTTTCTCTTTTCCTTTCTTTTTCTTCTTTTCTTTCTTTTCTTTTTTCTGGGTTAAAAAAAATAATAAAACAATCAACAACTAAAAAAACAACAACAACAACAAACGAACAATAACTATCAACCGTTTCATTTGGAAAAAAAAAAAAACAATAACAGAGGAAAAACCACTAACATGTAATGGGGAGGAAGGGATGCTACAACTACAAGTCTCAAGTCTGTTTATTTAGTATGCTGGATGATAAAATGGAAAAGGTGAGTACCTTCCCTTTGCCACTACCATTCTATCGTCTGGCAGGCAACTCAGACGCCGTTTCGTATCTTACTTTCGTAATCAAATTTAGGTATCTAGAGCCTTGTGACAAATCCACCCCCCCTCCCTGTGACTTTAAACTCCAATTTACCATTAAAAAAAAAAACACATTCGGGGGTTGAAAACAATTTCATTTAGAATTTAGTCATATTGCGCATGCGTTGCTTTTGACCAGAGATGTCTTACTTAAAATAAATCCTCACTCCTACAATGGGATTCCTATCCCCGGACCCCCCCCCCCCCCCCTCACATATATACAATGAAAGCCTTCTTCTTTTTGTCTTGTTACTTCCATTTATTATTTCAAACAAGCTACATTGCCCGGCGTTGCCCGGGTGAAAAAAAAAACAGGACCGTATAAGGTGCAGATAAAAAATTTATAAACTACACTTAAAAGAAAGCTATAAATCTAATATTTAAATTATTATTTTTTTACTGAAGACTTTTAGGAAAGAAATTTAAAATAAATATTGTAATCGGGTAAAAAAAAGAGGCAAATATTTTTATTTAACAAAAATTTAAATTGCCAGTAGATTTACAATGTCTTTTGTTTTTTAAAGTTTGAGAAAGAAATGTAGAAAAAAAGGTATAGTCTAACTGGAGAATCGAACTCGGGTCGCCCGCATAGCAGACCGCTACCTTAACCACTGAGCTAGCGAAGAAACATATCCGTTTTGAAAAATTATTAGACAGTATATAGGCCTAATTAGGTCAGTGACACAAACTCACGTGTTTTCAAATTGACCAATGGGGATCCTTGGGGACACAAACACGATCTTTTTATATATATATATAGATGCTCAATACTCTTGTCAACCCCCGGGAGTAGAAATGCCATCTAGATGCAATGGCTATAAGGCAGGTGTGTCAAACTCAATCATACAGGGGAAGGAGGGGGGGGGGACCAAACTCAATTCACTATTAAGATTGCGCGCCGAACTAAAAAGACAACAACCACGCATTAGAAAACAAATCCTTTAAAAAAAAATGTACAAGAATAAGAATCAATACAGACAAATGCCTAAATAACAAACCAAGAAACACTATTGCTTTTAGCTCTTTTGTTAATGTGGGTCAACGGCTTTCTAACTCTAAAACAAACTTCACATCCCTAGATCTGTCTTCTCTTCATAAAAAAAACAAAACAACGATAGGTAAATCTATATCTTTTGTGTCAAATAGTAGTTTCCGTGACTAATTGATACTGACAATTGAAAATATTAACACCCAAAACGAGTATAGTTGGTAATGAAGAATGTTTTTAAGAAAAGAAAAGGTTCAAAATTACACACACTGCCACTGAGATCGTAACATCGTATCATTGAAATACGTTATGTATAAAATTATCTCCCCTGCCGAAGATAATTGGACGCTGGGCCGGAGGTAGCCCGCGGGCCTCGAGCTTGACACGTATGGGTAATGAAGAGGAAAAGAAAACGTGGGTTAGGGACATTTCCTACATCCATTTGACCCCATCACAATTAAATTTCCCGCATCATAAGTTTCTCTGCTTGTTTTTAATTTTTCGCTTCATTTCTTTGTCGCAAATCCAAATAATTTCAACCTTATGTGGGCAAACTCGGCGCCAATCTTGTCTTGTTCCTTTTTTAAAACACAAACTATAAAGATATCTTTTGCTTAGTTAATGTAAAACAAGAAACAACAACACAGCGTAAAGCGACATCAACAAAAAGAAGGCATAATAGATGGGATAAATTATTTGCATTCAAAAAATGTTCCATTCTTAATAAGAGTAAGTAAAGTAAAGTACCCGTCGTACCAAACTGATCATAGGGCTAGTGAAGCAGCGATCACCAGTTTCTGTGGCCATGGCATATTATGGGATGTGTGGCCATCACACTGCCCAGCCGTCTCTACTTTACTTCAACTAATGTCAGATACTCATCAAAGCTAGGTAGACTCAGGGACACCCTCAAATTCTGGGGAAAAATCCTTTCGAGCCCAGGACCTTCGGATCGGCAGTCGAATGCGCTGCCGCTCGGCTACCGTGCCCCAATCTTAATAAGAGATTACCGAATGAGAACAAGAAACTGGAAACCTTCACACACACACACATAGACTGTATCACTAGGCCCAACGGGAATAAAGGAGGAGACTGCAACACACTGTGGGGTGTATGAGATAGTGCTGCACATTGAGGCCACAACAGACCACTGTAGGCCATCCACTGCATCCCAAGCTATCTCTAACCGTCTGTACATTGTCTTACCGTTGGAATACGATAGACGGGACGAGAGAGTGGGGCTGGCGATCAGCTGCAACCCTTCTCACTTTAATCAAAATAAAGCGCACGTTACGTCTCCGAATATCTTTAAACGCAGATAGAAAAGCCAAGAAGACCGGCAAGGCGCTGCCAGACCCCCACGACCGCGTCATTTGTTTGCAATACCTGCAATAGAACTTTCAGGGCCCACATATAGGACTGACAGGTCACCAAAGAGGCGAAAAATGCGACTGGGAGACGTGGTCATCCTCGGAAATGAGGGACGAACAACAACAACAAAAAATATCAGAAACGTAATGTTTAAATAGTGGGGAGCCGACTCAGCTAGCTAGTAAAAAAAAACAACAACAAAACTTACTGAATCATTTAGAAACAAATAGCCTAATGCGATTTTTTATATTTTGTTTTACAAACAAGGTGGCAATTTAAAAACATGGCAGACGTACACGCAACTTCTGCAGCAGTTATGAGTTCACGTCATCTATCATTCGCGGCGACATATTTTTTTATTTTATGCTTTTACTTTTAGTTTTAGCATAGACTATAATATACATGGACCGCTTGCTTTAGTATTTCTGCTATATGATGACTTGAAACACTGATTTTCGGAATTCCTGATTATAAATAAAGTAATTGCTATACAGGAAATAAAGTTATTGATATACAAGTTCCGTTTTATTTAACCGCTATGATTTTCTCAATGAAAAATTAAAATCGAAAGTTGTACGGAGCGGAAACATTTATAGATCAGTGTTGTGTGCGCACGGAAAAAGAACAAAAGCTCTAAAAATAGAGCAGGCGGTCCATCTTATTATAGTCAATGATAATAGGATTAATAGGCCTACAAGTATTCATTTAAAGTCGAAAAACATGCGATTTAATCAAACGGAACATGAATGACAAATACTTTATTTAGAATCGGGAATTGCAAAAAAAAAAAAGAAGAAGATAATAGCATACAAAACTAAAGCAAGCGGTCCATGTATATTATACCGTAGTCTATGGGTTTTAGTTAACGCGTGCTCCAGCTTACATTTATCTGATATAGGGGAAGTAACAACACTTAGTTTGTTAGACGCTAAAAAGCATTTCAAGGGTTGACTACCGTATGTCCAGATCTTATCGGCACTATTACTTTTGTGTTGAGAATTTGGAACTGGGACGAATTGACTAGGAAAAAGCTATGCAACACTTTTGTGTTGCGTTTCGAGAATTTGGAACTGGGACAAATTGACTATAATGAAGCTAAGCAGAAATAATGTGCTTGAGGAAAGGCATAGACTGGGAAATCAAGGTGTTAATTTAATCGTTATATATTAAGAAGTTTATAAGAAAATGAAACAATGTAAAGTATTCTAATAAAATAGTTGTAACCCACTGCACTCATAAATTTGAGCTAACATTCTATTAAGCTTACAGTTTGATAACGGACAATAAATAGTATACAATAAGGATTATTCTTAAGAAACAAGGACACATTTTGTTTTAAAATGCTCAATAAAGTATAAAATAAAATGAGTGTCTGTTGTGATACAAAAATAGAACATGTTTAAACAATTTCACCAGCCATTAATTTTCTATGTACCTATGAAAATTATTTTGAAAAGAATTTAATTGTATTTATCAATGTTGTTGTCTTTAATAATATTTAGAAACATGTATTTGTACTGATTTATCTTGTCCTATAGGTTTGATGCATTTTATCAACATTTGGAAAATCCAACCTTCTCATGGATACCTACTATCTTGGGCAATATACGTAACTACAAATAAACATTATTTATTCCGTTGTTCTGTTTCTTTTTATAAAAATTTATAAACATTTACTCCGATTTCTTTTTTTCTTCAGGATATATAAGAAGAAGAAAGTTAAAGTAGTAAAGTTTATCCCAGACCAAATTGATCCATATGGACGGTGAAGCAACATTAACCAGTCTCTGTGGCCACGACATACTAGGAGATGTGTGGCCAGAACGATGCTCAGCCGCCTTTACTTTACCCCAACTATTGTCAGGTACCCATCAGAGTTGGGTAGACTCGGGGACACCCTCCAATCCTGGAAAAAGATCCTAGTCTTCACAAGGATTTGAACCCGAGACCTTTGGATAGCCAGTTGACCGCGCTGCTACTCTGCTACCGTGCACCCCAAGAAGAATAAAACTTTAATAATTATTTTAAAATAAATTTTACCATAAATGTAGGACCTAGGATAAACACAGAAAATTGTAAATACTTAAAGAAAATCAGCGTAATTTTAACTCTGAAAATTAAACCAAACTAAATTAATACATTAATTTCAAACTATAAAAAAAACACTAAAAGTAGTAAAAGAGTATATTTTTTTTTACAAGACAGTTTTTACTTTTATTATTTTTTTTGTGTCCATTAAAATATTTTTTTAATGACCTTCACAATAATTGCACAAACAACATTTTAATTGAACAGAAAAAAAAGTGGGGGGGAAGGGGGGAGGTGGATATAAAAAAAAACATACTTCAAAGATACAAAGAAAAAAATGTGTCTAAGTCATCTCAATGCTTATTGCTAACAACACATAGTCAACAACAACAATCAAAACTACAACAAATGAAGATATACGAAAAAAACCTCAGTGAATGAGACTCAAATAAAAAGCAGACAAATTCAAGGAGAAAAAGAACAGTCAAAAACATTTTTCCACACAATTTCAATCCACAAGCAAAAGGGGGCTCTCAACCAGAACATGAAAAAAACAACAACACACAAACTCAACAAACTTGTTGAACTTTCCACAGCTAAAGCAAAGAAATAAAACCATACAGATATGAAAACCAGTATCAGTACAATTTTGAAGAAGAAAAAAAAAAAGAGGATGCAATCACAAGTAGTAATAAACAACAACACAGTTTTGAAAATAGAATCACATATTGAAATGTGTAAGAATGGTCATACAGTGTTTCTTTTTTGTATTTTTTTTTTTTTTAGATTTGCCAATGTATTAAAAAGTATAATTTTTGTTTTCCTTCAAATACAGGTTTAATTAGGGTGCACCCTTCATGGTGTCTATAACTCTAATTAATATCACTATTAAAACGGTTGACTCTACACAATTTAATGGCAAAAAAAATAACAACCATCATTGACGCTAACAGTGTATAAACTATTCCACTCTGTAACAATCTCTTCTTTTTGCCAGCCTTAAAATCATATTCATGAAATTATAGTTGAAAATATTTGAATGGTAATAACAAAAAAAGAATAGTCATGCATCAGTAAAAAAAATTTCTGCAAGAAATATACCTCCATGTTAGCCAAACAAAATATTAAAAAACTATAATTTTACCACCTTGTATGTATATATATATATATATATATATATAATATATATATATATGGTGTGGGATGGCTGAGCATTCGACTGACTTACGTACCGAAGCCCCTGGGTTCAAATTCTGTGGAAGGCTAGGATTTGTTCCCAGGACTGGAGGGTGTCCCTGATTATACCCAGCTCTGTTGGGGTACATGACATTAGTTGGGGTAAAATAAAGGCGGCTGGGTATTGTGGTGGCCACACATCCCTAAGTATGCCGTGACCACAGAAACAGGTGAATGCTGCTTCACTGGCCCTATGGATAAATTTGATCTGACGGGTACTTTACTTTATGTATATATAAAAATAGCTTAACAGAATCATCGAGTAAATAAACTAGTTTCTATAGCTAGAGATCAACCAAGTCAAAGTATTTAAAAAAAACAAACTTTTTAAGCTAAATATATTTTCAAAATAAACATACATCCCTGTTGATTTTACAAGCTGCCAAAAATCACTCTATTTTAAAACCCAGCCTAAGGTACAACCTATACATGTAAACAAATGTGCACAATTCACAAAATGCGTCCACCCTAACATTTAAAAAAAAAAAATCTATCTTGAAACTGCTTGATGAGAAGTGAGAGCAATTTCAAATCAAATCAATGAACAACAGTGTAAAACCTCAACAAACAGTTCTTCCATTGATATATATATATATAAACGTGTCAACGCTAAAATGACTAAGCCAGTAGTCCTATGTATGTCTGTACTACCGTAAACTGATAAATAAAACAGTTGTAAATAGATAGGAAGAGAGAGGAAAAACAAACTAAAACTTTTTTTTTTGTTGAGAAGCACAAAAACCCACACCAAGTATTCAATGCTTATATAGACTATATACAAATAAATTTGACCAAAAAGATTTAAACTAAAGAGTCTTAGTATTCAATGCTTATATAGACTATATACAAATAAATTTGACCAAAAAGATTTAAACTAAAGAGTCTTAGTATTCAATGCTTATATAGACTATATACAAATAAATTTGACCAAAAAGATTTAAACTAAAGAGTCTTTAATAGAGAAATATTTTCTTACTTTCTGAATAGAAATTGACCTTTGAATACCGAAACCCTGACTAACGCGAGTTTAAACCACAAAGACCAAATAAAGGGATCACTTCTATTAGACAATTTCAAACAAACACAAAATTACCATTTTTGTATCTTATTTTTTTAACTGAAAGTGAACTAAATCACAAAAAAAAAACAGTAAATATTTTTGTGTAGACAGATGGAAATGCCACTAGTAGCCACACTCTAACCCCATCGCTGAAAGGGGGGGGGGGGGGCTAAGAGACTATTACAAGAAGTCATGGGAAAGAATGACATTCAAGAAAAGTTTGGGGGGGGGGGGGGGGGGGTGACTAAACTATAAAGAGAGCTTAAAAACCATTGGAAAATTTCTGAATTAAAACTTTTACAAAATCATACACATGTGTAGATATTTATATATATATATATATTTAAATATATATATATATGATTATATATACACATGTAAATTACACAATAAATATTAGCTTATTTACAAATGACAAAAAAAAAGAAGTGTAAATTAATTAAAATACTACAACAACAAAAAAAAGACTATGTATATATTTATATATATTATATTATATCTAAGAAAATTGTTTAGTTAAATTGAAGTTGTACATAATTACCTCCGTTTTATTTACAATGTCAAGAAATCTGTGTTGACTATCTTCTAACTATAAACGGAAAAATCACGAAAAAAAGTGTACCCAACTGATAACTTCTGACTTTCTTTCAACTTTTTAGCTGCTTAGCTTTTTTTTTTGTTGTGAGCTGAATAGGGGAGATAACTTAACACAACTAGGAACCTTTGTGCAACTATTTCTTTAGACAAATAAAAACATTTAATAGTAAGCGAAGTCAAGGAGATACCACGACCTACATAATATAGAAGGCCATATCACTTTTTTAGGGGAGTGGGGGAGAGGTGGTGAAGGGGTATGAAAAACTAACTTTAAAATGTGGACATTTTTTTTTCCAACAGTCCTATTTGATTGTCATCTACTAACTATTCCAATGGTACTGCTAGTAAATGAATTATTGGCTACACTTGATATTTCAGTATAATTGCTTACAGCTCACAACTTTCTTGTTTGTAGGAAGTCTTTAGTTTTGTGTTTTTATTTTTTTCTAAACACACACCAGAGACAGTGGAAAGGAGGAGTATAGGGGGCCTGGGGAGTGGGGGGGTCGGGGGCATTAAACAGGAGGATTCAAATGTAGCATTGAGTGAGTAATCGAGAACTTTGTATTTATAAAGCATGTCTCATAGCTGTAAGACCAACAGATTTAAACCACGAAATTGACAAACAAACAAAAAACAAACGTGGATAAATGCATCATGTCCAATCAGTTTTTTTAACATAAAGCACAAGTTCTACAAAACCAAAATCAAGAGGGAGGGAGGGGGAGAAGGAGGGGGTAGGGGTTAGACATATATTACCCCCCCACCCCGTCTGATTTCAGAGATACCTTCTCTGCCTCCATAAAAGAATAACATTCTTACAGAAAGAAAAAATAATTCACTTTCCTCTGAGACAAACATATGTTGTTAAATCTCACAGACAAAAAAATAATAATTTTGAAGCACAAATATCCACTCGAGATATAGTGAGAGAGAGACTCACAGAAAATGTGTGTACAGTATACATTTACATTTTAATACATTTTAAAAGAAGTAAACTCAAGATTAATTATACCGTGTAGATAAAAAATAAACAATTGAACACCATTGAAACCAAAAAAAAATCATCTGTGATTTCTTTTAAATCTTTTGAAGAAAAAAAGGTGTGGTTAAAATTTGTTCAATATTTTAACTGATGTTTTAAAATTACATTTTGAAGTGTGCATTAAAATCACTTTTAAAATCATAGTCAATCGCCTCTGTAAAAGTGTACCATAAAAACTATGTAGAACAAAAGACTAAAATAAGAATTTGCTAACATTGGCAAAGAGAACTGTCTATTAAAAAAAGGACTCTGTAAATTGTAAAAAAAAGAAATATTATTTGTTACTGTAATCCCCCGGGGACTCCAAAATCGCTGAATATGAAAACTATTTTAAAATCGTTCCATTGTTCACATAAAAATATTGAAAGGAGAATAATGTACACACTGTGCAGTAACTTTGAGACAAAAGAATGGCTTATATGGCTCAGTTGAACGCGTGATAAAACAATTATTTTAATTTTAAAATCATTTACTAGAACTGTAAAAAAATTGTTATTTTAAAACACTGTTTGGTGTCTTTTAAGATGAAAATTACAGAACACAAAAATTCCATAGCAAACTGTACAGAAGATAAAACATAGCAACAAAACTATACAATTAGAAGAGAAGTGACAATGAAAAAAAATCAATTTTTGTTTTTAAAAAAAACTTGACAACATTGAACTCAGGTATCCATGAACAAAAAGTAATCCAATAAATGCACATTGAGTTGTACGCAACAACCATCAGTATCAAAACTGTTCTTCTCCAGTAAGGATTGTGAAAAACAAATAAAAACACAACATCGTAACAGTGCATTCCTGTAGAAGTTCCAGCACTTTAAATGTATATTTGCACACACATGTATGTCCATCAGTCTTTCTACAATCATTATGCAAAGTTTCCGTTAGGGAAAAAAGAAAAATCAATTTTAATATAGTCTTTTACCACTTTTTGATAAGTCTATTTGAAGCTGCTAGCCACACACACACTTGTCTTTAAGTATGGTGTATTTTTGTGTTGTTTTTTCTACCAAGTTACATGCCACATGATCAAACTCAGTGAGTGGACAAACTAATGCATCATGATGCTGTCTGTTGGAAGCTTGTCAATGATGTTGTTCACATCCACGATCTTGTGGATCCAATTGTAGATTCTCCTCAGCGCGTCGTTGATGCGGTCCACGCAGTTCTTCCACACCAGCCTCTCCAGCCTGGGGTTGTCCACGACGCTGGGCGGGTATTTCATCACCAGGTAGTGGATCGCGGCCATTTTTGCCGGGTCCAGGGCCTTGTTCTTGTTCTCCATCTTCTTGCCGTTGATGTAGAAAACTCCAGAGACGTTGCGGTCGTACACCTCGCCGAGGGTGAAAATGCGAAATACAAGCTCCTTGGCCAGGCGCTCCCTGCGACCTTGACAAGCTGACTCTGCTTCTTTGAGCACGGTGGAGCAAATGCTGATCTCTGACGTTCCAATGCTGCGAACCAAGGGTTTGCGAGTTGAAGACATGGCAGAAATTATCTGATCTGAGCTCATGTTCTTTTGGAAATCTTCCACCAAAATCTCCCAGAAGCGAGGATCCAATATGACAGTCTTGGGGTTAGATGAGGTGTTCGAGAAACGGGCGTTGGGCTCTTTACTGCTGCCGGGGCCCAACTCAAACTTCTGGTTTTCATTTCCTTCATCGTAGACGGTGACTGCGATTCCACTCTGGCTATCCACGATTGGTACGTTGATGTCCGAGGTCGGAACAGAGGCATTGTTCACCGCCACAGGGATCATATCCTGCTCACAGGGCAGTTCCTGCACTGTGCTGGAGGCTGTCTCAGGGGTTTCACTAGGGCTCGGCGCTTCCATCATGGCTTGACCTTGCACCATGGACACGGTGCCCACGGGAATAAAAAGATCTGAGTTGGAGTCACTTCTTTTAAGCTCTTCGGTGGCTGTGTAGTCTGAGATGGTGAGGTAGTTGGACAGGGCAGCCTTCAGACTGGCCTTCGTGACAGCCGCGTTGGTTATGGTGGTGCTGGACATCACAGAGGGAGCTGAGGATCCCGGGAAGATAGGTTTAGGCTTATTCATAGGTTTGATGTTTTTGTTGGCAGCTATCTGTGCAGCTGTCATAGACACTGGATGTGGGAATAGATGGTTCTCAATTCTCTCAACTCGTTTGTTCAGCTCAAACAGGACACTATGTGAGTCTTTCACCATGCCAATCATTTTATCAATTTTGGCTCCCAGCTGCAGGAAAGCCTGAGGAGATATCTGTGCAGCCGGGGCCTGCATCTGAGGGAAGAGAGATTGAACGGGAGGAAGGACTAAAGAAACCTGGGGTAGATGCCCTCCACCTCCCTGAAGTTGCATCCCTTGGGCTATCAGGTGCTGCTGCTGTCCTTGAGGTGCTGGCTGCATCTGTCTTGTTGTTTGAATGTGTCTCTGCTGGCCGTCTGCGGTTGTCAGAACCACACTTTCCCCGTTGGCAGTGGTCAGCTGACCATCTTGAGTGAGGACAACATTCTGGCCAAGCGCTTGCTGTAAGTTTTGCTGTGTGAGAACAATATTATGCCCTAGCTCATCCACTTCAGTCTTCACAATGAAGTTACCCAAAGTCTGCTGCCCAGGGGCAGCAATTACAATATTCTGACCATGATGGGCACCGTGCGACTGAATCACATAGTTCTGACCAGCTTGCTGCGTGTGTGGGGACGCTATGATCATGTTCTGACCACCCGCCAGGGAGAATGTGACCACCTGGCCGCCTTGCTGCACCACAGCAGATTCAGCGCTAACTTGGGCGGCATATGCCTCGGCATAATTCTGGACCTGCTGGCTAGTGATCTGAGCCTGGGTAGCCACCTGGGCCTGAACCTGCTGATTGTTAACTTCAATTGTCTGGGTCTGAGCCTGGTTGTTTTGGTTACCAGAGTTGTCCTGCACCTGATTGGCAGCTACAAGTGTGACGTTCATGTTTCCTGCCAACTGGGCCGGGATGTTCTGCCCATAAGAGTTGGTACTTGAAATAACTTGACTGTATGCTGGGGTCGAGGCCATCTGCTGGGCATGGCTGTAAGCCTGGGCTATCATCTGGCTGTTCAGTCCAGGCTGAGCCTGGGAGAACGTCACCCCATCCTGCGTGTAGCTAACCACATTGGGATTCATCAAGAGGTCAGCCAAGGGTTTAGCCTCATTGTACTCCCCATGGTTAAACTCGGCCGTGTAAAACTCGTTATTCTTCTGCTCCGACAGCATGTCCAGGGATTCCCGGATCTCGTCGGAAAGCTGAAAGTACTGCTGTATGTGCTGCTGTTGCTGGGGCACCTGCTGCTGTTGTTGCTGCTGCTGCACGGGCTGACCATTTTGTGGCCCCGGGTGATTAGCAGGAGGCTGCGCCGAGACAGTTGGGGTGGGCACCACAGACTGCGTCGAGTCAGCTGGAGTGCTCGTGGCAGCAACAGAATTCTGGAGAAGAAGCCAAAAAAGAAACCTTAGTTGCGAACAGGCAAACCAGGATCAGAAAGAAAACATACAAAAAATCAGAGGGATTTAAATTTCTAAAGGCAATGCACCATTGTTTATAAAGTAGACTAAGTTTATGTGACTTAGCTCACCTTGTTTGCCTTTAGCCTGCTCAACAAAACGCCTAGTGGCCCAAACTTCCATCATTACCAAGTTAATCAAATAAAAAGATGTATTCCATACACAAAAAATTGAAATGGTTTAATCTGTGTAAAGGTTTCTGGAGGTTTTTCCATAGAAGTTTTTAACTCAGATTTTTTCAATACTCCAGTTAAAATACTGGGTATACTGACTTAAAATATACTAGGTTGAATACTTCCATACGCAAAATAAAATATACTGTATATATAATTACTGTACGTAAGTTCAAATATACTGTATGCCTGGACGAGTAACTACTGTTAAAATATATGTGTGTACCCTTTTTAAATATACATATGAAAAGTAAAAACAATGGTGCATTTTTGTTTTCAAGGTATAGTTTATTTTAGGTGTATTCTGGACATTTTAACTAAAGAAAGACATTTTCAAACAAAGTCTCAAATGAAAAATGTTTTTTACGTAGGAAGCCATAATGCAACCTTTGTGCACACAACACAAATAAGCAAGCAGGCAGCACAATTGGGAGCGAGCAGAGGAAGCAGAAAAATTAAAGAAATAAAATAAACTAAAGGCACAATCAATGCACAACATTAAGCAGAAGGCTGATAACGTTACAATGCCTCAAGATCATACAAATGAAAAACCACATATGACAACGTAACTAGTTAATATGTATGGATACGACTTAAATAAAAAAATCTGTGAGTAAAATAACAACAACAAAGTCTTCAAAGACAACATTAAATGTCATTTTAAAGAACCAAACGCTATACAAAAAAAAGCTTTAAAAGTCAAAATGTACCATTCGCAATATTATTTTTCCCATGAGTTGGGACTAATAACTGAATAACTAAAAATCAGCCCTCTTTTCTGGTTGTCAAGCTTCTAGAAAGTGTGTTTTAGATTTTTAAAATCCTAAGAATACACTCACTATGAGAAGCGAAACGCCTTGTTTCATCAAGTACATTTGTTTGTCAACCAAACATTGCTTTTCTAAAAATGCACTTTGTCATTCAATTCAAAAGTTGCAATAATCACACCGTGAAGTCTATCAAGGTAAGATAGGAACTACTAACCTTTTTCTTCTTCAGTTTTTTCGAGTGCATGTCCATGAGTGACTCTGGACGTTTAGATTTCTGAAAACAAACGACATCCAGCTTTTAAACAACATTGAACAGGTTGAAAATAAAGTATCAGTGCAATAGGAGAATAACGGCTAGAAAACCACGAGGATTTCTTCTGATTTAAATACCGGTACCTAGACAGTAACACGACCAGTTTTATTTTAAGTGTTAGCTGTACCACCCTAAACCCTTAGAAATACAAAATTGTTTTTTGGACCTTTAACATAAAGGTTTTTTCATAGCTTTGATATCTAAAAAATACCCTAGTGCAGGGGTCGGCAACCTACGGAACGCATACCAAACTGGAGCAATTTTCAATGGCATGTAGAAAAACATCAAAAAGACTATTGAGACTCGAAAATTGAGTGTTAGAGCAGGATTATTTTTAGTATGATGGCACGCTGAATTATTTCGAAGCACAACTTTGTGTACAGTATTAAACAAATAATCATAAAAGTGGTAATTATATCATGTTTTGTATTGTTCTTGAGAGGGGATGATTATACAGTGAAATATAGTAGTTGATCTCTTTCTTTCAATAATGGTCTCAATATTACACATGACACTGTTCATCTTAATACAGATGTCAGCTATCATTTTACCATAAATGTCATCGGTACATTCTGTTACTATCAGACATTAGTTCCTACTAGGCGATGCCATGAGCTAAGAGTTCAGTACAAGGTTACTCACATAATGGGCCCATGATAAACATTCTGCCAGAGACTGGTTAAAGGATACAGCACTATATATGTTTAAAGTTCATATCTTATACATTACAGACGCTCCTTCAATAAAGAAGATTATTGCGTCCTACGCTCATCCGTGGTCCGAGTCTAGTCTTGCATTTTTATTAATGTTTTAAATGGTGTTAAGTTACTGGTTTTCCTGGTTTGTTCAGGCAACCCATTCCATGCCCGAATTGCCACTCGAGAAGAAAGAGTACTTATATGCATTTGTCCTCACATAAGGGACAAGGAAAGTGTTTTTGTCTTTATGTTTATCTGAGCTTTGCAACAGGTTGTTATTGGGTTGTATTTCTAAATTAGAGTTCAATGCCTTATGTATTATTACATTATTATGTATCTAAATGAATACTCCCATCCCACTTTTCCAAGTAGCCTTGTATGAAGGAAATCTACTTGTCTGGGCTAGCTAGCAGTGTCAATTGATCTATGAAAAATATATGAGAAAAAATATATGAGTTTGGTACTGGAAGGGTTAAGACAGGGGTCTGCTACCTACGGCACACATGCCAGACTTGCCGCACAGTAATTTTTAATGGCATGCAAATGACATCCAAAAAAGTTTGAGCAGGATAACTTATCTTATACATTACAGACGCTCCTTCTATAAAGAAGATTATTGCGTCCTATGCTCATCAGTGCAGTGGTCCAAGTGTAGTCTTGCATTTTTATTAATGTTTCAAATAATGTTAAGTTTTCCTGGTTTGTTAAGGCAACCCATTCCATGCCCAAATGCCACTCGAGAAGAAAGAGTACTTATATGCATTTGTATTAGGCTGTTAGCATGCTGAATGAATAAGAGATTCTACTTTGGCACACTATTAACAAAAAGTTGCTGCTCCTAGACTTCCTGTTATACATTTTTAAGGGAATTACTTTTGATCTGATAAGGATGATTTTACAATAAAGGAATAATTATTCAGTAAATTAAAAAGCTTTGTTGAAATTCTGCGGTAATTACAAATACATTTCCAATGGAGTACAATAAGAAACGGTAATTAAAAACTACATAAAGAAACTGTTAAGTAATGACAACAATAAAACACAGAACTAGTTCAGGTGTACACAAAATACAAAAGCATTTAGATGCAACCAATGCAGTTAAAATATATGCAATTGCAACTGTTGGGCTATGTTCTTTATCACCTGCAAAACAATCTAGATTGACTATTTTGCTTTTGGGATCATGCTCCCACAATAGATTTTATAGTCTATTACTTTTATAAGGGGTTGGGCTTCAAAATCTTATTAGTGTCTGCATCTTATTCCAGTCCTGTACAGTGGCCTAAACATGCTAAGTTCCTGCTAGGTTCCTGCTAGGTTATAGGTCATCAGTAGCCACAACATGTTAGTTTCATTGCTGTGATCTTCTAAAAATATTCAAACTGAAGTCATAGGCAGCTATAACATGCTAGTTTCATTTCTAGGGATCTTCTAAACATATATATTTATGCAGAAGTCATCGGCAGCTATAACATTCTAGTTTCATTCCTGGGATCTTTTAAATACATAGAATCAAACAGAAGTAATCGGTAGCTATAACATTCTAATTTCATTGCTGGGATCTTCTAAATATATATATTAATCAGGCAACATCAGCAGCTATAACTTTCTAGTTTTATTTCTAGGATCTTCTAAATACATAGAATAAACAGAAGTCATCGGCAGCTATAACATTCATGTTTCATTTCTAGGGATCTTCTTTCTCCTTATTAGCAGCTATAACATTCTAGTTTCATTACAAGGTATTTCTACACACACAGTCATACAGATTCAACAATATTTGTACTCAAGAAAGAAAAAAATAATAATTTGCTATTCAAGAGCTAAATAAGAGATCGCCTAGCAACATAACCAAAACACCCTATTATTTTTTTTTTTTAATTTAGCTCGACTTATGTTGGAACTAATGCTTTGAAAATAAAATATCTTAGTATGCAGGCATAGGTGTGAAATAAGCAAAGCACATCAAATTACACAGGCAGAACTATATGTTGACATAATACTACTTAGACATACAAAGCTTGGGGGGTGAAAATTTTAAAATACAAATGAACAGCAAACAAAATTTAAAAAAGACAAACTGAAACTGAAGAAAGAGGCAAAACATTTGCTCACATTGTAATCATCAACTTGCTGCTGCATCTGTTCATCCCTGACCAAGACTACTTTTTCTTCATCTCTCTTCCGTTTCTTGCCTTTACCATTGTCCTTTAGAAAAAGATAACATTTACCTTCATCATTTAGGAAAAGAAAACAATAATTGTAATCAGTTTTCATTCAACATTTAAAACCAATTATAACTCCTTTTTTGTGAGTTTCTTTTACATAGCAATTTTAAACATACTAAACCAGGGCTCTTACTCTTGAAATCATTTTAAAAGTCCCAAGCTTTCCGATCTTTACAAGAAATTTTCACAGACATGGGAAATTATCAATTAGCACTGATAAATGGGGCACGGTAGCCGAGCGGTAGCGCGTTCGACTGGCGATCCGAGGGTCCTGGGATCAAATCCTGGTGAATCCGGGATTTTTCCCAGGACTTGAGGGTGTCCCTGAGTCTACCCAGCTCTGATGGGTACCTGACATTAGTTGGGGTAAAGTAAAGGCGGCTGGGCATTGTGCTGGCCCCACATCCCCTAGTATGCCGTGGCCACAGAAACTGGTGAACGCTGCTTCGCCAGCCCTATGATCACTATGATCCGAAGGGTACTTTACTTTTTTACTGATAAATAGCAGTGTGTAGAGATAGTCAAAATTTCTTTTTACTCTTTACATATGTCTCTTAGAGCTTATTTAAGAAAGAAATAGGGTGTGGAGGGGGGGGGGGGGAAGGGTATGACTTAAAAACTTAACTACATTGCTATGCACTTTAATAAAATTTAAATTAAATTAATGATTCTTGGGAAGTTTTGTCCATTTTTGAGAAATCAGCAGACTTTTCCCAAACCTTGGTCAGTTTTCTTAATTGAAAACTCAAGTCAGTTTTTCAAAAACTTTACTAAACGTATGAACCTTGTAAACAGATGCTAGAATAAATCTTTTTGAATTAACCAGTAATTCAAATGTAAAAGCACATATATTAGTTCACAGGGGTTCTAACATTTTTTTCAAAGAAAATTCACAACTATTTCATGACTTTTAGAAAACTAAAACTATAAAATTCATGACTATAAGCACTTGACAAAACAGAAGATAAATTTAGAATTTAGAAGATAAAATATTTACACACGTTTAGGGTTCTTGCACAAAAGTCCATTTAAAAACCTAAATTTAAGGTGGGTTATAATTAAAAAGGATATGACAGAAAACTATTCGATAGTGTAATTCATTTACAATTATTGAATATACTTCATATACAGTGGTACCTCAAGTTACAAACCCCATAAGGTTACGAATGATTCAGGAACAAATTAAGTTCTTAACCTGAGGTACCACTTTATTGAAAAGGATAGAGGAAACAAACAGATTGAAAAGTATTTAAAAACACATAGCTGTCAGGCCAATTGTCCTGGCTAAAATGTAGAAATTCCTGGTTTTTAAAACCATGAATTATTTTTTAAAATTCCTTTCTAAATTTTGGATGTGTGAGAGCCTTGAGCTCAGAGCACAATGTATTTATCCCCAGTACCACGAATAAATTGATCACCGAATCTAGTTTTACTTAACCACAAAGTAAGAATATAATTAAAATTGTCAAAACTCAACTCAATGAAGCTATTGAGTGTGACATTATTTATAAGGGATAAAAACATCTGCAATGTTTGATTTGTTCCATGTTTGTAAAGTTTTAAATCATTATTTAGTTTTTTATCTCTTAGCCTATAGATTGTATCCGTGTTCTGAGTTGTCTGTCAAATGCGCTCTGAGCTTGCATTATGCTTGTTGGCAGCGCTATACTATACAAATGTCATTATTATTAATTTTTTGTATAAAAGAAGTTTTCTAACACCTCTCTAACAATCTCAATGTTAGTTGAAGATAAAATATCAGGGCATCCTGTTTAAATGAGCATGTAACTCAAATGCTAGCATGTGCCTTAAGTAACAGGATTTTGAATAGATTGGAAATATAAGTCGAATTTTTTATTAGTAATTATTTCATACAATTATATGCATCAAATTTGATCAAATTTAAATGACCACATTAAATTAGTTATTACAGTTACAGCATAATTTTAATAAAGCTTTCAATGTACTATTGCAAACAGGTCTATACTTATTCTCAACACATAGTACTTGTGTAATATTACTGTAAGCCTATACTTTTTAAAATAAGTCTATGGTAGTAACCGGCATAGAAAGAAAAGGAAGGAGCAAAGTATTCATCCAAGTGTTGCACTCATTTTTGGGGCTATGATTTTAAAAAAAGAAGGAAATATAGCTTTAAAAAAAAACAACTACAAACCAATTTCAAGTTTTTATTTATTTAAATTTTAAAATTGAGACTCAAAAAATGAGAACTACATGAATTTGTTTTAATTTTTTTTTTTCAAATCCCTGTCACTTTTTTTTTGGATGGGGGGGGGGTCAAGGTCATGCTAATAAGTAATCCAACAGAAATCAAACATGACACATATACAATTTTAAAAAATTACCTTCTCTTTCTTGCAAGCAGCCGTTTCTGTCCAACCAGATCTGTCTTTGTCTTCTGATCCTCCCCCACCACCTTTACTGAATGTCCTGCTCTGCAGACCAAAGTTTTTCCCCATTTCAGGTGGCAGCTCAGTCATCCACTCTTCTCTTTTACAAGGACCTTCCTCAGCTTCAGCCTGACAAACGAAAATATTGCAGAAATATACAATTTGAAGGAAGAAAGAAAAAAAAAAGTGATTTTCTGCATTTTTAGTTTTAATTGTTGCAGTTTTTTTAACAAAAATATGAAGCTTTAAAAAATGGTCACCATCAGCTTTTAAAAAAAAAAACTGTACCCAACAATAGTATTTAAGAATGGTTGTTTAGTAAACAATGTAAAAAGAACACACAAAAAAAACTACTGCATATTACATATAAAATGTATTTCAATGCTTAATAATACATTAACCATGTATTTTAGGCTGATTATGAATTCTAAATGGGCACTGTGGCTGGAGTACTTAAGGTCCTGGTTTCAAATCCTGGTGAGGGCTAGGATTTTTTCCAGTCTAACCAACTCAGACTTTAGTTTGGGGTTAAGTAAAGGGGGCTGGGCATTGTGCTGGCCACACATCCCCTAGTATGCCGTGGCCACAGAAACTGGCAAACACTGCTCCACCGGGCCCTAGGATCAATTTGGTCCGACATGTACTTTACTTTAACTTTTTTTATAACTAAAAAGGACTATAATCTATAGTATAATAGTATGTACCTTAATCGTAAGTTTTGCTTTCATTCTTTTTGATCGTCTTTCAAATTCCTCCGCTGCTTGAACAACATCTTCTCCATCTTGATTCATTTCAGAGGGCATTGGGCCAATATTTCCGCCCTGTAATACACAATGTTTCAAAAAATTGAAAAACTATATATATATTCAGTAAGAAAGAAAAAAAAACACACCATATTTTGGGAAACCATGTACTTTTAACAAGGTTTTAAACCCATGTCTTCAGAATGGCAATTCAAAAGCTACATTACCACCCCCAGTAACAAAAATGATCTTTGTGCCCAATCCATTTGACACAATATAGGCGTTTGATTAACGACTGCTCAACTTCTCTTCAGGGTCATTCATTAAAAAAAAAAGTTTATATCTAAGTATATATTTTGCCGTTTTGTACATTTCAGTGGAATTCACATACTTTCCATTACCTCTGTCAGTTTTCCAAAAGTTTCCCAAATTTTGCCAATCAAATCTGTTTTTTTTCAAAACTTTCCCAAACTATACGAACTCTGAATATGTGAGTCCATCATTATAAGAGCCTACTGGCCAAGTATAAGATTGGTTGTGACTATGGTTATAAGAAGAATTAATGCATCTATTTGACTAAAAAGGATTAAAAACAAAACTTAAAATGATTAAATAGTAGTTATCTATCTTGGTTGCTTTTTTTAAAAACTCATTTGCTACTACCCCGACTGAATGCGGCACACCCCCCTCCGTACTAATGCGCCCAAAAGCGGCCCACGTGTGTGACTAACCTGTTGATATTTATAGATTTTTCACCACGCATTCTGTGGGTGTGATTTTACTGCAAGCATGGCTTTTAAAAGGTAGGAGTATAGTCTGTTTCGTAAAAAAAAAACACGGATGTTTTTAATAAGTTTTGTTTTTTTGCGATGCGCTTTCAAAGTACAGGTAGTTTTCACTGGTCTTGTAATACTTTTTTTACAGCCTTCGCCTTTAATTTTTTACTATATTAATCAATAGCTCTATACCTCCAAATATAACATTTAACAACAGTTCTGATAATAAGGATGCTGCAGATGAATTTTCATTACAACTCGATTTATGGGCTTTATGATACTTTATCGGACTTCGACGCTAGGGCTAGTTAAAATATTTAGCCAAATCCTAGGGTCGCAACACTCAGCGAATGATTCTACTGATAATTTGCCATTTTTTATGTATAAAAGTATAAATTTTTGAAAGCTAACATATTTATCTATTTTATGATGTAATTTTTAGTAACTTTGGGGAATATTTAGTCTTTAAAAAAAATATTTACAAATAATTTACTAAATTTAATGAGGAGTTCCCTTGGCTAGTATTTCAGGGGTGTCTTTGGAAACTAGGTTAGTAGCAAACTCACATGAGTTAAAGTAATATTTTTACCTGGTTGTCTCCTTCATCATCGTCATCATCATCTTCTTCATTGTCTTGAATTGAATACTCCGGGGACATTTCAGTATCCATTTTAACCGTTAGCTGACCCTCATCACTAAGATCATCACTGTCAGAGGATTTCTGCATGCCAGGTGGAAGGGTGGGGCCAATAACCCTGCCCTTTTTTGAGGATGAACTTTTTGCAGCACTCTTTTTAGACTTGCTGGTTACAACCATACCTTTACATAAAATATCTGAAACAAAATAAAAAGGATGCATTGTAACAGTTAAACAATGTTTGCATAAATAAATAGATGGGACTTTTTTTTTTACATTAAAAGTACAGAAAAGAAATATTATGTTTTATAGTATCAGGCCAGGGTTCCTGCAACAAACTCAAATCAAAATTTCAGGAGTTTTTCTGGAGAAAACCAAAAATTTCAGGAGGTTAGACGAAAAAGAATTCATTTAATATATTCAAATTTGACGAGATTTTCCTGATTTTTTTAAATACTGAAATTTTAGGCGGTTTTTAAGTGTCCACGGGAACCCTGTAGTATTTTTGTTAAATAGGCTAATTGGGGTTGCCCAAGGAAGAGTCTACCCAGCTCTGATGGGTACCTGATTTTAGTTGGGGTAAAGTAAAGGCGGTTTGGCATGGCCGCGTTGTGCTGGCCACACAATTCTAGTATTTAGTAGTATGCCATGGCCATGGCCACAGAGACTGCTGAAGGCTGCTTTATCAGCCCTATGACCTATGACTAAGCCTAAGCCTATGGCCTATGACTATGGGACCAATCAGCCCTATCCTATGCCTATGGGGCCAAGTTGGTCTGACTGGATACTTGACAATTTTACTTTTATAGCTTGTATTATAAATATTTTAAAGGCCCTAGACTAGATCTATATAATATATATTAGGCCTATATAAAAATTAACAAGAAATTGCGCTCGATTTCTATGACTAGTAAGAACTCAATGTGTGTCGAAACAACGAACCCAGCCAAAACCTGGACCTGAGCATTATTTTATTTAGGAATTTAGGCCTAGACTAGATCTAGGCAATCTAGGCCTATTATAGTCTATAGACTACCTACTATTATATATAAAATTATATTTATATATTTAATATAGGGGCCTATATATAATATAGTCTATATATTATATATAGCCTACTATACAGTTATAGAAATATGGCACCTTATATGTAAAGAGAGAGAGAGATACATATACATGCTCTACAGCTTATACTTATAAGCATATCTATAATAATATTTAAAAATAGATATAGGGGTCTAGTAAATAGATTTATATTTATAATAAAATAGAAAACTGCCGAAATGATTTCCCTAACCGACGCTTTGCCTGACCCATAACACGATAATATAAATTGCATCCCTTTACCTGGTGGCAACGCAGGCCCATATTGGTCTCCACTTTCCATAACAATCACCTACGCAAAGTTTATTTGTTTGTCGCACCTTTTTTAGTGAAAAAAGATTTATAATAATATGCATTCTCACAAAAATGTTAACAAAGGGTTAACGGCACCGTACCGCCATCTTAGATTTACCTTTAAGTAGGCGTCCTGTTACAACCTAAATGATTGGTCCAGATAGAAATATAAGCCAATGGATACAAAGCTTTCATAAACTAAGCGGTAATTATCTAAAGACTTGGATCTTGTTATCTTCCGGCTAATTTTCCGAGCAGTTTCTCTGAAATAGAATACGAATTAAAAAAAAGGAGCTGACAAAATTAATGATCATTTAAAATTGGAAAGAAAGTTAAATACTGAGAATGCCACCCAAGGGAAAAGGTGGAGGCGATGGAGCTAAAGGTGGTAAAAGTAAAGGTGCTGAAGGAGCCAGTAGCGCAGAAGGAAAAGCATCCAAAGGAGGAACGGCTGTGAAGGCGTGTATAAATACAGTGTCATTTTCATTTAGTGTAGCCTATAGTCACTATAGAAAAAAAATGCATCTGTTTCTGCTTAATTATCTAATGAATAAATCTCAATAAATCTGTGTATGCCTTTATCTTGATTGGTCCATTTTATACTGAAATCACAATTCACTATTAATCCACCCACTGAACTGATAATTACATCATAATTCGACCACATTATATAAATTTCCTTCTGGCCTCATCAGTAACATCAGCCACCTTTGGCATCGACCATTGTCACCATTGAGAGCATTGACATGGCATTGTGTGTAGGCCTATTTAAATAATGAATAAAATAGGCCAAATATTATTTTTAATGAATAATGTAATGTAAAGTAAAATGATAAAAATGCTTGGTGCAAGTCCCAAGCCCAACGTGTCCCAAGTTAGGCCTACAATTTAACAATTAATAATATAGATCTATATAATATATAAATTTTAAAATTAATTAGAATTAGTAATTTTTTTATTTTATATAGGCTATTAAATATAGGATATAGGGTATAAATATTTTTTTAATGGGGATAGGGGATGAAAATATGATAGAATGTAGGCCTATGTCCTATGTATTGTCACCTGCAAGGAGTAGGCCTGTGCCTATATAAGTTTATAACTATAAGTTATAATAATATGTGCCAAATTTGTAAGCATCTTGATTGGATTTTATAGGCCTACATGATATAGTAAACAATAATTATGAAAGTAAGTGATATATTATAATATCCCAGTGGTTACCAATAAAAAACAAAACTTTTGTATACTATACTCCCGTACCTACCCCTTGAACATACTTTTCATTTACGAGTAGGCCTAACAATACTTTTCTGTATTGCACCAAGGGTTGCCATCTGTCCCGATATATTGGGGCCGTCACCATTATAGACCTTCTTATCCCGACAAGACCCAATTTTGTCCAGATTTTGCAAAATACTGTTACCAGCTTCGCTCAAGTATTGAAGTAGCGCCATCTGTTAGCGCAACATGTAAATGCAGCCTCAGTTAGTTTTGTTTAGGTCAACAAGTTTATGTTGACAAGGTTGTCTCAAGATGGCATTGCATGTTGCGTATACTGTATTGACGATGCAAGTACCTTCTTAATCTAGCGCCATCATTCTTGAAAATACCAGACTGACCGCCGGCATGGGGTTTTATAAATACGTAAAAGGGTAAAAAGACTTACCACTGAAAAAGGTGAAATCTTTAAAAAAATATACTGTACCAACTACTTCTGCCGCAACAAGTTCCACTTAATTGTGTTCTAAATAAAAAGTAATTATATTAATAAAAATACATTGTTACTTCATTTCTGCACCCCATTTCAGAGTGTCCCGACGAGGTCCCAGCTAGATATGGCAACCCTAATTGCACCATTAATCCCTATTATTTAAAATATATATGACTATGAGCAAAGCACTTTAAATGACTTTAACAAACTTGATAACATTAATACTCTATAGTAGACTAATAGTAGGCTATTATAATTTTCCCATGGCAGGATTTGTATTGCTATTTGAAATTCACTATTAGTTTGTGAATACAGAAATGTTATCAATTACAAAAAAATTACGTATTTTATTTAGCGCTATTTGTAAAGGTTAGTCTTCAAATGCCATTAACATCGACCCTATTTTATAAAAAAATAATTTAATACGAATTATCTTTTTTTAATCTTGTTTTTAAAACTGTCAGTATTGTCTGCTTGTTTAATTGTAAGAACCCTTAAAAAGAGAGTGATACTAATTAATAATCATTATATTTATGTAGCTTACTGTTTATTTGGGCATCAATACTTCACCATAAAGTTTTTCTTGTATGTGTGTGTGAAAAATATCGATTGGTTATTTTTTTTTTACATGTAATATAAACACACAAGTTTAAACTATATTTTTAATTGAAATCATTTAGGTTCGCCATATTTTGTGTGAAAAACAGTCAAAAGCTTTAGAGGCTTTAGAAAAGTTGAAAAGTGGAATGAAGTTTAACGAAGTGGCTACACAATATAGTGAGGATAAGGCAAGACAAGGGGTAGGCATTCACTTTGGTCTTTTTTATAGATGTATAATGTATAGTAAGCATGTAGAAAGCATTTATAATATTTTTTACAGTTCATTAACTTTAAAAAAAAGAATTATAAAATTGCTTAGTTTTAAAGATTAGATATCAATTTTTACTTTTTTAAAATTTTACTTGGAATGACTATTCTGTAATTTGATAATTTAAATCTGAGACAAAAAATTATAATTACATCAAGTATCATCAAGGTTAAATTAAATTAGATCTACTGATTTAAATTTAAGTTGATTAAAATAACTTTTTTAAAGTTAAAATTAATATAAATAAAAAAATAAGAGTTCCAAATATAAAAAAAATCCATTTTTTTATTTTAAAAAATCATGATTTTTATCAACCTTGATTTATTTATAAGTATGTTATAGTTATAAGATTTTCTGTTGATTCCTAAAGCTACTGTTTCTGTTTGTTGCAGGGTGATCTTGGTTGGATGACAAGAGGCAGCATGGTTGGGCCATTCCAGGACGCAGCTTTCGCACTGCCAAACAGCACAGTGGACAAGCCCAACTACACAGACCCTCCAGTGAAAACAAAGTTTGGCTATCACATCATCATGGTGGAGGGGAAGAAATGAGTTGTTTGTTTGATTTGTGTGGTTGCAAGAATTGTATCATTGATTGGATGTTAGACTAGCTGTCTTAAAAATATATTTGATTATCCACAATCAATAATAATTGGAACTTGGCTTGCAGGGTCTCATAAGTATTTCATTGCTCAGGCATGTAAAAAAAATTGCTGCCTTAATGCTTATCACAGCCGCTATTGGTTTAGTGAGAAAGAAACTATGTTATGGCTTTGAAATGTTCAAAAATCTGGCCACCTTTTGCCCCATGAAATTCATGTCAAGGGCTGATGGGTTGCTCTGTAAATGTAACCACATTTGCTCAAATGGTACAGGAGAAATCCCAGGCATTCATGGCTTGATTTTAATGTTTCAAAACCTTTTGAGCTCAGGACTGTAACAAGGGTGTTTTTAATTTTAAGTCTTTAACTTTAACATCAATGATAACTTGTATACATGTATGAATTAAATAACTATGTCTTGTTCTTGAATTTTTTTTTTATTGATTTTGACATTTTGTATTCTTTGTTTTGAGTATGGATTGTTTCATCTGTACATTGTTGAAAAATAATTGTATTCTTCATTAAACCTTTATGACAGCCTTAAAGTTAAAGTCCTTTTAGGATATTTTTTTTTTAATGTTTTTTTTTAAAAAATACACTTACCTTATTCGTTTTAGATGCATACATTCACTCAGTCACTAGCCTAATGGATATATGTGGGTGGGGAGAGCCAAGGGAGGCAACAACAAAATTACAAAGATATTTGCAAGCTGTTGAAATGGTAAATATTGAGGTGAAAAAAGAAAAGAATACTTCAGACAATATTGCAGGGCAAGGTAGTAAAAATGTTAAGTACCATTCAGACCGAAATGATCTTGGAGCTGGTGAAGCAGCGTTCACCAGTTTCTGTGGCCACTGCATACAAGGAGATGTGTGGCCAGCACAATGCCCAGCCGCCTTTACTTTACCCCAACTAGTGTCAGGTACTCATCAGAGCTGGGTGGTAGACTCAGGGGCACTCTCAATAGTCTCAATTCCTGGGAAAAAATCCTAGCCTGCACCAGAATTTGGGACAGGTAGTAGTTGTACCTAACCTAAGACATGTCAACAGCATTCAATGGAAAACCATTGCCTATTGAGAATTGAGAGCATTTTTATCTTTTACTTTTTGATACAAGCTAAATCAGGGGTGTGCAAAATTTTTCATCTTTGGGTGGGAATAAGAAATTTTGATTCAAACAAGAGGGCCACATATTCTGAAAATTTATTTACATTTTCATTATTGCAATAAATAAAAAAAAACTGCAGATAGAATATCACTAAAAGGCTTGGCATGAAGTGCTGTGGAAGTGGATGGCAGGCTGAGCTGTTACTCACAGGACACCTTTAGCACACCTTTGCATTAAATCTAACAAATAAAGAAAAAATACCTATCACCAGTATATATATAACATACAACAAACAAAATGTGTAATGATAAACATTTATTGGCCACACATTCACATTGCAAAAACAATATTTCAACTCTGAAGAAAGAAAAAAACGCAATTTTTTCAACAACAAACATAAAAAGGTAAATAACACCAAACTCTAAAAATTAAAAGCATGTTAATCTAAAAGTGAAAATGTATGTACCGGGTAATTTCAAAAGCAAGCACAGCATCAGTAAGATGACTATCTTGTTTCAAGAAACACACTAAAAAAGTAACTAGAACTATGCAGTTTTTCTTTTAAGCTCTGGAAAGAAAAAATTTCTCTTTGCACAGCTTGGAAAGGTGTGAGCCAGTTATGGTATATACATTTCCCCCAAAAATAAGGCCCTAATTATTTTTTTTATGAAGTTACCAACCACACCTTCCCAAACTACACCTTCCCATGTTCATCAAAATGTACATTGCCAGCAGCTAAAATGAAAACGAGGAATGTGCACGGGGCGGGTGATTTTCTAGATGTATGACCACCAGTAACCTAAAATCTACGGCTGAGACACTTTGAAATCCTAAAACATGGTAGATAGAGGCATGTTACGGCATAGACATTGATCAAACATAGCCAGTACCAGTATATTACTACAAAAATATTTAGTCAGGTACACACTTCTAATATATCAGTACTTTTTGTTTCTGAGGTTAATATATATTATCAACATACTTGTAATGAAAAACATGCCTAAACCACAAAAAAATATTTCTTTAAAAATAAATAAAAAAACTAGCAATATTTAAGAGAAGTCATTTGGTAAATAATCATTTTTCACTCTTTCACATCAACAATATATTACAATGACAAAAAAAAAAGGGGTGAATAAAAAAAATATAATCTTTTAAGCACTTTCAATAGTTGCATTGAGTAACAAGAATTGCACACAAACCACACATTCAGACACGCTGCTCCTTATTTTTAATACCTTTTACATTGCAGCACATACAAGGAGTAGTTAAACAGTCACCAAGCACTCTTCATATTTCATGCATCTTCACAAAACAACAAACATTGGGGTGTCTTTTACAGACTCATGACAGAGTTTCGTTTGATCTCTGACATAAATCTGATGTACCGGTAAAACAAATTTCTACAGTAATTTGCAATTCCCCTTTTTTGAATTTAGAAAATAAACAATGTCGTCTTTTAAACTTTAAGAAAATGCAACAGTTTTCTTTAAAAATGTTGTTACACATCCAGTTCTTTGTTCATAGCAACAAGATAAGAAAAACACAGGCACACAAACAATAACCAAAATGTTTTTTTTTTCAATGGAACTCTAGCCTTAATATGGCAATGATGTAAAATTACTTTGCAATATCATCAATTAAAAAAAAAAGAAAATCAAGGTCTGACCTTGATAGAAACATGCAATGGCTAGTTGTTTTAGTTTTAAAAATACTTCTTTGAACTTTAGACATTTTCAAATTATGTTGACTTTTTTTGTTACCTTTAAGATAAGATAATCCTTAAACTATTGATGAATCACTTTCAAATTATTAACATAGTGTGTACAGACAAATTATCTTCTTCCTTCGTTATATTTTTTTTTACTATAAAGAAAGCTTAAATCTGTTATTCTACTTTTTATTTTATTTTACATTGCAATCCAACGCCCGCTTCCCATCCTTCGTCGTTCTCTAACACAGATTAGACTGATTCATAGCCTGATTTGCGAGATCTCCTGCGGCCAATCAAGTAGGCGATCAGCACTATGACAACCAGCCCAGCGAGGGCAGCGCCGACGGCTATGGGCACCACGCTGCTCGTCTCTTCATCAGCGGAACACTCCGTGGCTTTAGGAAAAAGACAATACAAACATTTTATATAAATATACAATGCAAAAACTCTTTAGTGTCTTAATCTTTATTAACCGTTTGGCCCTTGGAGTCACCACGCATCGCCTCTGCTGATATACCCTTGCAGTCGCAGCGCGTAGAAGATTACAGGTGGTTTCTCATTTGATCACGATGCGAGTTTTTTTAAAATGCCTAACTTTTTAAACTCTCACCAAAGAGAATGATAGTAACGCAATTTTTACAGGTTTGTTTGGTATTTTTAGCGCGATCAATCAAATTGAATGATTGAAAATTAACACATTTTTAGCGCTAATTCTATGAAAATCGAAGGCATTTCAGAAATATTTAGAGAAGCATTATTCAAAATTCCATGAAAAACTATTGGAACCGATCGGCTCATTGATTTATTTTATTTTCCCTTTTATTTATTACTTTATTTGGCCGTGTGGTTAGTTCACCGGACTGTCAACCAAAAACCACCTGACACGTCGCGGGTTCTATCCCCGCCAACGGCAGATCCCCGCACTGAGCATGCTAAAATAGCATGGATAGAAGCGCTATATAAATGACCATTATTATTATTATCTCTACTGGTTTGAATAAAATTTTATATTTTACTATGAAGAATTTGATTCAATTGCTTTGAAAGTTCTTTTACAGTAATATTTTTTAATAATATCTTTTGCCTGATTTTTTTTTCAATATACAAAGTTATGCAACTTAAGGGTTGGAGGGGTACAAAGCTAGTGACTGAATAAGGGGCAAAGGGTTAATATGTTGATGAAAAACAATCCTGTCATGGAGAAAATATTGAACCATTAGGCGATTCCGTGACAGAAATGACAAGTGTTTACTGTGACGCTAAGTATTTTCCATAAAAATATTTGTTAACTTTTACAATTTCTTTAAATGTTATGACATCATCGATGTGACCTCCATGGGAGATGAAGGGTTAACTTGAACAAGCTGTAGGTAAATGTTGATTTCATTACAAGAGATAACTAGTTGGAATTCACCTGATACTTACCATCACCACTCAATGTAATGTCACCATCCTTATTGAAAGCTCTGTATTTCAGTTCCACAGTGGACAGGGTGACATTCTGAAAATTTCAAACATTATAGCTTAGACTGATATCATTTCTGCCCAAAAGAGTCAAGGGTCATGTTACACAGGCGATTATATAAGGGAATCGATGAATATTTTTAGTATGGCTCAGGTTAAAATAAAAATCAATTTAACCGTAAAAGTGAAGTCTATGGGATTGAGCTCACAAATCGTTACTGAACTTTCTGATAACCTAACAATAAAACTATTATGAGCACAACACTCTCGCTCTCTCCGTTGAAATAAACCATAAAATCCTTCTTAACATCAAATCATTTAACTTTATTTACATGTAAATCAAATGTCAAAAATTTTGAAAGAATAAGCATCAGATTAAACTGATTTGGATAGCCAATAAAATAGCAGCGAGAGGGACCACAATTCACAAAGGAAAAAATATCGTACATTTGAATTGTAAATTGTAGATAAATAAAATGCAAGGTATTGTATTGTAGGTATATCAAAAAGTAAAGTATTCCTGTCTGACTAAGTTGGTCCATAGGGCCGGTGAAGCAGCATTCACCAGTTTCTGTGGTCATGGCATAGGCCTACTAGGTGATTGTGTGGCCAGCACTATGCACAGCCGCCTTTACTTTACCCCAACTAAGGTCAGGTACCCAACAGAGCTGGGTAGACTCAGGGACACCCGCCAGACCCGGGCAAAAATCCTAGCATGCACCGGGACTCGAACCCAGGACCTTTGGTACGCCAGCCGAATGCGCTGCCGCATGGCCACCATGCCCCATAACAAGGTACCGGGTATATTAGCAATGTAATAATGAAACAAGATTTATCGTATTAGATTATCTTAGTAATGTAGTAGCGAACCAACCGTAAGATAAAATGCAACAACTTACAGTAAAAACAAGGGGAAACTAAAAACGTTGCTCTGCATGTGGCAAAGATCCCCGGGGTCACGGACTATCAAGCGGCCCGGAACTCAATTTGCACAAATTTTATTAGAACTTGGATTGGACTATTAAAAAGGAACATTGGAATAATTTAAGTACTAATTTTCGTAACAAGTCAAGTAAAAGCAAGCACTCTCTCATTTATTACAAAAAAAGTCTTTCATGGAAACTATCATTGAACTTCTTGACTTCGTTCTGGGTCATCTAAAATGATTCAACTCACCGAGCTAAGTTTGACAGTGGAGTTGGCATTACATCTGTAGTACTCCTTTTCGCTTGCAGACAGATAACTTGAACCTCCAGTGTACTCAACAGTCAGAGTTTCTGTTAAGGATTCAATGAAACTCAATGAAATATTTTATAAACACTTTATCACTAGTTTGCAAACTACGGTGAAGGTTTTAGAAGTAAATAGTGCTATATAAGCCTTAAGCTGAAGAGGACGACAAAGAAAATATGTATGTATTGGATAGATCTTAGCTTTTCTATCAAGTTACAATTTTATATTGATGTAAGCTTTTTAAGAGAGAAAGAAAGTTCAAAATACACATTTTTGTCAGTGAACATTACTCTTTGTTAAGCTTTACTGAAACAGACCCCATTTGTATCAAAATAGACCTCAGCTTTTCTAAACAAAAATATCCCATCTGTATCAAAATAGGCCCCAGCCGTTCTAAAAAAATATCCCATTTGTATCAAAATAGGCTCAGCTGTTCTAAAAAAATATCCCATTTGTATCAAAATAGGCCTCAGCTGTTCTAAAAAAAATACTCAATTTGAATCAAAATAGGCCCTGGATGTACCCAAGCAAGAGTCTAGCTGTGCCAGAACAGATTTCAGATGTACTAAAAGCAGATCCCGGCAAAATAGACCTTGCATTGTATTAGAAACAAAATTAATGAATAATTTGTCGCAATTAGATAATATTTTTGTATCCCTGCCATTGTATTATTATCAAAGCTGACAGAGGCTCACAGGCTGGAAATATTTAAAACTTCAAGGCTTTTTATTTCGCTCACCGTTGTTCTTGGCATCCTTGAAGTACGTAGTGTTGTACACCAGACTGATCTTTGACACATAGTAGTTTTCACTCGTGTTGGTGCTACGCTCGAAGACGTACGTGAGGACCCAGTCGTCCAGGAAGCGAATGTTCAAGACCTCCTCCGTTTGGTTGGTGCAGGCGGAGTCATTGGAGGTATGCAGTGGGACACTAACATGGATGGTTACAGATTTATTAGACGTCTGTGGAAAGATATTCAACCAGATTAGGACTAACTTTAAAAAAAAAAATGCTTAGACCTAAGGAAAAAGCATCCCCTTTTGATGTGCCTAGAGCAGGGGTCTGCAACTGTTTGATAACAGTGTGCCAAAGTATGATTTCTAATTCATTCAGCGTGCTAACAGCACTAAATTTCTTGTAGAAGAGACTTGAATAAACTTTTAAGGCCGTTTCCGCGTGCCATTGAAAAACCCTTGGCGTGCCAAGTCTGACTCGCATGCCATAGGTTGCCAACCCCTGGCCTAGAGCACTCCAGGGGAAGTTAAACTGAATGGAAGCGTAGCACCAAAAATGTGACAAGCTCCAATGTTTATATGACATGACCTAAGCCAAGAGGTTCTACCTTCCATTGTTGCGCTGTTACACCTGGAAATCAAGTGACATATTAGTCCAGTTAAAGGACTTTCAGACAGATGGTGTATCTAAGTTGAATCAGACCACATTTTTTACAAGAAGTGAATGGTGCCCAGAAGAAAGGCCCATCAAGGTGGACATACTTACAGTTTCATAGGTGATAGCCAGCGACATGTTGGCCTCAAAGCGAAGCCTGGTGGTGTTCCCTTCCTTGCAGACAAACACATCCTCATTGGGAGCAGCGGTGGTGGTGGGAGTTGTTGGGGCTGCTGTTGTGACTGTTGTGGCGGTAGTGTTGGGAGAGGCTGTTGTTGTTGTTTTATCCTCGTCACAATCCTCACCTGGAGGACAAACAGTAGCATTATTGTTACGGACACACACAAAAAATGAGAAAAATCTACAACAAGCGACAACAGTTCCGGTATATTATAAAATAAAATTTAACCCCGACATTTAATACTCCATACAAATGCCAGGCTTGCATTACAATGCAATTAAAAATACAATTTTTTAATACATTTTAGTTACTTGCTATGCGGTAAAATTTTCAAAGATTTTTGTTTCTTTAAATCTATTTGAACTTTAGATTTAAAGGCTTTCTGCTTGTCAAAATGTGGTTTTCTGCAGCATGACCACCATAATATATGTGACCCGTTCCCACAAAAGGAGACATAAGTGGTTTTTTCAACATTTTAAGTTATATATATCGTTTGAAAGGGCATTGAATAGGCTTTATTTTAATACCAAATTTATTATTATACGTCAATATTTCATTTTTCTATGACACTTACTATCACTTAGAACTAGTCAGACAAAAAAACAAGAGTTTCGAGAAAAGGCGTTTTAAAGTTAATGCATTTGAAAATGTCTAAACTCTATAGCAACCAGATTCGTAATATCTATATTTATATACCATTCGAAAGGGCATTCAATTATCTTTTTAGTGGTGTATATACGATATTATTTTATAATAAAACTGAAAAAAAAATAATAAAAAAGCACATCTCTCAAAGAATTTAGCACTGAAGCTATGCCGCTCTCCATTGTGTGAAATTGTCATAACCTCAAAAACGGATAGTCTAAACGGTACCGCCTTGTATCCCACTAGCCAATCAGCGAATTTGTATTGGAAAAATATGGTATCGTAACCAATGATCAATTTATGAACAAATTTTCATTGGATAGAAAGAAAGGAATTGTTTATCCCAAACTTCAGGCTTAAATATTTTCTGATTGGTTTCTATAAATAAATAGTGATCACATAGAAATTCCCGAAAATCTGCCCTTTTCAATGATATACATGGGTGCAAGTGCTGGAACCCCATTTGGCCTGCAAGCAAGAGTTGACAATGCCAAAAAGCCTGCAAAGTTTCGGCCTAAAATCATATACTTAGCGTTCGTGTTCGCATTCATATATATATATAGGCTACCGGTATATATATATAGGCTATATCTATATATATAAAAAGACAGTGTTAAGCCCCGCGAGGATCCCCATTGGTCAATTTGACACGTGTGTCACTGACCTATCTCGGCCTAGCCCAATATACCGTCTAATAATTTTTCTCATCGGACATGTGTCTTCGATAGCTCAGTGGTAAACGTAATGGACTGCATTACGGGCGACCAGGGTTCGATTCTCCAGTTAGACTATACTTTTTTTTTTCGACAATTAATTTTTCAAACTTTTAAAAACAAAAGACATTGTAAATCTAGGCAATATAGATTTTGTTAAATAAAAATATTTGACAATTTTTTTTTACCCTATTACAATATGTATTTACTTTCCTAAAAGTATTTGATTCAGTAAGTGTAGTTTATAAATTTGTTATCTGCACCCCAGACAGTCCTTTTTTTTTCACCCGGGCAACGCCGGGCAATGTAGCTTGTCTATATATATAAAAAGACAGTGTTAAGCCCCGCGAGGATCCCCATTGGTCAATTTGAAAACACGTGTGTCACTGACCTATCTCGGCCTAGCCCAATATACCGTCTAATAATTTTTCTCATCGGACATGTGTCTTCGATAGCTCAGTGGTAAACGTAATGGACTGCTATACGGGCGACCAGGGTTCGATTCTCCAGTTAGACTATACTTTTTTTTTTCGACAATTAATTTTTCAAACTTTTAAAAACAAAAGACATTGTAAATCTAGGCAATATAGATTTTTTTAAATAAAAATATTTGACTTTTTTTTTTACCCTATTACAATATTTATTTACTTTTTTAAAAGTATTCAGTAAGTGTAGTTTATAAATTTGTTATCTGCACCCCAGACAGTCCTGTTTTTTTTTTCACCCGGGCAACGCCGGGCAATGTAGCTTGTATATATATATAAAAGCTTATAATAAAGATATTATTTGTAACTGATTTAAAACTAATGATGAGATTAAGCCTATACAAATTATGATACCTAGGCCTACTCTTTTTAATGTAATATATTATAATTGTGCAAATGATTTTCTTTTTTTTTTCACTCTTTTAATTTTAGTCAGTGTTTTAATTCTATGCTTAGGCCAATGACTAATGACCAATAAATCTCATGAAATTGTTTATCTTAACTCTCAGGCCTGAGATACCTTAATTAATTAAAGTTAACTTGTTATATAAACCTCTGTTATATGCCTTAACTTCCAATCATTTAATATTGTCATTTATAACGGACTAACAGTTAACAGTAACAGAACAATAAAAACTTCAGTTCAGGTCTGAGATATTTTAATAGGCCTATATAGACTAGTATATAGGCCTATATAGTTAAGTGATTTGAATTTACATTAGTCGTTGGGCTGTTTTCAACTTTTTTTTTTTAAATATATTCTTACATTTCCGATATTGTCGGGAAAAAAAACATCAAGATCGCATAGCCTACGATCGCCGAATTCGGACATTTGCGAGAGAGCGAAAAAAGATATCAGGTCAAGGTCGCCGCGCCGTGTAACAAGTTACTATAAACTATAACAATGTAGCGCCTACGGCAAACTCAGTGTTCTACAAAAACAAGTTTATAGTGACGATTTTACATCATTGATAGCAATAATTGAAACCCTGACGTTGCGCTGAGATAGTCTATTTATAAACAGATTAGTTGCTTTCGTTTTAGTAGACCCAGTAGGCTGATAAACACAATTTTTATTGTAGTAATTTTGTAGGCCTAATGAGTTTTAATCTCTCCATTCCCATTGTCATTAGTAAATTAAAACGTCGAGACTTTAAAAGAAAGCAGCGGCCGCGAAGTAACCCGTGACGTATAGATTGGCCTAAATACAAATTCGGGACCAAGAAGCTACATTTACGGGATTGCGATAAAAAAGTTTTGAAAACTCAGGAGGCACGGGTAGGCCTATCAAAATTACCGGGCCACGACAGCAAAAACTAGGGAAACCCTGACCTAAAAATAAATATAGAATCACGCATGCGCGGAAACTTTGTTCTTTCTTTTTATTTCGCCTTTTAAGTTTTCATGAAAGAAAAAAATCGATCATTTATAGTTTGTTACGGCCAAAAAAGTCCGATTTCGGTGCAACGAGATATACTCGAAATTACGAATTTAGCTTGACGGCGATTGGCCGGCGGGTAAGTTTTCAAAAGTGAAATTGGCCGGCATGCCGGCCATAGCCGGCACTCTTGCACCCATGATGATATATAATGTTGTGGGGTTTAGTCAAGGGTTTGATACAAAACTATAGGTTAAATAAAGCCAAATTTTAGTGAACAACTAAAACTTACTGGGACCGAATGTGTCATTCTTAATGCCACCAAACTGAATGTGGAAGTTTTGCAGTGAAGCTACAACAGAAAATGTGTAGTTAGATGCTTCGGCGGGATGAAACTTGTGATCCACAGAGGCGTTGCAGACATATGAGTGGTTCTGAGGAACCTCCTTCAGTGGGTCAGCTTGAACTGTCACAATGTCTAACAAAACAAATATATAACAATATTTTAAAACTTTTTTAGCAACACAAAAGTTACAGAAAAAAAGTTTGTATCTTTTTTAAATCAAATTTTATCAAATGTTAATTTATTTATTTTCCATCTAAATGTGCAAAAAACAAATTTTTTTTTACATCCTGCAAATGTTTGTGCATACTTCAGTCTTTTTTTATCTATCTTGATAATAAAGTCTGTGTAGTCATCATAAACAGTATAGTTATGAATGCCAATTGTAGAGTCTGTCTTTTTTTTTTAATTTTAGCTTTTAAACATTTGAAAAAAGAGATTTGATATGTTTTTTCATAGTTTTAAAACAAAAACTTAACTTTTTCTTTGTGCCGATTGATTTTGCATTAAAAAAAACATTTCTTGAAATTTAGCACATGAAAAAATATAACGACATTAAAAAAAAACTCTTTAAAATATGTCCGCAACAACTCACCATTTCCAACCTTGAGGGCCAGGCTAGAATTAAAACTGACCTCAGGTACGACAAGTGAAGTGTTAGATAACTTAAACCAAACTTGTGCCTTGCCTTCTTCGAGGTTGAGCTTAAGGAGTGTACAGTTTGAGTCCCCAATTAGCGCGGCTTTGGCAAAGTCTATGGTTGCATTGACCTGAAAAGGATTACAAATTTAGTACAAGTTATTTCATGTGGCTGTGCCAATGATTTTTGCCAAAATGTTTACACTAGGGATGTAAATACCTTTTTTTTCAAAACTGGTTTTTGGTTTTATAAATCCCGGTTCCCCCCTTTACCATAAAATTTATTAGAATTAAACAATCGTGGAATAATTGATGACCTTGCAACAGAGCCGATAATCGCTTTCAATAGCATTTAATGTTAAGGAATTGTAATATTTTGTGCGAATCAAACATAGTTTTTAAAGTTTTTCTTTGAGAACAAAAAAAATCGCATGGGACACAATATTTAAATGATTTTCCCTTAAATTTGTAACAAAACCGGATTTAAGTTGGAAAACCGGTATTTGATTTTAAAACCAGAATCTGGGAATTCCAGTTTCTGTTTAACACCCCATAGTTTACACACACAAGCATTTATTGTTCCTGCTTATTGCAGCAATATGCAGAGTTTTGGATTTATACCACAATGGTACCACGTGTTCTAATCCAGATAAAAAAAAACTTCATTTGTATTTCTGAATCTGTGCCAGCTCAAATGGGTGACAGAATAAGGTATAAGCCAAGGCTCCAGGGCACTGAGCTGGCCAGATATTGCCCTTTGATGCTGTGGGCGAGGAAACTTTAAGAGATCTCCTTACTAGCCGTACAAATAATATTGGCCTGACGGAGGTTTCCTTACTTGTACTTAACATTTTTGCTATAATAAGTTTTGCAACTAAAATAATTTATCACTATACATTCTAGAACAGGGGTCGGCAACCTACGGTACGCGTGCCAGACTTAGCACGCAGAGCAATTTTCAAGTCTCTTCTACAAGAAATTGAGCGCTAGAGCATAATGACTTTTAAGCTGTTGGCACGCTGACTGAATTAGAAATCCTGCTTTGCCACACTATTATCAAAAGGTTGCCGACCCCTGTCTATAAACTTGAGCAACATTGCCCTTCTGGCAATATTAGTAAACTGTACCTTTTAGAGCCCACCAGTCACAACATTTGCATACCCTATACCACCTGCTTAAACTAAACCAAACCCATTGAATGCGCAAGGCTTTCAGTAGGGGTCACAAGGGAATGCAAAAAAATATAAAAATTCAAGTTAATTGAAATGATACAATTTTTACAATGCATAACATCAGCAAGAATAGATGAATTCAATCTCGTGTATAGGACTCGGCTATTTTAACTTAAAAAACTGGACAGTTGTAAAAAGTTTGAAGAAAAACAACAATACTACTACCCTGCCATATCACCCAAATCTGTGACTGTGGAGAAGCAGAATTACCGGAAACTAGGTTTTGCTTAGGTTTGCATTTAACATTTTATAAAACTTTCATTAGGTCGACGGACATATTTTTCTATCACCAGACAGCGACAACTTTTAAAATTGGTAAACTTAAAATTCGCATATAGATCTAAATATATACAAATGAAATATGCAAAAATTGTAGGACCGTTTTTGTATTGCCACAGCATAGAACAAGCCTAAGGGGGCTTATTTTCGTATTGATAGCAAAGTATGATCTGGCAAGAGTCTATATTATAGGCCAAAGCTTGTAGTAGTTGAACATGTTCTTTTTTTTTAAGTTATTGGCCTACAACCTATACTATTAAGGTAGTGTTTAGCATTCAGAGAACACAGCACCGTGACACAAAACTTTAAAAAAAAGTTTTCACCCCCTCCAATCGGCAGCTTAACTAATGTCAAGAGAACCCGGAAGTATGATTAAAGTTTAATTCTTTAAATGTATAGAGAAATAATGTTTTAAATGTCAATAGTTTGTTATGTATGTGTTATGTATGATTGTTAACCACTTATAAAAGAAAGGTTACCCATGAATGTGAATATGTAGTCATTTTCATGTTTTAAAGAAAATGAATTTTTGAAAAAAATGTATATATTAAAAGGCTGTGTAACCCCCAAAATTATGTACGTGACCTTTCTACTAGCAAGAACAAAATATAACTTGGATAACGCTAAACTAAGTGTGCCACCTCTCCACTGGTGCGACCTATATGCGAGTATATATGGTAACTAGAAGATATAGGAAAGACAAGTGAAACAGGAAAAAAAAGCAACAGAGGCTCGGCCTAGTCAGCTGCTCATCAATTCTAGAGAACTCACTTTTGTCTTATTCACTTCTGTTGCCTCCAAACTCAGTGTTCCCGCCAAATCCAGCATCACACAGGTGACGTTTTTAGCATCTTTCACCTCAAACTGGCTATTGGCCTGGGCTATAAAAAGAAGATATATATATATAAATATATAAATAATCACATGGGTCTGATGAGAAGCAGAGTTCCGCCGACCATAAAACATGTAAAACTCAGCCAAAGGTAATCAGCAGGCAACGAAAATTGTTTTTCAATATAACCATAATTTATATACACATAAATATAAAGTAGATATATACATAATATTTGTATGTGCTATTGCTGAAATATATATAGGGATACAAACTATGACTATTTATTGATTGCAAACACTAACATTTATTGATAAATTTGTATCTAAGAACATTTTCAGAGTTTGTCTTTCATATTAATTTTCTTGAACCCCTTTAACCTTTTATATGTGTCACACTCATTCCTCACCTTATTCCCTTGCCGATGGCAGCACACTAAAATTGGTCCAATATTTAAATCTTGGCCAAATGTTGGACAAATATAGTGTGCTGTTAGGGGTCCTAACCCTCCCACACCCTCCCTTTGCAACCGACCAGACTAATGGGTGTGACGAAAACAAAGACTTAAAAATGAACCATGGCAAAAAAGAAAAAAAAAACACAAGAAATTTCTAAGAAAACAAATATCACCCAACCACTGCTGTGGCACAGTGTGACATGGAATCTTGGAAAAGTTATTATGTATAACACAGTTTTTACAGAGAGCTGCTATGAATGGACTATGGCCCAGAAAGGTCACATATTAAGAAGAGCGATCCACAATAAATAATAAAACCTGTTAGTGCTTCTCTACAGTTGGCTTCATCTCTCTATGTCAGAAGGGACTTGGAGCTTGCCAGGCACAAGATATTATAAAGAAACCAGGAAGTTTAATACAGAGGTCAGAGGCAATGGAGGGGGGAAATGTGGAAGGCCAGGGGACCGATAAGCAAATTTTCTTTATTAAAGGCTTTTAGAATATTGGTGCACAAAAAAATAAAACCAACAGAGAGAGAGAGGCGTGCTCTTCCAATGCTTGGAAATCACAGAGAATGTATAAAAGGGATTGGTAACAGAAGACCAGGAAGTGGGACTAGATTATACACAAACTCAACCATTCCTATAGCTCCACAGTCACTTTATTTACACTTATGAAAAAACTCAATCATTCTAGTTCCTCTATTCTCATGACACTAAAACAACACCTATATAAGTGCTGAAAGCACTATGATGGAGTCAATGAACAACTCCAATATCCCTAGTGGTCTTAAAAAGAGTCCTCACTGTTTCAGTCACAGAAGCTTTATGATTCATTTCATTTAGTTTACTTTTTGTACTGAAATTTTTGTATATTTTTTGAGTGATTAGTTTATTGATTTTATTTATGCATTCCGCTCTCAACATTTTAGGCTATGCATTGATATTTGTGTATGTTTGATTATTAATACACGGTAGTTCCTTGTGAATTCAACCCAACAACATTACTGGGTCAAGCACAACCACAGTTACATTAGAATCAACTTATGAGACCTTGGAACATGGCAGGCTGAAGGCGATACGCAAACTCTCAAAACTATAAACAGCTGCCATGGAAGTGTGCCATCATGGCACGGCTACAGAAAAAGAAAAAATGGCATATCCCATGCTCCAGACCAATGAAAATAAAATGTCCCAAATCCTTGGTCAGTTTGCCCTGACTTGAAATATCAAGTCAGTTTTTCTCAATTTTGTTCCAAAATGGCACGCACCCTGCTTTACTGTGGTGGTGGCTACAATTGTTAGCAGTAAATAGCCACCTGTAATAAGCCTCACAGCATTCTATCTGAATATATGTGATTACATTGCAGATTTTTACGCAAACAAACTAATTGAGCTACAACAGTATTGACAACTTAAAATATTTGCTTGAATAAACTCAATTTGGAGCTACTTGCAATAATTTCTCGAGTTTAGCCGCTCACGTAGTGATTTTTTTGTTTTAGAAACAAGTTGTTTTTTTACTGGAATATTTCAGCACAATTTTTTTAACTATCTATAACAGACACTGTTGTTTTTTGTTTTGAACATGTAAGTTGAGACATGTGGTGTGTATAGTGTGATCTTTGACCCCTACTGTCAACCTTGGTGTGGAGTGCACTAACAGGCTTGTCAGCTTGTTGCTGCTTTGAGCACCTCAGGTGTGTGTAATACAATGGCTGACACCAATGGTGAATTTTTTTTTGTTGGAACAATAGTGCAGAGGAAAACAAAGCTGAGAGTTGATGAATCTTGAATTGATGATAGTGTTTTATTTTTTTGTTGGAACAATAGTGAAGAGGAAAACAAAGCTGAGAGTTGGTGAATCTTGAATTGTTGATAGTGTTTAATTTGATAATGGTATTAAACTGTCAACTGATAAGATACTAATGAAGTCATACTGTAAATCAACAGTACAAAATAAAAACAGATTTATAATTATAATTTTGTTTTAAACTATCTGTTATTTCAAACATACCGATATATTGTGACCCTCCAAGACAAAATTAGTCGCTTTGTGCCTCCAGTTATTTTTAGCTACAGCCAGTAAATGTCTTAGGGGTGTAAAATATGGATTTTGGAATTTGGATGATTTCTAAATATTTATTTCTGCACTATTCTATGGTGAGTTTTTATACTAAAAAAATTATTATAAGTTATATAAAAAAAACATTTTAAAAGTAACAGTATTGTTTCATGTGAAAAAGCACAATGTTGGCCACCTTTCTATAAGAGCTCACTGAACTGTGATGACAGTTAAAATCTAGAAGCAGGAGGAAGGCAAAGAAAACAAACCAGTTGAGAGGGCTCAAGTAAAGTAACCCTGTCATTCCAAATTTATCCACAGGGCCAGTGAAACAGAGTCCACCAGTTTCTGTCGCCACGGCATATTAGGGGATTGTGTGCCACGCATAAATATATTTTGCTGCAACTAGTGCCAGGTACCCATCAGAGCTGGCTAGACTAAGTGACATCCCCCGCCACGATCATGGAAAAATTCCCAGCCTTCACCGGGATCCAAACCCAGGACCTTCAATACGCCAGCCGCGGGGCTACCTTGCGAGAGAGCACAAGTAGTGGACAGATACTAAAACAAGTTCCTAATCAATAAGTTATCACCAAACAACTATTGCTTTGGTCAGATAACATTCATGCTCCACCTCCTTTAGTTTATTTAACTTTGCGCCCATATCAGATATAAAAAAGATGAAATCTTTGATAGAAATCTTTGATAAACAAACCCAAAAAAAATGTTCATATCAATATCAGACTAAGTTATCACAGACAACTGATAAATCTTTTATCTCACTAGAGTCAACAGATAATGTTCAGTGACTCTGGTTAAAATGTGCCCAATAAAATAATGAAACCACACTGGGAGCAACGGATCCTAAAACCACAGTTAAGGATTTACACATCACAACAGGAATTTCATTACACATTTTCTCATCACACGGCTGAACATTTCATGAGGAATGTGTCATGATTTGAATTTTCAGATGTTCTTTAAATTGCAAGTTTCATGGCGGCATAGTTTTTTTTAAAATGTTACTGACACAGTTGGTGTTACTGCTACTTATAGAAAGTCTCAACACTTTTTACAGAGAAAAAATACAGCAGAAAAAAAACAACCAATGAAGCAATTTTAACACAATGATGTAACATTAGGCCTATCAGGAAAGAAAAAAGTGTTGATGTATATAACATGTCATATTATGAAAGGTTAAGGTGGTGGGAGTGAGGAGGAGGGTGAGTGGGCTGTGTGCAGCTAGCTAGCCAACTTAAATAAAATATATATTTGTATAAAGACACACAAACACAAAAAAGCGGGCTTTCAAATGGCCCTGACACGTGACAGATTGTATGGCGAGCACAATGCCATTCAATGCTAAAGAAATGTGTCAGGGGCTCCACACGCCTAGAAAGGCTCCATGGCTGTGGCGCGCTTGGCCTTTAAATAAGCTTAGGGGCCCGGAAACATGGCCTGGTCATGCTCTGCCGGGAGCGTAATAATGTTCAAGGCTTTAGAAGAATTTTAAAAAAAGGAGAAAACAGCTGTATGATTCCCTCACCTAGATTACAGGTGTGCCAATCTAAAGTGGCTGAACCGGAAAACAGGTTGCAGTCTCCAAAGTGAGAGAGAAAAATGTTCATTTACACCTTGTTCTTTTATAAGTGTTATGACAATATTATGTAAGCTCAGGGTATAACCTTCCCTCTCATGATTCCCCTGGATACCAAGCAGGTCTTCATTTTTAAAAAGCTTGCTACACACCACTAACAGAGGGCACAGCAAACAGTTATTTTAGTTTAATTAAAACAATAGGAACCTCAGTGTGTGTGTGTAGTGTGTCTGTGTTGACAATTACCAGATGTGACAGCACAATGAGGGTCAAACTCTCCTGAGTGTGTGACAGTGTGTTTTTTTGCATGTTATTGTTCTGCCTCTGCACATTGCATGTTTGAGTTGTGCTTAAATCTATGTGCATCTGTGAGCTTTTTTTGCATGTTTGTGCTTTTGGCAGTGTCTCCTCCATAATATGTGTTTGTCTTGTAGGTGTCTACCAGTGCATTGTTAATCATATCATAAATATATATAAATCTCAAAAGGAATATGTATGTATGTATGTATGTACATACTGCATAATCTTTTTAAATACTGGACATAAAAACGTGAAATTTGCTACAAATATTCTTTGCGTTACGGCGGTTAACACTGTCAAGGTTTTAAACAAAAATAAATGACCGCAGTGGTCAGTTTGGTCAAAAAACGCAAATAAAACACAACTTTTGATTCACATTGACTTTGCCAGTACAACTTTTTATAGTTTTTCGTCACAAAGTTAGAAAAAAAAGGATGCGCTGAGATTATTTTTATGACGTCATCACATTTTGCACAGAGCTAACTAGCCGTCTTTTTTTAATGACGTCATCAAATTTTGCGTATTTATCTTAAATTAACTTTGTTTGAATGTTTGCTATTGTACTTTATGAATGAATAGAACAAAATATATTCACGTTTTAATTCGTGTCGTATACGAAATATAAACTTTGTAGTTGTTGCGTGCAATCTCATTATAACTGCTTGAGTAGTTAGAGTGTATGTAAACATAACTTTTAGATTTTTTAATTCGTTGGTAGCGGGCGTATACGCATTAAAAGCTTTCTAGAGGGCAATATTTCACGTTTCAATTCGTTTCTAGCGGGAAATATTTCACGTTTCAGTTCAATTTGTTTGTAGCGGGCGTACAAAATGTCATTCACATTTAAATTTGTGACGTATACATCGATAAACTTTGTATCGGGCAAGTTTTTTTAAAATTGCCTTATATATGAACTGTGTAGCGGGCAATCTCATTATAACTCCATGGATATGTAAAGTGTATGTAAAAGATCATTATGCGATTACATTGAACACAATAAAAAAAAAAAAAATTTCTTCTTTGTTTCTTATGGGTTTCATTTGTTATTGTTTTACATGTTGAATAGAAAATTTAATTCTAAGTTTGCTTCCAAGGCAACAATAAATAAATAAATAGCAAATAACAAAAACAACACAACATAGGTCTGCGACTTAATGTTTGGCGTAAAAAAATGAATGAAACAATCATTTTTTTAATAAATAAAAGTACTGTCGAATGTTCTTTATCAATGAATAGAACAAAATATATTCACCTTTTAATTTGCGTCGTAATTTATAGCGGGCAATTTTTTAATTGTTATAATGGGTAATGGGTAATGATTTTAACGGGTAATTTATGTTGTAGCGGGCAAATAAAAAATTACCTCACGTTTAAATTCGTGTCGTAGGTCAAGCGGGCAATCTCATTATAACTGCTTGAGTAGTTAGAGTGTATGTAAACATAACTTTTAGCTGGTTCGGAGGACCGGGCACATACCGGCTAGTCTATATATAAATCCCAAAAGGAATATGTATGTACTGCATAAACTTTGTTAATACTGGACAGAATGATACGAAATTTGCCACAAATATTCTTTGTGTTACTGCAGTGTACACTGTCAAGGTTTTACTTTTTTTTTAAATGACCACAGTGGTCATTCGGTCAAAATTTTGGTAAAAAATGTGCATAAAAATAAAAGATTTTGTTCACGTTCAGATAGCCGATACCATTTTAATATCATTTGTATTGACAAAATGAGAAGAAAAAAGGACGGCGTTGAAATTTTTTTTTAATGCCGTCATCAAACTTTGCGCTTCAACTTTACGAAAGAAAGGAAAAAAATTCATTCGTTTGAATTGCCTACGTGTTGTATATGACTTAAATTAACTTTGTAGCAGACAAGGTTTCAATGTTTGCGAATAAACTTTGTGAATGGATAGAACAAAATTTCATACACGTTTAAATTCATGTTGTATACGTCTTATAAACTTTGTAGCGGGCAATGTTTAAATTGCCATCTATATAAACTGTAACCGGCAATCTCATTATAACTGATTGGTTAGTTACAGTGTATTTAAACATTACTTTTAGCTGGTTCAGAGAACCGGGCACATATCTGCTAGTATAATATATACACATCAGCATCAAAACTGCATTTAGCATTATATGTCATATATGGACATACATACTCAGTTAGCCAATAAGAACTTAGTCCAGGGATGTGTGTTCTCATGGCAATTATTTCTGAGCTGTGGTAACAATTTTCCATTAAATAGTCACAGCTCTCAGTTCCATAGTATGGGGTAAATAATGGTAGAATTGTGATTCTGTATGCATGCATGTATCCAATAAAAAACAATGGACTATCAAAGAATCTCCAGGAAAAAAAAATGTTAGCTGAATTAGAATTATTAAAAAGGTAAGGAAGCTAAAAAGCAATAAATTATTTGTCCTGATCTTCTTATATTATGTTACTTCTATACAGGCCATGGACATCGCATCCTACGCTTATCTGTGGGTTTTAAGATGTTACCTTTTAATTAATAATTATTAAAGTTCGAAATGATGTTATGGTAAGTTGTTGGGTTTTCCCCAACTTTTAGAGACAAACCACTCCATTCACTTGTAATGACCCTTACAGCTATTTACCCATAAAACTATACTGCATAATATTTAACTAAATTTAGCGCTATTAAAATTGTTGTTATACCTAAACGCTGTCTAAGAAAACAAGCGTAGTGCACCTCATAATTAAAAATACCATTGAGGATGAAAAATAAAGTGCTTCTAATATATGGCAAAGAAAAAGATACTGTTATTTAAAAATATGTTTTTTCAAACAGGTAAATGAATCAAAACAAAAATAAACTTTACAAGTTCTGCTTAGTTGTGGTTCAAATAATGCATCCTCCCCCCCCCCCCCACTCCCCTCAAGGGCTGTTAGTGAATCATACATTAGCAACAGGGCTTGTCGGTGTGACATTAAAGATGAAGGAGTGACATCCCAGTTTGGACTGACAACAGGCCAAGGACGTTTTGGAAAAAAAAAAGATATTTTTTTTAAAAAGTCGTTTACAACTTCAAGAGGCAGGTATGGGGAAAGCGGAAGAAAATAATTGGTTTCACGCATGAAATTTCAGCATAGTGAAGAAAGGGGCAGGGGGTGGTGTGAACTTTGTGTACAAGATGTGGTGGGATATTCAATCTAAAGTTGACAGATGTTATGAGTATATAGCATGTAATAATAGTTTTTTTTATATTGTATTTGAAATTGTATCTCTAGTTCATGTAGAGCTATATATATTTAATTTTGGAGAAGAGAGTATTTGTGTAGAGATTTATTATTACTAAATCACTCTATTTTGATCAAAGTTTCTATCAATTTCTAGTACCTCTTCTTTTTTAGTCGAAAGCTTTGGGAAAATCCATTCTAGTACCAGTATTTTCTGCACCAAAATAAATATAAAGCATGTACTGTTGCAATTAGGGTTGTTGTTGATTTTTGCTTAGCTTACAAGAAAGTTACTTATTATTAACCAGTGAAGTTGAATTTTATAAATTGTAAACAAGTTCAAGCATTAAACTCTTCTTTGAATACTCATCAAGTGGTTTGAGGGTATTATTTCATAGTGAACAAGATCCTAGACAGACAACAGAAGACCTGGATTTGTAACACAGAAAATTGCAAGCTAAAATTGGATGTTTGGTTAATATATGTGTATATGTTTGTGTATATACACAGGGGGTTTTCACATAACTCCTAAACAGCCATGGTTCACAAAGCATGGCCAAAGAACATACAGTCTTTCTTTTTAAAACCAGAAATGTTGATCATTTAAAAATACAACTGCCATTTACTGACTGGATGTGCAATCATAGTTATGCAAGGGGTGCAATTGCCGAGTTTTAAAACTTGTCTTTTTTTTTTCAGAGTCACCACTTGCACAATTAAGCCCTATAAAAATCCAATTCTAACACATGCAGACAGCTTATATTATTGTATAGGGTCATGCATGAGGTCACAAAGAGAAGAATTCTAGTTTCTTTTGGCTATAAAGAACAGCACCCCCACATAGTATTATGGTATATAGGTTACATAGAACACACACTTTAATTTTATTACATAAATATGTCATGTTATCTACAGAAACCTTAAGTACCAAAATATGCTTGTTCTGTACAATTTTAAATTTCTGTGGTGTGTACTAGCAAACCACCACAAAATTAAATTGCTGACTAACCCACACACAGGGCAATATTCAAAAATATAAAGACCAAGGTTAAAGGTTATAACAATAAAACCCAGTTTTCTTTTTAGATTAGCAATAACGGAACACACAAAGCAAGCCGGAATTATTTGAAATAAACTATTTGAAACAACAAAATTTCTTTCAAGATCAGGAAGTCAATTAAAAAAATTTCCGTTTAAAGTTTGTAATTTTTTTTTAAACTAACCTAAATGGCTTCTCTTCCATAGAGGATACAAGTTTCTAGAGAAAGTTCTCTTTATCTCTAACTAGGCCCATGTAATCTGCTTGGTGATATCATTTACACTGTCACATGTATGGGGGCTGAAGCAACACACACACACGCATAAACACACACAATGATGTAAGGAAAAAAATATATCATCACATGAAGATTATAAAATCTCCATTTAGCAGCCATAGAAATATGTGGTTAGACAAATATTGGTAATAGAATTTGGGTTTCCCAAGTTTAAAAAAACAAGTACTTTATTATATCAAAGTTTTAGAGTTTATTACTATTAAGATGGCCAGAGTTTACAAAGTTCATACAGAATCTATAATGACATGTTCTACGGTTATAATAGACAATAAAGTAATAGTTGAAATGCACTAAAAATTTGGACTCCCAACAATGAAAGAAGAAACTGATCAGGAATAAACAACACCGTAGACAAAACAAAGGAAATGAAAGATATGAGATGGACAGGGTGAGGGCTGTGTCCGAGAGTTGCCCACAGAAGGACAAAGGCAATCGACGAAGACTTTATGCACACGGAGAAGAACCAAGGGAAAAAGAAGTTAAAGACAATGAACAAAATCTGGCTTGAAATTAGTTGGCACATCCAGGTTAAGGAGTAAGGGCAGAGATCTGTTACTGCCCTGCATTCCACGTCAGGCAACAAAAGACTAAGAAAAGTTATGAAGAACGGAGAAATATTTTAACACTCGCATTTATTAAAATCTACATCAATCAATGACTCTTACCTGCGACAAAAAATAGTGCCAATATATAAACCTTCATCTTCCTTTGTTTTCTTTCTTTTTCAAAACCTTACCGGATGGCAAGCCTGAAAGTAGAAACAAAATTAAACTTATACATGAAACCATTTGAGCATTTTACTTTTACACTTTAAATACAATGGACTGCAGGACAGACTCTTAAAGCTTTTAGCCTACATCAGTGGGTTTTGAATAAATGAAAATGGGACCTTGAAATATATACAATCTTTCATTTATATCATAAGAATTTGTTTTAAATAAAGCAGAAATATACAATATTTTAAATTATATGGTGAGGATTAAACAAAATAAACAGCTCAATGATATCTCTATAGACATAAATTGTGTAGTATTGTGGGGGGATGGTTCTACAGCAGGGGTATCATACTTGGATGAATTAAAAAAAGAACTATACCAAAGTGAACTATCATTATTATTACTAACATTATTACTAACTATTTCTACTAACAATTAAACTTATTTGTGTAATTTTTATTACAGCCAATATTTAAAAAAAGGTTAATTAACTACAGCTGTGTTTACTTGCTTAAATCAGATTTCATTTTAACAGGTATGTTACTTATACTTATATAAAATTGACAATAAAATTGTATGTGTATCAGTACTAGCTGTCTGAATTTCACAAATAGTGTAATTTTTGTAAGCATACTGGCGGGCCATGTTTTTGAGACCTCTGATCTACACTGACTACAGCAATGATTGAGCCCAATAGGAAGGTAAATATATAAAGAAATTAGTACAATTTAAAAGTCTAGTGTGAACTTTGCCCCTATGTGAAGATGAACCTTGACCTATGTGAACACTAATCAACCAAAGAATGCAGACTCCACACAAATCCAAACACTTATCTAAACATAAGAGAAAAACAAGTGAAATGATTCTTAGTCATCTCTCTCTCTAGTTTCTCTGTGGCCTTTTATTAAAGGACATCAAAGCAAAACAACTAGAATGACCTTGGTGCCAATTACTATAACTTCAGTTGTATTTACAGACAATATTTAATTTCTCAAATACACAAATATAATCATACAAGTTGAACTATTCTAATATATAGTAAATATTTCCATAGTTTAAAATTATTAATTTCTACTTTGTTTGGCCAAAACCATATATTTTTAAAGAGTCAATTTGCTAAAATAAAAAAAAAAAGAGTAAGTTCACAATATAATTTACTTCTGTGGAAATAAAGTTGCCAGGTACTCGCTTAGCACCAGATAGTACAGTAAAAGAGCTTAAAGACCTTTCTCTTTGGCCAGCTGCTTTGTGCCTTACATGCTAACACAACCGCCACTACAATTCACACCGAGCATGCTAAATTTAATAGCATGGATAAAAGCGCAATAAAAATGACCATTATAATCATTATTATTATTATTATTATAAGACAAATAAAATGCAGGGCAATATAGCCGATGACACAGTGGAAAGGAATGATGGGAAAGTCTCTGGTATTTTTTGAAAAGGCATCTGGCAACCCTGTGTGGAAACCTTGGTGCCAGATCATCAAAAGAATTGTCTTTAAGTCCAGTGAACAAGGATAGCAAACAACCACAGTCCACTTAGATTGTATTTTTTTTTTATACGGTAAACAAGAAAGCACAGACATTTGTTCATGCTTTCTTTTTTTTTTTAAATACACGTTTTTTTTTCATTTGATAATAAGACTTTGTAGAATATCAATAATTTTTTTTTATCATGTGATAATAGGAGTTTGTAGAATATATTTTTTTATTTAACTATATTTAATAGACCATAACAGGATAATCCAGGCCCTTTCACCCAGCATACTGTTGTCTCTATGTCACAGTGCCCAAAGACAAGTAAAATCTTAAAGGATAAAGTGGAACACTAGTTCCCCACAACCTCCCCACGGCCTAATACTAATGGGAATTTGAAACTTTAAAAGGTTGGCCTGGTCAATACACTGACAGTATAGTCAGTATAGTCAAAGAAATGCAAATGCTAAACTACATTCAGTGTCTTTCATGCAAATGTTTAATAATAAATACTGTAATATTGATTTTTTCCGGCTTAGTTTGTATGTGAGGGGGACTATATAAAGTTTTCTCCATTCACAAACCAGTGAATGGTAGGCTATTTCATTTTCAAATGGCTTTTTGGCACACACATCAAAAATATCCAGGTTAGCTCATTCAAAAAAATGCCTTAAATAACTTTAAAGAGTCAGACTGTTTGTTGTAATTTAGCTGTAATAAGTTATCTTCTTTAAACTCAACAAATTTCAATTGCCCCCCCCCCCCCACCCCCAAAGATTTTTATCACCCTCAAACATTCTTCCCGCATTATTTCCCACAAGTTCAATGCCGGGACAGAAAGAAGAAAAACACCTGTCGCACCTGCCCACACACATTGTCAGATCACAAATACTAATGACAGCATTCAGCATTGACATTGTTCACTAGCAGTATAAAGCTTGCAAGATGTGAATTGACAAAAATATGGTCTTGATATGACTTGATTTGAATCAGGTCAAACTGGCAAATGCTATGATTAACACTTGATTGGAGAAGTTACTAATTGCAGTACTCATGTTTACAAGAACACCAGTTATTGATTTACAAGTGGCACTTCAAAGAAATTGGACACAGAAGTTTAAAACATTTGTTTGATGTTATTGAGTATGTTTATATTATATTATTACTGAAGTGAAAACATTGAGAAAATTGGGCCATCCCATAACACCCTTGTTCCTCTTCCAACTAGAAATTGTTTACTTTCTTGCCCTAATGAAAATGTAGGTTTAACCCTTTACTGGAACATTTTGCATTTACTCCCCCCCCCCTCCTTTTTTCCCCATGAAAAATTGTGTGTAGTCAAAAAACTCAATGGAGAGTGTGGTAGCCCTGTAGCAGATCATTGATTTGCCATTTAAATGGCTTGGGGAGGGGGGGATGTTCAAAGCCTGGTACAATCTGCTTACCAATCTGGACTACCTTGCTTAAATATGTGTACCAATAATCAAACCTGCCAACTTTTACTATTTATTTACCCAGATTTTGAGGCTACTAATATTGAAAATAAAAGAAAGAAGTATTTTGGCAGATGGACTCAGATATGGGAATATTTTTTGGCACCAACTCTATTTCCCCCTTAATTTCAATGTTTAATCATTTCTTGATGATCACATTTTCCTTGAAAGTTACAAATTAACCTAGGGATGGATTGACCCTTAACCGTTTGGCCCTTGGAGTAGGCACGTTGCGCCTAAAGATAGACACTTGGAGTCACAGATCGTCGCAGATTATGGGCTGTTTCACATTTGTTACCAATGCGAGTTTTTAAATGCCTAATAAATCTTTTTTTAAACTCTGACCAAAGAGAGCGATAGTGGCGTTTTTTTTAAACGGTTGTTTAGTATTTATAGCGCAATTGATCAAATTTAACTGAATTATTGAAAACAACGCATTTTTGGCGATAATTCTATCAAAATTGATGGCATTTCGGAAATATTTAGAGAAGCATTAATTAGACTAGGCTGATGAGGAAAGGCCTTTATTATTTCAATAATGCCAAGATAATATAGCGTTATTTTAAGTGTTGTAGAATTAGAATAGGCTTTGAATAGGACTCCTATTAATAAGTATTAGGAGGACTTGAGTCCGATACGATAATTTTAAAATTACATGACAAACTATAGGAATCGATCGACACAGACGCAGACATTTATTTTAATTTTACCTTTTATTTATTACTTTTTTTCATCACTACTAGTTTGAATTAAACTAGAATTATTTATAAATTGAATATGAAGAATTTGACTCAGTTGGTTTGATTGTTGTTGTTTTTTACAGTAAGAGTTATGCGACATGTGTTTGAAGAGTAAAAAATTGGCAACTGAATAAGGGCCAAAGAGTTAAGCAAAATTTGAAAAAAGATCTGGTGCATCAAGGGGAGGGACACATTAAAAACTATCGTGTTCCATGGCCCAATAGGTGCAAGACTGTGAATGGTGTAACTGAATCAGGATCCACACACAGACACACAAAAGGGATTACACATCATTTTAACCCGGAAATTCAAATACCGTAATTTGTATGGTTTTATATGCCAATGAAAGGTTTCACTTTCTTGAATTTTGCATAATACTTCTAACAAAATATTCTTTTTTATTTTTTAAACTCCCAAACATATCACAAAATCCCCAAACCACTTAGGCTACTGTTCATATGTAAGAAATAACTTAATGTTTGGTAGTATATTATCTTATATGTTACAGGGGCTACTTTTATACAGAAAATTATTGCCTTCTATCTAAAGAACTAACTCAAACTAACAATGCTAAGTATCTGGGAGTAATTATAAATGATAAGTTATCTTGGAACCCTCATATTGATGAAGTAATTAAAAAATCAAACAAAACATTAGGATTCATAAAAAGGAACTTTTACAAATGTAATAAGAATATAAAGCTAAAATGCTATCTCACATTAGTTAGGCCTATACTAGAATATGCAGCATCTGTATGGGACCCATCAACTAAGGAAAACATTAAAAAATTAGAACAAATTCCAAAAAGAGCTGCAAGGTTCATAACTAGTGAATATTTCCAATTAACAAGAGTAACACCATTAGTCAAATCACTAAACCTAAAAACACTAGAGGGCAGAAGGGCAAAGAGTAAAGTAGTAATAATACATAAGGCATTAAACTCTAATTTAGAAATCCAACACAATAACATCCTGTTGCAAAGCTCCTTATATACATGGAATGGGATGCCTGAACAAACCAGGAAAACCAATAACCTAACATCATTTAAAACATTAATAAAAATGCAAGACTAGACTAGGACCACGGATGAGCGTTGGACGCAATAATCTTCTTTATAGAAGGAGCGTCTGTAATGTATAAGATAAGATAAGAGTCTTAGTCTTGTGTTTTGAATAGTTTTAAATATATGTTAAGTTGTTGGTTTTCTTTATTTGTTCAGGCATCCCATTCCATGTATATAAGGTAATCCAAAAAAAAAGTTTGAGGATGCTATTTAGTGACAGCATTCTCACTCTTTTTAATTCACATCTATTTCCTAACTAAAAATAAATTAAATTTCATGACTGTGGCAGTGCTGTAAAAATCTACAAGTGGTGAAGCATCAAGACCTAATAAGGTTGCTAACAAATAATATTATTCCCTAATATTAAGTCAGATCATAGACTATAATATACATGGACCGCTTGCTTTAGTATTTCTGCTATATGATGACTTGAAACACTGATTTTCGAAATTCCCGATTCTAAATAAAGTAATTGCTATAGAGGAAATAAAGTTATTGATATACAAGAATACAAGTTCCATTTTATTTTATCGCTATGATTTTTTCAATGAAAAATTAAAATCAAAAGTAGTACAGAGCAGAAACATTTATAGATCAGTGTTATATTCAATGATAATAGGATTAATAGGCCTACAAGTAAGCTTATTCATTTAAAGTCGAAAAAAATGCGATTTAATAAAACGGAACTTGTATGACCACTACTTTATTTAGAATCGGGAATTGCAAAAAAAGAAGATAATAGCATAAAAAACTAAAAAACTAAAGCAAGCGGTCCATGTATATTATAGTCTATGGTCAGATAGATAGGCCTATAGAACAAAAGGCCTATGTGCATCACTCAAACAAAAGCTTCACACTAATGTTAAATTTTTTTTAAAGACCACCTGGGAGTTATTTCCACTTTTTTGTTATATTTAAAGTCATTCATGTTAATAAAAACCAAGAGAGCTATTTCTAAGCTCAATTTTCCTCTCATAAAAACTAAAATTGCACACGCAAAACAACTATATAAATATATATGTAGAAATTTGATGCTCGATTCAAATTAGACTTTATCCCCTACCTTACCCTTAGGAGAGGGAAGGTGAAGGGGTTGACCAGTGAACAAAAATCCTTTTTAAAAGTGGGCGGTGAGCCTTAAAAGGTAGGAAGGCAATAGTTAAATTTTTTTTACTTATTTATGATTTTAGGGTGTATCCTAACGCTATTCTTTAATAAGCCTATGTTACATTTATTTATTTGTCATTAGGTCATTTAAATTTAAAGCCAATTCTTTGTAAAAATCTAAGCTTAAAGCTTACAGTTTTATATAGGCTATATAGGCCTATTATATATGAAAAAAATTAATTTGTATGTGTTGGAGTGTTGACCATATTAATGATACAGTTAATGTTATTTAAAATTAATATTTTAAAGTTTAGCCTAGGGCCTAGGCTAATCATTAGCATTAGCCTACCTAATGACTGAACTAATGACTAATCATGGCATCATATTTTAAATTGGCCTCATTTATTATTTATATTCAATTAAGTTACAAAACCATGAAGTTTGATGACGTCTGATTTAGTTTGTCTTAAACTGAAATAAATGCCTACTTAAATAGACCCTACTTTAAGTTTAAGATAACTTGTGTTTAAAACTAGCCTTAACCTAATCATGGCAGTGGAAAGTGAAAGTTTGTGGCTACACTATAGCTACAGTGGTCACTGAGTAACACTCACACTGGCTACACACTTTAACTAGTTTAACACACAGAAACGGAATCAACCATTCATTTGTAATTAAAACGGGCAAGATTAATACTAAAATGCACTTTTACAACGGAGGTAAACATCCATTAGACATTATAAAGACCACTAATTATAATAACTACTGACTATACTGAGCTATGTGCTATGTGTATTAAAATTAATTTAAAAATCCAAGTTCAAGTATGTTCAATGTTGACCACTGTGACTGTTGTAGTTTAGTGTTATGTACGGCGTACGGCTAAGTCTGTACTGTGGCTGCTCTTTTTCAACGTTTGACTTATTGAATTCAAGGAAATAGCTAAATATATTATGTAGTAGAATACTTATAAGACTGATTGCGATAAAACTAAGTAAACGTACCTTCTATAATAAAGTTTACAACAAAAAAGAACGCAATTCACGTGAACAATCCAGAATTCGTCGAAAGTAACAACACCGTCATATGACTATGTCACGTGCCACAGTAACGGGTTAAATAAGTACCACAAATTTTTTTTTACTTTACGGAAATAGTTTTTAATAAATGCATAAAAGTTTACAAATTTAAAGGTAACCTACAATTAGAATATATAATTATTTTGAATTTACAAATTAAAAATTATAGTACATTTCATGCTTTTATTAGCAAAGTATTAAAAACAAAATTAGGGTTAACTATCAAATTAGTTACCGTTTGAGGTGTCTCGCACTACTGATAGGATAGGCCCTATAATACGATAATAGACCTAAATGTATTTATATTATCTCAGTATGGTCTCGCTAGTAGTCAACCTCACGTGCCTGGCAATTAGTGGGTGGGCTTAATTATGAATGACATAATAGGTCTAAATTATGTGCCTATTTGTTTAAAGCCATTTAATTTTTGTTATATGCTAGGCTATAGCACTATAGCGATTAGGCCTACCTGTCTATTGCCGTGCAAAAAGGTAAGGGGCTGTCCATAAACGACATGACGTTACGCACATAAAAAAGCAGTCGTCCATTAATTGTGTCAACAAAATATAGGGGGAGAAGGTCTGAAAAAGTTTGAAAATTATTGACATGGGGGAGGTAGGGGGTCAAGAAAAGTTGACATCAACAATGTTATATTTTATAATAAATTTAACAAATAAAAAATGGACACTAGTCGACATCTTCGTTTGTACGCCATTCACCCATCAACAGTCTGTCATTTAATAATTAGGCCCTATGCTTTGGCTATAGGGCTATAGTAAATCGCCAACTTCGTGGCCTAAAGCTCAATCCTCTCCATTCCGGTCTGAACGAAATAAAAACAAAATGGTAGGCCAACGATTGAGGAGGGGTGCAAAAGGGGAAGGCACATATAGGCCTATATCTAATTGGTTGAGGAGGGATTGTTCAAATTATAGGCCTTATGTGTGTGTGTGGGGGGGGGGGAATAGTGCACGACAAGAGGGCAATGGAAATTATTTTTCTTATATAGGCCTATTTAAACTCAAATATTTATGAAAACTACTTATTTATAGTAAGTTAAAATTAAGTGGATTAATTGGCCTATATAGATCTATATATAGATTTATTTCAAAATTTCTATGTATTGATTTATAATTTTCTGGAATTGTATGAGGTAAAAATGAATGTATACCGGTAATTATGAGTGGCATAGCCAGGATTTCAAGGTGGTGGTGGCTAATAAGACAAGGTAGGAGAGGTAGAGGGACAGGGGAGTCAACGCTTTGTATAGCCTAATTAAAGAACGGGAAATAGTGCAAGTGGGAATAGTGAACATACAGTGGAAATAGACGGCTGATTCACAACTGGTGCACAGGTTGCCCCTAAACTATTGACACATTGTATCAAAATATCAATAATGAAACGTTAAATTATATTCTTTAAATATTTCTATAAAATAAAAAAAAAAAATAAAAAAAATAAAAAAAATATTATTAAAATCCTCGGATTGGAGGTAGCTTACCTTGTTAAACTTTACCCTCATGGCTACGCCTTTGAGAGTTATAGTCTAGTCCATTTGAAATCTGCTTAATAAGTTTTAAAATGTATTAAAATTAATTATAGTCTTTACAATCTAAATTATATTTTAAACATAAAAGCCAGCGTATAAGCTTTTGTGAAAGGGTGCGCGTGTGTGTGTGAGGGAGGGAGGAGCTAACAAATTCTTGACATAATTATATGGGGGGGGGGGGTGGAAGGTCTCTGAAAGTTTGACAATTGTTGATAAGGGGGTGGGAGGGGGGATGTTTAAATTGCATAACATTATACATTATAATTGACGTCTCTCGCCATTGCCACCATTGCTGTCACAATCCTTGCTTGAATTTCTGACTCACAGCTGCCGTCTACGGATAGGATTGCTCCTAGATATTTTAAATTATTTAGGCTACTTCTTCCAGTTTTTGGTTCATATTTCCATTTTATTATAATCTTTGGTAAAACTTGTTGAAGTCTAAAGTTGTTTTTTTTAATGCAAATTTTTTTTATGTGACAACAAATTATTTAAAACACTCCTTCCCCTTTGTCACATATTGTCACAACTGTTTGACTCGATCTTTCCTCCGACTTTTATATGGGTGGGATCCTTCATGAACGGCCTCTAGGAAAATATCACATGAGTATGATCTATTGCAGGGGTCGACATCCTTTTGATAATAGTGTGCCAAAGTAGCATTTCTTTTTCTTTCAGCGTGCCAACAGTCTAAAAGTCTTCCTGTTCTAACACTCACTTTTTTTGTAGAAGAGACTTAAACTTAAATTGCTTTTTTAGGGGGTCTTCAGCGTGCCACTGGAAATAGCTCTGCATGCCAAGTCTTGCACGCGTTCCATAGGTTGCCGACCCCTGATCTATCATATAGGCTATACATTTATTTATAAAAAATTTATTTTGTAATGTAGCTTAGAAGTGTAGTTTAACTCCTAACGTAAGTAATTTTTTATTTTTTTTAAAACTAAAAATTAGTAGGCCTAGTGCACTTTCAAAAGTCAACTGAAACTTTTTTTTTCAGAATTCGAATTCTTACGTCGCAATTTAGCATCTTTTGATAAGCGTCTATATATTAGAACAGTGGTCGGCAACCTATGGAACACGTGACATGGCGCGCAGAGCGATTTTCAATGGCCCGCCGAAGACCTCCAAAACTGAGTGCTAGAGCCGGATGACTTTTAAGCTGTTGGCACGCTGAATGAATTAGAAATCCTACTTTGGCTCTCTATTATCAAAAATTTGCCGACCCCTGTATTAGAGTACTTAAAACATTTTGATGGTTGAACTAAAGATATACTTAGGCTATACATATAAATTAACCCATTTTTGGAAGACAGCGCGGGGATATAACTCATTTCATTTTTTAGAGCCAAAGTAATAACAATCTAGAACCACACAAAATGACAATAATAAATCGATATTAAAATAAAATAAATGTATTTTAAAAATAAATGAAAGAAAAGTCGTAAACATTTTGTAAAAAGGGGTCGTTTAGGAGGAGATGACCATATACACTTATACACGATTCTCAACAAATTCTTTGGATTTACATTGAAATGTTTCTGTCCGTTTCACTGCATGTTGTATTTTTTTTTTAACCTAATTTCTGAGAATTAATTATTATATTTTGATTGCATTTTTGCATATCTAATTCTAATTTTGCTGTAAACAAAGTTTTTTTTTTTAAAGAAGATCAGAAATATTTGGTTGATCTACATTTAGGCCTACATTTCAACCATTAATAAAAATCTAGCTAAAAAAAGTCTGACCACCCTCCCCCCCCCCTTTTTTTTTCTGCTTATAGATGTTTGACGTCTTTTATGGAAGGGCCCCTTATTTATGTATTTGTTCAGTATTCTAAATAGATCTGTGATTCTTAGCTGTTGGGAAAGGGGGTAGCGTGGGAGTTAGGCCTATAATGCAGAATTTACTTCTTGTTTGTTTTTCTACCAGGAACTAATTTAATAAAATAATGAATGTATTTCCCACTAGAACTATAATATTATGCAAAATGCATTACCTTTACATAAACATAAAGATTAGGAAAAATTAAACACACAGGCTAAAAAATGAATTTTTATTAGGCCTACACATATTACACACAGGCATGCGAGCACGAACACAACACACTCTTATGCATATCTAGATGTCATTAATTTATAAACATAAAATATTAAAAATGACACATTCCAAAAAGTGTTAAATCTAATATTAAACAAATACCCTTTAAAATATATTTTAAAAATATATCAATAAAGAGTTGTGATTTGTGATGACAAATTATAAGCCTATGTTAGCTTCCCGGTGATTAGTTGAATTGTGTTACGTGATAGTGTATTCTGATTTTTTTTCCGTTTATATTCTTCTCCTTTCGTTTTTTTATTATGTTCCCCTTTTTTAATCTATAAGGTAAAATTGCTTTATAGTTAGGCCTATAAATCTAGATACAAACAAATGGAAATTTGACTTGATTACATAATATGATAAATGATAAGTTATCTTGGAACCCTCATATTGATGAATTAATTAAAAAATCAAACAAATCATTAGGATTCATAAAAAGGAACTTTTACAAATGTAATAAGAACATAAAACTAAAATGCTATCTCACATTAGTTAGGCCAATACTAGAATAAGGGCTGTCCATAAAGTATGTCACGCTATTTTTGACCAGTTTTAACCCCCCCCCCCCCCTCCCTGTCACAAACTGTCACAAATCACGGACCCTCCCCCCCTAAAGTACGTCACACTTTCGAATTTTTTTTTAAATTAACACCTTTTTAAAATTGAATCTAAAACACACTTCACTATTAAACAGAATTACAATATAAAATTTCCACTTAAAAGAACTATCACATTATTAACCCTAGCCGTACTTCGATATTTTGCATACATATTGTACTTCGTGTTCCATTTTTTGGGTCATACTTTTACATAGAGAAAATATTAGTGTTCCCTTTTTTGGGTCATACTTTTTATACAGACAAACTATTTCTAACACACTTTAGCATTGGAGAATTATATAAAATCATACAGCTTATTGACTTTAAGCACATAAAATGTCATTTATTGATGAAAAATCTCAAAATAAAAGATTTAAACAGAAATAACATCAAAGATATCTTTCTTTGAGCCTTCATAGTCATCATGGTTTAAGCATCACAATTCTTGCAATTCAGCATGGCCTTGGCTCTGTCCTAAAACTCGTGGGATTCGGGACATCGCACCTGTGTATATGAATATGATACACTTGAGAGGGTAGTACGTTTCTGAGTCACAGATCCAGAACAACTTCAGGCCGTACTTTGCAGGTTTGCTTGGTATGTACTGTATAAATGAGCAACGCCATCTGAAGGGTATGAGCTGCTCATCCACAGTCAGTGAAGCTCCAGGAACATAGTACTTTTGGAGGTTGGTATGGTGGAGGTCCAACACTTTGCTGATTGGAGCGAGCTGGTCAGTTTCTTGTCTTCTGTGACGGGTGTCTTTGTTGTCAAACCTCAGCTGGAAACATCTGTTCTTCGACATTGTGGCTCGCACAAAATCTTGCCCGATGAGGGGCTCCCAAATTGTAGTCAGGTTTACTTTGCTCTGTTTCTGAGCACCCAGGAAGACAAGAATATCGATGAGCCCTCTGATCTCTACATCGTCTGTCTCCTTCCATGCATCTCCTCTCTGCCCTTTTCCTTCTTCATTTGTGTATTTCACAATCAGCTTGATCATGTCTCGAGAAAATGAAAAGATCAAAAGTCTCTGCAGGACTTGTGGCATCGTGTGTGTTTGGAATACGATTCCGCAGAAGAGTCACAATATTTGACCGTGTAGTTTTAGCATTTGGTGCCATAGGGGTACTTTTCCACTCTGTGCCATCTTTCCCATAGTAACTTCTTGTTCTGACTACAGTTCCATCAACTAGTTCTTCAGAAATGGAAAGAGTTCAAGTTTGGGTCAATGCTTTCTTTCTCACTACTATCACTAGATCGAGAATCATCATCACTATCATCACTGAAAGGGACAAACTCATCTTCATCACTCATTTCACCTTCACTATACTGATCATCATCAGCATTATCTTCTTCTCTGTCAATAGCTCTGACTTGATCAACATGATCTCCTGCATCATCAACTCCAACTTGAAGTAAATCAAAAATATTTCTGCTTGAACCAGGCCTAGCTTCTTCACCAGCCGCCATTTTTATTTTACTCCAGGGGAGATAATTAACAATGCCTGCTTGAACTAACATAAACAAAGAATATCTATAACTTGTGATATATGACTCCTCTATATAAAAGTATGACCCAAAAAGTGGAACATGAAGTGTGACTGTGCATTTACTTTTTTTTCCCTATTTATAAGTATGACCCAAAAAATGGAACACGAGGTACGATTTGAGTATTTTTTTTTTCTTGTCAATTGCTCTAAAATGGAAAACCTAATATCAAGGACAATATTATTTTATGATGTAAAAATGGTTAATTTGAGATGTCACAGAAGATGGATAGTGTAGTTTGACTGGTTGCTGAGCAAGTGTGTAAACAAACCCTTGTGTTCCCTTTTTTGGAACACGAAGTATGGCTAGGGTTAAAATGACTTTAATAGTAGAATAGTTCATTGTCAACAGTTAGTTGTCACAATTATTCATTGCAGCTGTAACTCAATCTATATTGAATTTGAAAACAAAAATTGCAAAAATTAGACTAGACAATTATATAATACACATCATTTATCTGCCGTCTTTTTCATTTACAATAGGTGAGGTCAAATTTTAGTTAATCTTCCGATTATGCAATCTTTTTACACAGGATAAGAAGTAGATTAGCGAAACGACCTCACCCAGTGATTAAATAATAAAAAGAAAACAAAAAAAATGACCAAAAAAAAATACTGGATTGACAAATTATGTGACAAACTCTTGTGCTATATTGAATCTGCTTATTATGGAAATGTGAATTGTGTTTAATTAAAAAATATCACTGAACACCATCTATCCATGGTGTAGCGTGGCGGGCACTCTACGTGGTTGTTTGGCTCGTGTAGAGGCTGATTATTGGGATATCACAGTGAAGTTTGGGCCTTAGAATTATTTATATTTTAGTCCGTTATCCCGCTTGGCTGGCGGGTGCTGTAAGACTACTGAATAGGGTAATTTTTACTACTATATGACACGAGTGCTAATATGTGAGCAGACACAAGAACAATGATTGATTCAATGCTGGGATGAGTTTCAAATACTGTTTATTTAGGCATAAACGATAGATAGAAGTTAATCCACAACACAAATTTACAGTGTAAACAGTATATATTTGGATCGACCGAAGACAGGACTGTTTCGTTCCTTGTCTAAGGCCCCAATACCCGTTTCTTATTTCTATCTTAAACCAAGAAGTGCCCTCTGTGGGGGTAGGGGCAATGGGGAGGGGGAGAAGAGGGCGGTCGGGGGAGGGATACAAAATCTCTTTGATACCATACATACCGACGAGGGCTGTTGCGTATGTGTCAGTTTACGGGGGAAAGAGTTAGGGGGAGGGGTTTCCCTGGCCACCTGGGCCGACTGTAATAGATTTCGCGTGTAGACGCAAGTTGTTTATCTTGACCAGTGGTCAGTAGCCGGGAGGGGGATCAAAGGGAGGGCTTGGCGAGGGTGGGGGTTTAGACTGTACATACAAGGGGAGTGTAAACATGTTAAATATATACAAGGGCGGATAACTAAGCTTGTATAATAATAATATAAGGAATATATGTATTGATGCATGTACAACAGTTATGGAAGAGAGTAAGTACATTCATACATACAAAATAAAGATACAAGATACAAATACAGTCACACATTCTTCATTCATTGGTGAGCACCGCAATGAGCCAGGATTAATTGTAGTTTATAGGTTGGAGCCATAGTGAATAAGTGCCATGGCACCAGGCTGAGCGCTGGCGCTTCTAGTGAGTTTACCACACCATCCCCCCTTTTTCGAGACAATTAGTCAGGCGTGCAATTGTCTGTTTTACTATAAACTTACGGTACTAGTCCTAAGCTAGGCGAACCCAACGAGAGAAAAGTATGTCTATTGTCTATTTGCTACCAGTCCTGTTATTTCTGTTACATGTCCTTTTGAAGGGTCCCCCGAGGTCTATGGGGACCCCTTGAAATGGAGTTCCCCCCTCCGCCTGCCGTGATAACGGTACGGGTGGGGTGTAGTAGTTCCGTGACGTGAGTTTGCACAGGTGGCGGTTTACTCCCACATGCATGCCTGGCCAGAAGTAATAATGTTTTATCTTACTGAGAGTGGCATTCTGGCCCCGACGACTCCGCCCGACGGAGTCATAAGCGGCCTCTATCACTTGCTTACGGTAGGGGGAGGGGACTACTAATTGATTTCTTATTGTCCCATCTGGTAGGGGCACCTGGCGGTATAACAGCTGTCCCTTGAGTGAGTAGTGGCCTGCTGACATTGGTTTCCCATGATAGGTCTTTGCTTCGTTTAGCAGCCTTTTTAGGGTAGGGTCCTCCTGTTGTGCCTTCAGGAATTCTTGATGGGACGGGTTTAAGGTCGGCTGGGTGGCGCTAGGTTCGGGGTGTGTCCGGGCGACCACCGACGCGTGGGGAGGTGGGGATCCATAGTGACATGGGGTAAAGTACTTCTTGCCTAGAATGACATCATACGGCAGGTCTTCTCGCACTGCTAATGTCGCTAACCCGGTAAATTGGGCTGATTCAATGTGCACTAATGCCGTGGGGAGCGTTTCCACGTGGCCCCATATGCTCTGAATTTGGACAGTGTCCCCGGTGAAGTCGGAGTCGCGGATATATGCCCGTTTGGCTATGCCTTCTGACTCACAGCCTGTGTCGAACAAATATGAGGCGAGTTTATTATTGATTTTTAGTTTCTCCGTAGAGTTGCTATGGGTCCGGTTCAAGGGCCCGGAGCCTGGGGCGCCACCTGGGTAAATCGCGGCGGCGAAACCCAGTAGGGCGGGCTGACGGGTGTTGGGTTCTCTTCGCGGCCGCTCTTGGCTTACCGTTTGAGGGGGTGTAGGGTGGCGCCCGTCTTCGTACGTAACGGGGCGCCTTAAGTGCTCGGCGTACTCAGGTGTAAAGTACCGGGGGTAGGGCGTTTCTGCCTCTTGCTCCGACAGACCGTTAGTAGAGTCTTGTCCCGAATGCATGGTAGGTGTCAGAGCACAGAACGCTCCTGCGGGGAAGAAAGGGGTGGGGCCGCCTCTGTGTTTCTCGTGAGCTGACGGATTTGTGGGCCCAATGGGGCGGGGTTCTCCACGTGGATTCTGGGGCCGATGTTGACCGAAGTTGGACGTGCGCTGCTGGGGAGTGGGGGGGCCTTTTGGAGTTTTGTGCCTGTACGCCTCCTCTTTGTTTTTCTCCTGCCTATGGTGATGTGGGTGAGAGGGGGGGTTGGCAAACTCATCCTTGTGGGCCAACATATATCGATCGGCGGCCACGATAACCTCGTTTAGTCCCTCTAAACCCCATTCGGCTAAGAACGTTTTAACGGTTCTGGGCATGAGGGACTGTAACTGCTCTGAAAGAATCAGATCAATTAAGCCTTCATATGTCCTATCCTGATTTGCTAATTCAATCCATTTGTTAAGGTATTTCCTTAGCCTGTCTACCAGCTCTCTGATTGACTCCCCCTCTTCTAGTCTGGCTGACCTGAACATACTCCGAAACGCCCGTGCGTTTAACTCAAATTTGTTAAGCAGGGCATTTTTGAGTTGTATATATGGGTCCTGATCGGAGGGGCTTAGTTTAGCGTAGACCTCGTAGGTGTCTCCCCTGAGGGTGTGTACTAGGTTCCTGCACCAGGACTCGCGAGGCACGTCGTGGTACGCCATAGCCTCCTCAAAACGTGTGAGGTAGGTATCGAATTGTTCTTGATTTGGTAAGAAGGTGTCAGTCCAGACGGGCACATGGCGCCCGTTAGCAAAACCGCTATGAAGGGAGCCGGGTGGGGAAAGGGGTGGGTCGTCTAATTGCCTGTTTCTACCAGCAATTTCTGCTAGTCTAATCTCTTTGTCTGTCTCTAGTTTTTTTATTTCTAGCTCTGCCTGTCTAGTTTCTCTCTCCCTCTCTAGCTCTGCCTGTCTAATTTCTCTCTCTTTCTCTGCCTGTCTAGTTTTCTCTCTATCTTCTAGTTCTAATTCTAGTTTCTTCAAGTCGTCCTGTCGACGTTTTTCCTCTATCTCTAATTCTCTATCCCTTCTCTCTAACTGCTCTTGGACGTATTTATACACCTCGTCCCCTTGGAGATTCAGTGCTATCGCTTCTTCCCTAATGGCCTTACGAAAGTTAACCAGCTCTGCCATGGTATGCTGTGGCGCTAAATGGCTCCTAACCTAAACTGTCCCTTAATCCAGACAAAAAGCGGTACTCACCAGGTTTATTTCTCAGTCTTCCACACACTCGCACTCTTGTCCCTCGTTGCGTTGTCGACTGGGGTGACGACACTGGTCTCGTTGATTGGTGTTGATGGTAGAGCGGCCTATAGCGCACTGGTTAATCCGAGTGAATAGAAGTTCGAGTGCTAATGAATGTTATTGTTTATTTTTGCGCTAGGCACTAACGACACAGGGGCGTGTCTGGTACACTGGTAATCTGGAACGCTGGAACAAGGCGTCTTGAAGCGGCTAAGGGCGAGCGTTGCCCCGTCGCTAGCTTTTGCTAGCGATGTACGGTAGCCAGGCACTGGAACACTGGAACAGGTAACAAAATAGTCTACTGGAGCAGGCGACACCGAGTGTCGGAGCTGTGATGGCCCAGGAGCAGGTGACGGAAACGTCGGAGTGGTGGTAGCGCAGGAGCAGGTGACGGAACGTCAGAGCGGTGATGGCGCAGGAGCGGGTGACCGATTGTCAGGTCTATGGTTGCGCAGGAGCAGGTGACCAAGTGTCAGAGCTGTAATGGCGAAAGAGCAGATAATATCGAGTGTCGAATTCTGTACTGTGGTAGCGGTGTCCTGTTGGAATTTCAGCAAACGGAGTGAGCCCCCATCTAAGGGTGCCAAGTTCAATGTGATGACAATAGGCCCAGGCCTGCAGGGTGTTTGCAGAGTTTCTGATCCCGGCGAGGTCCTCAGGTGTAGCGTGGCGGGCACTCTACGTGGTTGTTTGGCTCGTGTAGAGGCTGATTATTGGGATATCACAGTGAAGTTTGGGCCTTAGAATTATTTATATTTTAGTCCGTTATCCCGCTTGGCTGGCGGGTGCTGTAAGACTACTGAATAGGGTAATTTTTACTACTATATGACACGAGTGCTAATATGTGAGCAGACACAAGAACAATGATTGATTCAATGCTGGGATGAGTTTCAAATACTGTTTATTTAGGCATAAACGATAGATAGAAGTTAATCCACAACACAAATTTACAGTGTAAACAGTATATATTTGGATCGACCGAAGACAGGACTGTTTCGTTCCTTGTCTAAGGCCCCAATACCCGTTTCTTATTTCTATCTTAAACCAAGAAGTGCCCTCTGTGGGGGTAGGGGCAATGGGGAGGGGGAGAAGAGGGCGGTCGGGGGAGGGATACAAAATCTCTTTGATACCATACATACCGACGAGGGCTGTTGCGTATGTGTCAGTTTACGGGGGAAAGAGTTAGGGGGAGGGGTTTCCCTGGCCACCTGGGCCGACTGTAATAGATTTCGCGTGTAGACGCAAGTTGTTTATCTTGACCAGTGGTCAGTAGCCGGGAGGGGGATCAAAGGGAGGGCTTGGCGAGGGTGGGGGTTTAGACTGTACATACAAGGGGAGTGTAAACATGTTAAATATATACAAGGGCGGATAACTAAGCTTGTATAATAATAATATAAGGAATATATGTATTGATGCATGTACAACAGTTATGGAAGAGAGTAAGTACATTCATACATACAAAATAAAGATACAAGATACAAATACAGTCACACATTCTTCATTCATTGGTGAGCACCGCAATGAGCCAGGATTAATTGTAGTTTATAGGTTGGAGCCATAGTGAATAAGTGCCATGGCACCAGGCTGAGCGCTGGCGCTTCTAGTGAGTTTACCACACATGGTGAAGTGAAGTGTTACGACTGGCATCAATCTTTCACTATCATCGTTTCATGGAAGGATAATTGCAGACAGATCAACTTCATCCTCATCTAGCCAGTCAACATCCTCTGAATGTGCATTTTCTCTTCTGGCAATAACTGCTATGAGTTCTCTTTGCCTTCTAGAATCGATTCTCAAAGGACGGATGCGCTTTATCTTAGTTAAATCTGGAACAGTTTGGGTTGGCACATTCTTCCGAGCCCGAGCTCTGTGTGTCCCTGCATGTTTCTTCAACATTGTTTGTGAGGCAAAGTATAAGTGACATACTTTGCCAATTTGATCAAGGAAGCTGGTCTGCAAAGATGGACAATAAAGATCATATGGTTGTACTATGAAAACTCCTGTTGATCTCGGCATAATGTCATCAAATTTGAGCGTTTGTGCAACAAACAATGAAGGAAATTTATGAGAATATGCATCTGCTCTTTCGCTTTGAGTCCATCAGTTGATTGGTTGATTGGATTGGAGGAGGAGAGAATCTCGAAGGTAAAACGTTGAAATATGAGCTTCGCTCAGTGACATAATTATGCAGTGGACAACATAGAAATAATAATACTTCCGGCAGGACGAAAGCAAGGCAATACATACAGATAAAATAAGGCTTCGCAACAACATACTAGCGTTAGCGTGTGACCGTGCCTGTAAGTCCAGGATTGGCTTCTTTAGCCACATGAGGGCCTGCAAGGGAAATGGATCGTCTCTCGAGACGTAAAATGTCGACGACTAGCGCTCCTAGCGAGAGGAATCGTGAACAACACATTCAGGAGATACGCATTTCATGCTTTTTTTTTACATAAAACTAATTCAAATGTTTGTTATAATTATTTTTAAAGCTATTAAATTCAACTAAAAAAACCAAAAAAAATAAATGAGAAATAAAATTTTAAAAAAAATGTGTGACGTCACACATGGCCTGACCCCCCCTCCCCCCTGTCACAAACTGTCACACTTTCTTACACCCCCTCCCCCCTCTGGAGCGTGACATACTTTATGGACAGCCCCATAGGGGCCTATGCAGCATCTGTATGGGACCCATCAACTAAGGAAAACATTAAAAAATAAGAACAAATTCAAAAAAGAGCTGAAGGTTCATAACTAGTGAATATTCCCAGTTAACAAGAGTAACACCATTAGTAAAATCACTAAATCTAGAAACACTAGAGGACAGAAGGGCAAAGAGTAAAGTAGTAATAATACATAAGGCATTAAACTCTAATTTAGAAATACAACACAATAACAACCTGTTGCAAAGCTCAGATAAACATGAAGACAAAAACACTTTCCTTGTCCCTTATGCAAGAACAAATGCATATAATAAAGTACTCTTTCTTCCCGAGTGGCATTCGGGCATGGAATGGGTTGCCTGAACAAACCAGGAAAACCAATAACTTAACATCATTTAAAACATTAATAAAAATGCAAGACTAGACTCGGATTACGGATGAGCGTAGGACGCAATAATCTTCTTTATAGAAGGAGCGTCGTAATGTATAAGATAAGATGTGATCGAGTCATCAACATCAATGCATTATTAATAAACAATATTTTAAAACAATATAATGAGACATTGTTTTATATTGAATTACATAAATATATGTTTATAACAGACACACCCATGCAAACACTTTTATACTATTCGTACAAAGAACAAATTTGTGAATAGGTCACTTAGTTTAGCTATATTGTATTTCTGATTGGCATGTTGAAAAATTTGGACCTATAATTTATTGGAACAAAAAATCTCTTTTCTAACCAGAGCCTTTACAAGTTTATGTAGCGCCCCAGGGCAAAAGTTTCAGCGCCGCCCTTTTGCATACTGTAATTGCTTGTTTAGTGCTACATTTGCTATATTTAGACTACGTTTGCCGCCCTTCCCTAGAAGTACCGCCCCCGGGCATATGCCCCCCTCTGCCCTCGCATATGTGAGGGCACTGTTTTTAACCTTGACCGAGAAGAGCCGTCAACTTCTTTGACTCTAGACCTAATGTAGCTGTGGTATAGACCAGGGTTCGACAACCTGTGGCACGCGTGCCAGATTTGGCATGCAGAGCGACGTTCAATGGCACGCGAAAGACCCCCCCCCCCCCCCACTCCGAAAGACAATTTAAGTCTCTTCTACAAGATAAGAGCAGGACTACTTTTAGGATATTGGCACGCTGAATTAATTAGAAATCCTTCTTTGGCACACTACTGTCAAAAGATTGCCGACCCCTGGTATAGACTTTAGGTAGTGAGAATTATTGTCGTGAACTATTTGACTGACTAATCATAGCCAGACACCTCGAATTTTAAAAAAATCTTCAAGATCTTCTCGTTTTGTCTGTGTTGTAAGATAGGCATTGTTTATTAGGCAAATATTTGTAACAGGCTAGATTAGGTTGCGGATAAATGGAAATGGGACCCGGGAGAGGGTAGGCCTACATTAATTTTAATTTATATCTATGTCATTTAACATTTAGGCTACTAAACTCAGGATCGGATTAAGACCCGTTGAGGCCCTAAGCACTGAGACGCTTTTGACGCTCGTCTCATAAGTAGGCGAATTATATTTAAAAAAAAAAACAATAATAAACCGTAAAATGTAATTTTATTTATTTCAATGAAACATAAATAACAGAAAGATGTTTTCTGTGTTTGTGTAGGCATACGCTCCATTTTTTTTTATAGTTAAAAGGTTTAGATATCTTAATGGCTAATTATTTGAAATTTCTTTTGTAATAAATTTAATGTAGCACCCTTTTGAGGATCGTAGTTCAGTTGTATCATTGACAGTATAGCACTGCAACATTTGAGCCATTGAACAATGCTTGTGGTCTCCCCCGCCTCTCCCACCATTTCCCTCTAAGTTAGTTTTGTTGTTATTGTTTGCTTGTAAAATTTGTAATGGTTAGGCCCTAAATGACTGGGAAGTAATAGTAGTAATAGTAGTAATGGGAAATGACTGGGAAGAGTGCTTCGATAACCCACGTTAAAAAAATAATAAGTATGCCAATTTTATGGTTTGGTTGTTCCGAGAACTTGGCACACACAGTAAAGTACAAAAAAGTGTATACAATGTAAAAGACAACAACGATTTTTAGCAACTAAACCAATAGATCTTTTATTGACAGGCGTCTCTGTTCAATGCCCATGATAAATGGTTTTACTATACGACAGACCATAAATGAACTGACATTGTCCCTCCCCCACTCGCCCGGAAAATTTATGGAGGAGCGTACAGGCTGGTAGCATGGTTCTTTTTTTTTTACCTGTCCACAACACAAGCACACACACACATATTTTGCTATCAGCTGTTGTTTTGCTCGCAACACTGAACATGAAATATTATAACAATAACACAAATATTTAGGGGTCAGAGTTAAGTTAGAGTGCAACTAAAGTTGTCATGACATAAACATTAAGGAATCATAAGTCATAGTGTAACTAAAGTTGTCATGACATAAACATTAAGGGATCATAAGTCATAGTGCAACTAAAGTTGTCATGACAGAAACATTTAAGGGGTCATAGAGCAACTAAAGTTGTCATGACATAAACATTAAGGGATCATAAGTCATAGAGCAACTAAAGTTGTCATGACATAAACACTTAAAGAGGTCTGAGTGCAACTAAAGTTGTCATGACAGAAACATTTAAGGGGTCAGAGTGCAACTAAAGTTGTCATGACAGAAACATTTAAGGGGTCATAGAGCAACTAAAGTTGTCATGACATAAACATTAAGGGATCATAAGTCATAGTGCAACTAAAGTTGTCATGACAGAAACATTTAAGGGGTCATAGAGCAACTAAAGTTGTCATGACATAAACATTAAGGGATCATAAGTCATAGAGCAACTAAAGTTGTCATGACATAAACACTTAAAGAGGTCTGAGTGCAACTAAAGTTGTCATGACAGAAACATTTAAGGGGTCAGAGTGCAACTAAAGTTGTCAAGATGGGGTCTTTACATTTTTCCTCATTTTCTGCACCTTGAGCAGGACGTTGCTTAGCAAAAGCAGGAGACCGGAACCGAACATGCAGGCGCCGCCCAGGTAGAAGGAGCTGTCGAACGATCCAAGGGAGTCCCTGAGAGCACCTGTTGATGAGGAGGAAAACAGGTCATTGCTCACAGGCAAAGGATAACATTTAAATTCATGTGTTAACCCTTACAGTCCCGGGCGCGTATATAGCGGAACTGAAGGCAGCATAGATAAAAGTAGGTCGGTACGGGAAGGGTTAATACAGACGTGGATATCGAATTAAATGTGTGTGTTGGGAGTAGAAGATTTGGGAGAACCATGAGTATTATAATACATTGGAGCAAGACTTACATTGGGCCCGTTTAAATCTGGCGGGTCCTAAGGATGTTTTTACTTCTAGGCCACTGTTCTATTTATGGGCACCATCAGGCCCCCCCCCTTAGAACAATGCACCCGTTGTACGCCCTTCATCTCCTCCCTGGTTGGACTAGACGTGTTAAATTTATTATCACATAAAATTTAGCCTTTTATGGTAATGGCCTCACCCAGCACACGCACCCAACTGCAGACACTGGCACTCCCCACAAGAAACTGCAGATCACATCCTACTTGAATGTCCTAAGCGAATCATCCTAAGCCCCCCCCCCCCCCCCCCGTCTCAACCTACCATTCCCAACACACTATACAGCAATACAGAACAACTAAAAAAAGGAGCATGTAATTATGTTTGTCTGGCAATGACTGCAAGAGAGCAAACTGCTCTGCAGACTGGCTAATAGAAGAAGAAAAATGGTAATGGCCCTCCACACCTTCCTCCCCACCTCCTGATTTAGGCCCTTAAACAAGAAATAAAAAGATTGTTGCAAATTTTATTCAATGAACAAAAAATGGTTGCAGGAGACTGTTATACATGTTAGAGACTTTTCCATGTGTATCGATGACCAGGCTATCTAGGTCGCTTTCAAGCCTCTTTTAATCACGTGTGTATCGAAAAATAAATAGGGAAAGTGGCTGAACTTGAACCTATGTAGACTTTGGGAGAAACCACGACCGACTTAATTAATTAAGTTGTTCATGACCAAAACCAAGGGCCGTTTCCCTTCCTCCCCAGTGGTCAATATGTTTTCTTTAGAATACCGGTATGTTATTTTATTTAAAGGTCGATAACTCATCTTTTCATTTTTCTATTTTTTTTTGGGGGTGTTTGAAGACCAAACTTAAAACACAGTTGTTTCCCCTGTGACCGATGCTTAGTAAACGACAGAGCTACATACTAAAAATGTTAGGGTTTTATCCGAGTGATAAGAGACTCGGGCCTTGTATACATGTAAATAAGGTAAATTTATATATTATATTTACAATAACGGGTCTAAACTAAACAAAACAACAACACGTTTCTTTTATATTACAGACGCTCCTTCTATATAGAATATTATTGCGTCCTACGATCATCCGTGGTCCGAGTCTAGTCTTGCATCTTTATTAAAGTTTTAAATGATATTAAGTTACTGGTGTTCCTTGTTTATTCAGGCAACTTGTTTCATGCCCGAATGTCACGTGGGAAGAAAGTGTACTTATATGCATTTGTTCTCGCGTAAGGGATAAGGAAAGTGTTTTTGTCTTTAGGTTTATCTGTTTCTACCTGCAAAAGGAGGTCCTACAAGCGTGCCCACGCCTTGAAAGCATTTACTGATGCCCAGAGAGCTGGGCATGACCTCCCTGCCCAGGATGTCCACGAGCACCACCATCTTCTGGGAGATGAAGGCACCAGTCATGAAGCCGTAGGCGCCGCTGACCACGCAGTAGGCGTAGAAGCTGTCCAGGGATGGGATCACGCAGGAGACCGCGGCAATGAAGAAGAGCAGCATGTTGAAGACGTAGGGCCTGAACGGCCTGCATGCCGGGATATCCATGATGAAACCTGGGAAAATAGAGATGCGATAAAGCTGCATTTGCCGAAAGAGGCTCTGAGTAGCTTCAAAACTTTTAAGGCATATTAGATTACAGTGTATTAATGCGTGTATTAAAGTTCTTATTGTAGACAATTAAAGATCTATGTTGGTCGATAAGACTCATTCAACCAATTCATAGTATAAGGCGTAAGGTGGAATTATGTCGCCAGGCCAATGTCCAATCGTTTTCTCGACTCAACAATATTATCTACTTCCGTGAAATTTTAAATTTTGGGCCTAACTAGATTTTAAAACGCTTTGCATTGCATTAGTAATCCGTTCCACCAATTCGATCATTATATTCTCAACACCCTAAAGTCCATAAACACTGTTCATCGGTTTCTTATGATTTTGTATTACAGGGAATTGTAAGGTCAGCTCAAAACCTCAGTTCACCTTTTAGTTCCCCAACAGAAGTCAACTGTCGTAAAGGGTATTTCTGGGGTCGTTTTACAGAGAATTTTTTTTTTTTTTAAAACCAGGAATTGAGCTCAATACCGTACCATTGGGAATTACACTGCCATCACTCTGCCCCTGAGCCACCAAAACTCGTGCCGGACCAGTTATAATCTGACAAAATACTGACACGTATCTGGTTTGACCAAACAGTTTGTGATTCAAAGCGGGAAAACTAACAATTAAAGTCGTACAGACCTATAGCTATCCTTCCAAATGTATCTAACGCCCCGGATATCGTTAGGACCAAGGCCGCCTCCTGTTTCGTCAGTCCTTTCGAAACAGCCATGGACGGCAGGAATGTGAAGGCCGTTTTGAAAGCCATCAGGAAGAAGGTGTTGCTGAAACAGAACACGAGAAACGGCACGTTCTTCAACAGATGCCAGTGGAACGGTTTGGCCTTCTTGTCCGATCCCTTCCTCTGATGCTCCACAGGGAAGCAAATGGCCAGAGAAGACTTGCAGCAGCTTTTCTTTTTGCGCCTTCTGCTGCTTGACGCAATGCCGCTGTCGTCTGTTAGCGGAGATTTCCCATCGCCTCCCATTGGTGGGACGTGGGATGTCCCGGAAGTGTTGTCGCTATCTAGAATAGCCTCGTTTATGCTGGAAGGCGCATTTGTCTCTTCACGAACTTCGCGGAGATTGGATAAAACAACCCCTTCCTCTCCATTGGTTTGTCTGTTCTTTATTATCCTGAAACCAAGAAAGTGGAAATTACTGGAACTAATTTTGTTATCAAAGTCGGAACAATCCATTCAAGTATTTACGGTTCGCGACAAAAGTATATTTACTTAATCAAATAAGCTTATCGAGGATATAGTAATTATGTTGCTACATGTTTTACTGCATTCAGCTGCAGTAATAATAAACAAAAGGTCGATAGTTAAGAAGCTTAATTTAATGAATTCTCGTGTAAAAATGTAAATTGGGTTAGAGCAGGAACTTTAAACAAAAGATTTATGATCACAGTTATATTATTTTGTTTATTTGTTCATTCATACATAAACTAGGGACCCTAGGAACTCAATAAATAAAAATAGCCTTCATTTATAAGGACATGATATATTGGACGTTTCGACCTGAAAAATAAAATTATGACTCATTTTTTTACGCGAAGCTTTTTTAAAAGAATGTTTTAAACAAGCATTTTACATGTAAACTAAAGTTTGGACTAGTACGTTTGATTATGAGTGAAAAAAACAAGATAAGAATATTATACTCTTAATTATTTTTTTAAAAAGTGAAATGCATGGGTAATAAAAAAAGCATAATTGGCAGCAGTGAGTCTTCTCTAGCTGTAATAGACATATGCGCTTAGTTTCTATTTTTACCTTTCTGCATATAAAAACTTGAGGTGCATGCTGAGTGGTCTAAAGAGCATGGACGTGACCAATCCATTCAGTTCTAAAGCACCAATCACAAGGAATGCTCCCTGTCAATGTCAAAATTACAGCGAATTATTAAAAAAAATTGTATAGATCTAATTACATATTTATCATAGGCCATAGGCATTATTAAGTGTTTTCCAAACATTGTGAATTACTAAGGTAAAGTTTTATTGTACATGGCCATTTATAATAAATATTGTTGACATGTCGCTTAATTGACTATGAAGTGACATGCTTCTCTCAATTCGCTTTACTTATCTGAATATGTAATGAAAAGAAATTTTGCGCATTCTACAACATAAATAAAATCTATATTTATTTAATTTAGAAATACAACAACCTCTTGCAACGCTCAGATAAACATAAGGACAATAACACTTTCCTTATCACTTATGCGAGAACAAATTCTTATAAGGACTCTAAAAGTGGCTCTCGGGCATGGAATGGATTGCCTGAATAAACCAGGAAAACCAGTAACTAAACATCATTTAAAACACCAATAAAAATGCAAAACAAGACTCGGACCACGGATGAGTGTAGGACGCAATTATCTTCTTTATAGAAGAAGCGTCAGTAATATATAAGATAATATATTCCATATGAACTACACACGAAATGTTCTATATTTTGTTTGTTGTATATTTTATATTTTCGCAAGTACTATCTATATCCAACAAGTTCTATATTCTGCTATTTCCATAGTTTACATTTACTATAACTCCGCCTGGTTATCACCTTTGGGGGTATCCTGCCGGTCCCAAGCCCGGGTAAAGGAGGAGGGTTGGTCGTGGGGCTAGCGACCTTACACCGTAAAAAAAAACCAATGCTACAGAAACCATAACTACACCAAACCAAAGCAAGCTTAGTCAGGGAGGTTCTCCTTCTACCGAGGAATTCATGACGCAAGCTAGTGAAAGCCCTCGGGAAGCTAGCTTGCAGACAAACCTCATCACGACGAAAGCAAAATCCAGAATAGGGACCTGGAATATAAGAACCCTATATGAAGCCAGCAGGTCTGCCCAAGTAGCAAAAGAAATGAGAAAATATGATATAAAGGTTCTGGGATTATGTGAGACTCGGTGGAATGGTAATGGCCAATCTAGACTAGACACAGGAGAGACAATCATCTTTTCTGGTCATGAGGATCTAAACCATGACCACACTCAAGGAGTGGCACTGATGCTATCACCGGAAGCAACAAAGGCATTAATATCATGGGAACCAATCTCTCCAAGACTAATCTCTGCACGATTCAAGGCAAAGGGCAGGAAAACCACCATCATTCAATGCTACGCTCCGACTAATGCAGCAAAGGAAGAAGATAAAGAAAATTTCTATGGGTCACTACAAGCTGTGATTGACCACACACCAAAAAGAGACATGATAATAGTCATGGGTGATATGAATGCCAAAGTGGGCGTGGACAACACAGACATCATGGGTAGAAACGGAGTTGGAAACATGAATGAAAACGGTGAGCTCTTTGCTGACCTCTGTGTTTTCAATGATCTTGTCATTGGTGGGACAGTCTTTCCACACAAGACCATCCACAAAACAACATGGACTTCTCCAGATGGAAATACAGAAAACCAGATTGACCATTTTACAGTTTCACGCAAATGGAGAAGAAGCCTATTGGACGTTAGGGTGAAACGTGGTGCTGACGTAGCTTCAGACCACCAGCTTCTGATTGGAACATTGAAAACAAAGCTAAAAACCTTCAAGGAATTTGCAGATAAACCACACCACAAGTTTAACACACAGTATCTAAAAAATGAAGCTGCAAAAGAGGTTTTTAACTGCACTGTTAAAAATAGATACGAAGCCCTTTCAGGACTAATAGAGGAAACTATAGAACAACACTGGGAAAAAATCCAACAAATCTGGAAAACAACATGCACTGAGATCTTAGGGAAGAGGAAAAGAGAGCAAAAAGCATGAATAACACCAGAGACATGGAACAAGATAGAGGCTAGGAGAGAGATTAAACAGAAAATAAACCAATGCCAAAGTGAACAAGACAAAGAAAACTTGAGAAGACAATATTGGGAAACCAACCGCACAGTGAAGAAGAGTGCAAGAGAAGATAAAAGGCGTTTCATTCATGAAATAACAGAAGAGGCAGAAACGGCAGCTGGACAAGGAAACATGAAAAGATTGTATGAAATAACAAGAACTCTGTCTGGCAAAAGTTCCAATCCCAACAAACCAGTCAAGGACAGTAATGGCAAGGTCATAACAAGCGATGTAGGACAGAGAGATAGGTGGGTCCAACACTTTAAGGAGGTACTTAACCGACCCCCACCACTATCTCCCCCAGACATCCCACCAGAAAATGAGCCTCTCAATGTCAACACAGGTCCTCCTTCTAAGGCAGAAATCATCAAAGCCATCCATGCTATCAAAAACGGTAAGGCGGCTGGACCAGTTGGCATCCCACCAGAGGCACTAAAAGCAGACCCAGCAGTATCCGCAGAGATGCTCCAGCCACTACTACAAAAAATTTGGGAAGAGGAACAAGTGCCACACAAATGGAAACTAGGCTACATGGTCAAGCTACCGAAGAAAGGTGATCTCTCTGTATGCCGCAATTGGAGCGGAATAATGCTTCTCTCAGTTCCAGGCAAAGTCCTGACCAGGATTATCTGAGAGAGACTAAAGGAAGCCCTAGATGTAAAACTTAGGCCAGAACAAGCAGGTTTTCGACAAGGCCGATCATGTACTGACCACATTGCCACTTTGCGGATAATCATTGAACAATCTTTAGAATGGCAATCTCCCTTGTACATGACGTTTGTAGACTTTGAAAAGGCTTTCGACAGTGTGGATAGAGAAACCATCTGGAAGTTAATGAGCTACTATGGCATCCCAACAAAATTCATCAACATCACCAAGAAACTATATGAAGACTGTTGCTGCCAAGTGATCCATAAAGGAAAGCTAACCAGTCCATTTGCTGTGAAGACCGGTGTGCGTCAAGGCTGCATGCTGTCACCGCTGATCTTTTTAATTGTAATAGACTGGATCATGAATAAGACAACCTCGGGAAACAGCACAGGCATTCAATGGACTTTCACAAAGAAGCTAGAAGACTTGGACTTTGCAGACGATGTCGCCCTCCTCTCACACAGACAGCAAGACACACAATCTAAACTAAACCGACTGTCCGAAGAGGCGAGAAAAGTTGGCCTAAAAATAAATAAAAGGAAAACAGAAGTCATGAGGATAAATAATGAACAGGACAGGTCAATACAGCTAGATGATGAAGAAATAATAGTCACAGACAAATTTGTCTACCTAGGAAGTGTGATGAGTAGAGATGGAGGAACAGATGAAGACATAAAGAGCAGGATCAACAAGGCCAGGCTTGCTTTCAATGCCCTGCGCCCCATGTGGAGCTCAAGTGCGCTGTCCTTAAAGAACAAAGTAAGACTATTTAACACAAATGTTAAGGCAGTCCTCCTATATGGCTCAGAGACCTGGAGAGTTACTAAGGCAAATACAAGCAGACTCCAGACTTTTGTTAACAGATGCCTGAGGCGCATGCTGAAAATTCGATGGCCGGAAACCATTTCATGCGTCAACCTATGGGAAAAGACCGGACAAAAACCCATCGACAACAGCATCAAAAGCCGTAGATGGAAGTGGATTGGTCACACTTTAAGAAGAACAGAAGACAATGTGGCAAGACAAGCACTTGACTGGAATCCCCAGGGCAAAGGGAAAGTAGGCAGACCCAGACAAACTTGGAGGAGATCGGTCGTAGGTGAGGCAAAGGCTGTTGGCCCCACATGGGCACAAATAAAGGGAGCCTCCCAAGACCGAGACCGATGGAAAAGTGTAGTTGCGGCCCTATGCTCCTATGGGGATATACAGGATTAAGTAAGTCAAGACATTTACTATATTTTTTATAGTCTATATTCTTTATTTATTATTTATGCTTGTTATTTATTCAACATTTTTTGTATGTTATATTGTATGCTGTATATTCTATACTCTGTATGTTTTGAATTTGTAAGTTTCGCTCTATATGCCTAAGCTTACTCCATATTGTCCTACATTCTGTAGGCCCATTGTGCTAAATTTTGTATGTTTAATGCTCTAAGGCTAAGGTTACAGATTTTTTCCCCCATTAACCGTTATGGTCGTTGTGTGTGTAAATGTGTGTGTGTGTGGGGGGTGGGCGGAGAGCTATTGGACACTGCGTATCCTTTAGTCTTTTTTTTTTTGGCTCGGTAAACTTGGTGACGCCCATCTCCTCTCCAAGTCGGTGGTGGATTTTTTTTATATTATTTCTAATTGTCTGCACCGTGGGCGGAACCCAGGGTGTCTAGCTTGTGAGACGAGCTCACTGTCGACTTTTGCTATCCAGCGTAACCATGACTTAACCCTTACGATTCGGTATAACCATTTTGTCTAACCATTACTTAACCCTTACGATTCGATACAACCAACACTGCTCACCGTGAATCCGTATGCTTCAAACAGAAATTGCACAAGAGGGACGATGGCGAAAGCTCCAAATCCAACACCCGAAGACGACAGGCCGTGAGCCAGACTTCTGTGCTTGTCGAAATAAAGGTTTATCAGAAGTACAGTAGACATTAGGCCTCGACCAAAACCTGCAGTATAGCAGTATAAAGTCGTGTGTTGGGAGTTATTTTATTTCAATAAACAAACTTTTCAATGAATTAAAAAAAAACCTACGAGAACTCGAAGTCTCAAAAGAAACAAATATTTAAACAACGTTGATGCCCTCCCCCCAGCCCTCGATTTTACGCACAAACCAAGGACTACTGAAGACAGGACATGCAGAATTGAATTTCTGACTTCCTAGCTAAGGCCAGTTTTTTTAACAGTAGCGATACACTCCCTTGGCGCAGTGATATAATGTTAACTATTATTAAGTAACTAACAAAATTCTTTACTACTATGATTCATTGTATTAATGGTTTATGTCATTGTCATTAATTTAATGACAAAGAACGATCTAATAGCCATTAAAATGTCTTAATAATTACCAAGCATGGATACTTGTTGTTGGATTTTACTTCACTGTGTTTGTTTTTAATTTTTCGATCGTGTATTTTTTATCAAAATGCCTTATAAATGTGGTGTAGTTAATTGTAAAGGTAATTATAATGCTGCCAACAAGTGTCGTTTGTTTAAAGTGCCAAATAGTGCATGTATACCATTATTGAAAGCAGAAAATATGAGAGGAGAGCACAATGTTTGTTTATTTTTAACTATCACAGTCAATTTACATTCTTTATATTCCTTGGTCATGAAAACACAAATAAATTTTGCCATAGATATAGAAATCAAATTATCGTATTTATAATTATGGTATACATGTACCACTTGGCAAAATTCTCAACCCAAATAATCGACTTACTTCATAATCACTTTTTTTAGAGGCTGTGCATTTGTCTCTTAATTATGAGCGAGATAAATTTTATGGGTGGGTTACGTTTTTCCCTTTTTAGGTCAAGAAATAACGATTTTTTTGAATTTTTTTTTCACTTTATTTTATTCCTAAGGTGACCCCCCACACGAAACCGTCAACACCAACCGCATATATATATATATATAGGGTATCATGTGTACGGCCCTAATAATTCAATCATCTAAATAGATCTTAAATAATATTCAAATGCTCTTTTAAACCCTCTCAATCCTAACCCCTCATTAGTAAACGGCCCTGCACATTAACATTATTGACATTATTGACATTAATTATGTTAGTTACTTAATAATAGTTTACTTCATATATAAGCGCGACAAAGGGAGTGTATCGCTACTGTTAAAAAAACTGGCCTTAGCTAGCTAAGTCAGAAATTCAAGTCTGCATGTCCTGTCTTCAGTAGTCCTTGGCACAAACCCAAACCCCACATCATCTACATAGACATAGATGAAAAATAATATTTAAAAAAAGTCAAAAAAATAAAATTGACAGCGAATTACTGCCAAATCGGGTGTTGGGGGCTGTTACAATTGTGGCGAAGGGCGGGGATTATCATAAAAGAATTTATGAGTGAAAAGAAAATGTGAGCGGAAACTACCTAAAGGTCATTTTACTTCTCATTTACTGATTAATAAAAGCGAATGATAAAATTCAAATTCCTATAAATAGAACACACTTATAGATAAAAAAAAAAGGACAATTAATGCGCACTTGTAGAAAATGGGAAGTCTTTATAGTAAGCGGCTAAAAAAATTATTATAAATAAAGATTATTTTTTAAATAGTTTTATGTTAGTATGCATCTATCTATCCCTCTACCTAACAATCTATTTATCTATCTTTCTTTCTAGATGTATATCCTGCGGTTAGTACACCGTACTGTCAACTTGACGACCCCTGTTCTATTCCCGACGCCGTCCAATCCCTGCCACCCTTGCGGGAGTTTCGGGGCAAGGGACGTAATAATGTTTTATATATAAAAGGAACGTCTGTTAATGTATACGACAGTTAAACGCCAATAATAGTCACGATAATTTCTTAAAGTTATAAATGAAATACATGAAGTGCATGTGATGACAACTTGTTATGTATTTAGGAATAATACATTCTTATATAGGTCAGTGATGGTGATTAAAAATGGCGAGCGCTTGGGATCATAAAAATGCGCTTTTATTTAGCCAATTCTATTTTTAACGTTTTTTTAAAAGCAATCAGTGATGGTAAATAGACGTGCTTTCGTTAGGAAGAAGAGGCTCCCACCTCCCCCCCCCCCCCCCCAACACACCCAACCACAAATGTAGGTTACTGGTAGAAAATGTGATGATATTTAATTTTGTCCATCGGTTTCGATGAAGACCATCATCTCTCATGTCTCTCAAAGTCGCTTGTGGGTCCTGAGATGGCTGAGAGCAAGACCAATAATTCTCGCCCGGAAGTGTCGGTTGAGGTGGGAGCAAGGACGCGTGGCTTGGTGGTTAGTGGGAGCGGTGCTGATATCTTTGAGGTGTCGCTTTTCTGTGGCGCGACTTTCAGCCTTTTCGCTCTATGGGCTGCTGCACCGGGTGAAGGTTACGCCAAGAGGATCGGTCCTCTGTTAGGCTTTCCTAGTTGGTGGTGGTCGATTCCAAAGTAGTTTTTTTTTAAAGGTAGAAAATGTAAGATATTTTTGTTTACGATTAAGTATAGGAAACGTGTTTTGCCTTTGTCCTGCTTTAACGTGGTTATGAAAGGAGAGGGGCGGGGTCTATCAATCACGATCAGAAAAATGTATTTGGTAAATAAGTGTCTACACTTAAAGGACTTGCATAGTTACAGGAGAGAGAGAGAGAGAGAGAGAAAATGTTTAGAGAGACACAATACAGCAAAGGCTGTTTAGGTGTGTCAAAATGTCTACTTTTTAATTAGATCTAGATTCACCCGTGCTAATAATAATCGTTAACAAGCTGCAATAGGCAAACATAGCAGGCATAAAATGCAAGTTAAGATTGTTGCTAAAATCGTTTATCTATTTATCTATATTTATATTTATACGCATCTGTTTATCTCTATATTTATGTCAAATATATGAATAACTATATAGATACTCATCCACGGACCCATCTATCTAATGTATTTATTTATTTATCTATCTATTTAACTATCTATCTACCTATCTATCTATTTATATATCTACATATCTTTCTACCTACCTATCTATCTAAGCTAATCTATCTATCTACTCATCTATCTATTCATTTATTCGTCTATCTATGATATAATCTATGTATCTATTCATCTATCTAGGTATATATAGTAATCTATCTATCTAACTCCATGTAGCTAAATCTATCTATCTATCCATCTGTACATAAATACGGTGAAATCGTAGATTTATTATTCGTTAAGTATATATTTAGCTAAAAATATTGACTAGATCTATTTACATAACTTTGTTATATATCTTAAAGTAAGACATTAAACAAAATTCTTTAAAAAAAACAATTGTTTTACTTTTTCTCTACCAAGCGAAATATCGAACATTCACGGAGAATAGGCCTATCATAAAAGAAAGCCAACGAAGTTGCGAGTCTACGAAAAGCAAGCCGCGAAGTGGCGAGTCTGCAAAAAAGCAAGCCTCGAAGTCGCGAATCTATGAAAAGAAAGCCGCAAAGTGGCGAGCCTGTGAAATGTAAGCCGTGAAGCGGCAAGGCTGCGAAAAGCTAGCCGCGAAGTAGCGAGTTTGCTAAAAGCAAGCCGCGAAAATGGCGAAGGATTACTGTAACAGGTAGTATGCTAGTGTTCATTACCTCCCAGTATAGTGGTTGAAAAATACAGAAAGTACACGTTTGGGGCGAAGCCGTTTAACACCAATCCAGTTGACGTCAGGATAGAGGCCATTATCAGAGTGGTTCTCACACTGTAGCGACTCACCAAAGCCCCGCTGATAGGCCCTGAAAAAAACGAAAGTATATTTAATATTTCGCTGACAACAAACATATTGTAAGATCAGAGCGCAAATAAAACATAGATCTATTTAAGAATAGGGGGCTACAATTCTCTATGCTAGATAAGTCTACAAAAAAATGTTAGTTGATTACACCAAAAGATCTAGCTTCATGTGAACATCTGAAAACTTAGAAAAAATAACAATAACAAATTACACAAGATAGATGAAATAATATAGTTTTACTAACTTAATATCAAAGTAAACAGTGTAGGTCTAAAATGCTTAAGGAAGGTGGGTAATAATACTGTGACTTTTTAGGTTCTTTTTAAAAGTAATGATGCAACTTGTTTAAGCGTTAGTTCAGGAAGATATCAGAAAATAATGTTTTACTAGTCAGAAACGTTTCATTAACGAATTCATAGTTTCATATTCACCTTCACTAGATGTATTAACTTTAATAGTCATTGCGAAGCATTTAAAACAAAATATTATGTTTATTATTCAAGGGAATGACAAAATAAAATTAAAGTATGCCATTCAGGATGTGTGGGACTTTAACGCTACGTTCATCAGTTAACGTGGCCACGACCTACACGGGGATAGTATGGCCAACACAATGTCAAGACGTCATTTCATTTCTCTAGCTTCTGTCAAGGTCCCATCACAACTGGATAGATTTATTGACCTCGTGTTACGCGAAAATGGAAATAAACACGTAGTTCATAAATAAACAAAAAAAAAAAAAACAAACAAGACAATAATAGTCCCACGATAAAAAGTTGTAAAACACAATAATTATTTGGCTATGAAACAGGGCCGGATCAGGATCATTAGAAGCCTCAAGAATTTGAAATCGTATGGTGCCATTTCTCTTATCAAAGACCATAAACGTAGTTCGAAATTCTTCAAAATACAACAATAGATAATGCAATTTGTTTATTAAGTACGCAGCAATCCAGATAGTGGCATATTCAGCAACAGGTCTAGCATTTCCAGAATTTCATCACATGAGCCATGGATTATGGTAATTTTGTGCCATAGAACGTTTCTGTAGCCCCCCCCCCCCCCCCAACATTTTCCTTAATGCCCTAATCCATACATCTTAAGTTCATGCTAATTATGCTTAACTGACCAATCCAGCCCTGCTATGAAATCTACCGTTTCAACATGTATAAATAACGAATTGGGCAAATTATATTTCAGGTATGAGCACATTTAGACGAATCCTGCAAAAACGATGGCCTGACACCATCAGCAATGTCAGCATTTTAGAAAGGACCGGCCAATCTCCAACTGAAGAAGAGATCAGGAACAGAAGATGGGGTTGAATAGGTCACATAGCCTATTACGCAAACCAGCAAATTAAATTTCAAGGCAGGCATTGCGATGGAAACCCCAGGTAAAAAGGAAGAGGGGCCGCCCAAGAAACACACGGATGCGTGACCTGGAAGCCGAAACCACCAAGATGGGTTCCAGATCTAACCAGATAGAGAGGATGGACCATGATAGAAAAGCTGGAGAAGTCCATTTGGTGGCCCATACTCCGACAGGGGGTTGACGGGCATAAGTTAGTAAGTAAGTATGAGCACATTTGATAATGTTTCCATAAAACGACTTTAGATACATCGAAATGTGCATGACCATTTCATTGAATGGGAAGCCAGAACACAATTTGTTACTTTTCAGTTTTGAACACTATTGTTGACATGAAGTAAACATTTTTATCTGTTTTGTGATACTTGCCCATGAAGAAGTTTAATGTGCTCATTAGAGACATTGGCCATGCAGTCATCTGGGCGCTGGAACCAAACCTCTCCTGATATTGTATGAAGAACAGGCCCTCGCTTCTCCCAATGCCACCTTTGTATAGAAAGAATTTTTTTTTAAAACTAATATATATTCAATTTAGTAAGCATCACTGAAACCAACAAAGTCATGTTCTGAACAGGATACATTTCATTTATATTCTTTTAATAATAATGAATAAATGTAAATCGACTTTTGACAGATAGTGTAAAATGAAATGTAATTAAGGTATATACAACTGTAAATTACATGTTCTATGGTTTACTTAAATAGAGTGCCCATAAACAATGCAGTCTTTTAAAATCTTTTGTTTGGCAATTTATGTTAATCTTTCGGTTTCTATCGAAGGTGTAGTGAAACTTTCGATTTCGGATGTAATTCAATTTCTAACTTTCGGTATGGTTTCGTTTTAGGCTCTACTTAGCATTTCGCGTTCAATGTCCAAATAAAATTTAAATATCATACGCGTCAGTAGACTATAATTGTTTAAAAAAAACAGAAAAAAAGGTGTTCATTTATATTTTGTTGTTCATATTTTAAAGAATAGGTCCGTCAGTTATATTGACAATGTTGTCTAAGCCTTTAGTGCAGTACAGCAACTCTACAACTCTAGCTTTGCGTTTCAAGAGCTGACCAGCCAGGAAAATCTTGACCTGGAGGTCTTGCATCACCGCTATGTAGATCTCAACGTAGTACCAAACTAAGAAGCCTTTGGCTAGCTACAAACGTCTTTGGTTGGCATTGGCCACGCGAGTTATATCCGTGTGTCTTCTTCTGACAAAGTTGTAGTAGGTATGTAGGAAGGTAATATGTAGGTGGGTAGTAAATATGGTAAGGTAGATGAATATATAGATGGTCGAGCTCAAGTATATAGGCTGTGTATACAGCCATCCATCTACCATATGCACTGCTACCACTGCTAGCAAAAAGGGCAGCTCAGATGTTTATGGGGCCTAATGTTGAGATAGAAACATACTCAATAGAAAACTTTAGACCCTCCATTCACCCGCCGGTATCTTAGCACTGAATTCGCGGTTTTAAAAGCAGCTGCGTCTATTTTTAGATTAACATTTACCGAGTACAAAATACTCTTTGATTTGGTGATTTGATTTATATTATAATTTCCGACCTTGCAGAACCTTTCTCAAATGTTATATTAAAAAAAAAAGTTGTTTATTGTATCACACTGTATATTAAGCATTATATCAATGCCAGCTACCTATCAAAACTGGGTAGAATTCCAGACCCGGGAAAACATCTCTAGCCTTCACCATGGATTAGAACCTAACCCCTTCGATACGCCATTCGAATGCGCGGCTGCTCGGGCACTTCATGAGCCCCGGAGCCCCGGAGCCACGCTGCAAACCCCCCGACCAACTTTCACCGACCCTGCTGCCATCTTTCGACAAAAGTGATGCTACTGTCATTTTTTTTTAAAATATTATTAAATATTGCCAACTCTGGTGCATCTTGCTACTCTATGGGTGAAGCACACAAATGTAGGCCAAAAAATGTTTTCGCTTTATCTTTTAACTTATAAAAATTAGTTCAGTCAACAAGAACCACTAACAAAAAAAAAAAAGACTATCAACTTTTAATAGAAAACAGGGAGCGGGTAGGTAGGCATACCATTTAAAAGCGGTTAAAGGGGCAAGGGTGGGGGTGGGGGGCTCCGAAAAGTCTTTCTCTATCAGTATTACAAAGAATGATGTAAGATATAGACATATTGCAGAGATTGATGCTAATTTACCCACAATCGCATGATGGACGAAGCTGGCAAGTACAATGACCCATCCGTAGCCTCCGTCCGGTGCTTTCTGGAGAAATCCGCTAGACTCTTGGTCCTCATCGTTGTGCTCTTCAGGTTCTAGGCTGGCGTCGGTTGAGTTATTCACGTCTTTAGTCTCCGCCTGATCGTGATAAAAGTTTTCTTAGTAATAGGATTTATCTATCAATTTATCTATCTATCTATCTAACTGTCTATCCATCTATCTATCAATTATCTACCAATCTATCTTTCAATTTAAGCGGCTGGGCATTGTGCTGGCCACACATCCCCTAGTATGCCGTGGCCACAGAAACTGTTGAACACTGATTCAACAGCCCTATGATTAGTTTGGTCCGAAGGGTATTTTACCTACTATCTTTTAATTTATCTATCTTTCAATCTATCTTTCAATTTATCTATCTTTCAATCTATCTTTTAATTTATCTATCTTTCAATCTATCTTTCAATTTATCTATCTTTCAATCTATCTTTCAATTTATCTATCTTTCAATCTATCTTTCAATTTATCTATCTTTCAATCTATCTTTCAATTTATCTATCTTTCAATCTATCTTTCAATTTATCTATCTTTCAATCTATCTTTCAATTTATCTATCTTTCAATCTATCTTTCAATTTATCTATCTTTCAATCTATCTTTCAATTTATCTATCTTTCAATCTATCTTTCAATTTATCTATCTTTCAATCTATCTTTCAATTTATCTATCTTTCAATCTATCTTTCAATTTATCTATCTTTCAATCTATCTTTCAATTTATCTATCTTTCAATCTATCTTTCAATTTATCTATCTTTCAATCTATCTTTAAATTTACCTATCTTTCAATCTATCTATCTATTTATCTAACTTTCTATCAGTCTATGAATTAATTATCTATTCAATCTGTGTGTCAACAGTCTAGAATTCATCCTGATATTTTCTTGTAGAACAGACTTGAATTGCCTATTTGGGATCTTTTTTGGGATTCGTAGGCTGTCGACCCCTGGTTTATGGAACGACAAATACGTATTCCTCCAATTCTGACTGAATGTTTCTTTGTAAGACTGTCTGTCGTTCAGTTTGTATTTCTGTATTTACAGGTGTCTACTGACAACCAACAGGTATTATGTCTACCTTACCTCTGGTTCCACTGGGATGTCCCCCTTCGCGGCGCCCTGTGTCGAAAAGACATAAGCGCTAGCAGGGCAGTCCACCTCTTGAGCGTGCTCAGATCTGCTCACGTCCTCAATTCCCATATCTAACTCATAATAATCTGAAGACAAGATATGAAGACAAAATGAACTCATAATATAAAGAAGTAGTCAATGATGGCTTTTTGTTTCAGTGAAGATTAAATGTCAACTCAACATTTGGAATACTTACTGACAACCCTAAATGTTAACCTTTCCCGTACCGACCTACTTCTATCTATGCTGCCTTCAGTTCCGCTATATACGCGCCCGGGACTGTAAGGGTTAAAAGCGTAATAAGAAAACGTACTCTTCACAACGCAAAACTTTGTTTTATATTTACGGGGCCGTTCACATGTGTCGTCACGTATAAAATAAAATTAAATAAGCGAAGAGGCGTCCACGTTAGCCACGTGGAGCTAGTGATGGAGTACGGAGTGCACACGGTACTCAGTTTAGAGAGAGAGAGAGAGTGAGAGAGAGAGAGAGAGAGTGAGAGAAAGAGAAGGAAGGAGAGAACAGAATGAGGAGAAAGGGTGTGAGATAGAAATAAAGAAAGAAAAAAAAGAGAAATTAAGACAAATCGAGGAAAATGGATTTAGAACGAAGGTGAGAGGGTGAAAAAAAATATCGAGGCAAAAAGAATGTGTGAGAGAAGGAGAGAGAGATACAGTGAGAGAGAGAAACAGCAAGAGAGAGAGAAATAGTGAGAGAGAGAAACAGTGAGAGAGAGAGAAACAGTGAGAGAGAGAGAAACAGAGAGAGAGAGAGAGAAACAGTGAGAGAGAGAGAAACAGTGAGAGAGAGAAACAGTGAGAGAGAGAGAAACAGTGAGAGAGAGAGAAACAGTGAGAGAGAGAGAATCAGTGAGAGAGAGAAACAGTGAGAGAGAGAGAAACAGTGAGAGAGAGAGAGAAACAGTGAGAGAGAGAGAAACAGTGAGAGAGAGAGAGAGAGAAACAGTGAGAGAGAGAGAAACAGTGAGAGAGAGAGAGAAACAGTGAGAGAGAGAAACAGTGAGAGAGAGAGAGAGACAGTGAGAGAGAGAGAAACAGTGTGAGAGAGAGAAACAGTGAGAGAGAGAGAAACAGTGAGAGAGAGAGAAACAGTGAGAGAGAGAAACAGTGAGAGAGAGAGAGAAACAGTGAGAGAGAGAGAAACAGTGAGAGAGAGAGAGAGAGAAACAGTGAGAGAGAGAGAAACAGTGAGAGAGAGAAACAGTGAGAGAGAGAGAAACAGTGAGAGAGAGAGAGAAACAGTGAGAGAGAGAGAAACAGTGAGAGAGAGAGAGAGAGAGAGAAACAGTGAGAGAGAGAGAAACAGTGAGAGAGAGAGAGAAACAGTGAGAGAGAGAAACAGTGAGAGAGAGAGAGAGACAGTGAGAGAGAGAGAAACAGTGAGAGAGAGAGAAACAGTGAGAGAGAGAGAAACAGTGAGAGAGAGAGAAACAGTGAGAGAGAGAAACAGTGTGAGAGAGAGAGAAACAGTGAGAGAGAGAGAAACAGTGAGAGAGAGAGAGAGAGAAACAGTGAGAGAGAGAGAAACAGTGAGAGAGAGAGAAACAGTGAGAGAGAGAAATAGTGAGAGAGAGAAACAGTGAGAGAGAGACAGTGAGAGAGAGAGAAACAGTGAGAGAGAGAGAGAAACAGTGAGAGAGAGAAACAGTGAGAGAGAGAGAGACAGTGAGAGAGAGAGAAACAGTGAGAGAGAGAGAAACAGTGAGAGAGAGAGAAACAGTGAGAGAGAGAAACAGTGAGAGAGAGAGAAACAGTGAGAGAGAGAGAGAAACAGTGAGAGAGAGAGAAACAGTGAGAGAGAGAGAGAGAAACAGTGAGAGAGAGAGAAACAGTGAGAGAGAGAGAGAAACAGTGAGAGAGAGAAACAGTGAGAGAGAGAGAGACAGTGAGAGAGAGAGAAACAGTGAGAGAGAGAGAAACAGTGAGAGAGAGAGAAACAGTGAGAGAGAGAGAAACAGTGAGAGAGAGAAACAGTGTGAGAGAGAGAGAAACAGTGAGAGAGAGAGAAACAGTGAGAGAGAGAGAGAGAGAAACAGTGAGAGAGAGAGAAACAGTGAGAGAGAGAGAAACAGTGAGAGAGAGAAATAGTGAGAGAGAGAAACAGTGTGAGAGAGAGAGAAACAGTGAGAGAGACACAGTGAGAGAGAGAGAAACAGTGAGAGAGAGAGAGAGAAACAGTGAGAGAGAGAAACAGTGAGAGAGAGAGAGAAACAGTGAGAGAGAGAGAAACAGTGAGAGAGAGAGAGACAGTGAGAGAGAGAGAAACAGTGAGAGAGAGAGAAACAGTGAGAGAGAGAGAAACAGTGAGAGAGAGAGAAACAGTGAGAGAGAGAAACAGTGAGAGAGAGAGAAACAGTGAGAGAGAGAAACAGTGTGAGAGAGAGAGAAACAGTGAGAGAGAGAGAGAAACAGAGAGAGAGAGAAACAGTGAGAGAGAGAAACAGAGAGAGAGAAACAGTGAGAGAGAGAGAAACAGTGAGAGAGAGAAACAGTGAGAGAGAGAGAGAAACAGTGAGAGAGAGAAACAGTGAGAGAGAGAGAAACAGTGAGAGAGAGAGAGAAACAGTGAGAGAGAGAAACAATGAGAGAGAGAGAGAAACAGAGAGAGAGAGAGAAACAGTGAGAGAGAGAAACAGTGAGAGAGAGAAACAGTGAGAGAGAGAGAGAAACAGTGAGAGAGAGAAACAGTGAGAGAGAGAAACAGTGAGAGAGAGAAACAGAGAGAGAGAGAAACAGTGAGAGAGATACAGTGAGAGAGAGAAACAGTGAGAGAGAGAGAAACAGTGAGAAAATAGGGAGTCAGATAGATCGAGGGAAAAGAGGGAGAAAATGATAGAGGGATAGAAAGAGGGAAAGACATATAAAAGAATCAGAAAGGAGAGAGAGGGAGGGATTGTGAGCTAGAAGAGAGAGGGAGAGTAGGAGAAGAGAGAGAGAGAGGAAAACAATGAGATGGTGAGAGAAATAGAACAAAAAAAAACAGTGATCCCATTAAATGAGTAAATCGTAAAAAGAAAGCTTACTCTTTAAATTATTAACGTCAAAACAACACAATATTATGTCAATTAATTGTAGTCTTCAAAAAAAAACGAAACATTTTCTTAAGTGGGCCTAAAGTAAGACCAGAAAAAAGGATTTAAGAATTCAAATAATGAAAAATGTGTGTCTTTATAAATGACTACGCAATAAATTCATTAGATAAACTTGCCTTAACTTAGAAGATATAGCCTAGTGTACAAAGTGATCCTATATCCTAATCGGGTCACACAGATATATACACACTGTGTATATGTGTACAAGCACCTTTCTAGGGCCATCTTCTTCGTCAACACAATTCATTTTAAGAGTTGTTCCCCTTCGTCTCCTTTTCTTTTTCTTACTTACTTTCTAAGTATTTCTTTTAACAGATTAGTGGTCTCTACTTGTATTGTAGAGAAATATTTTGGCCTGGATTCGATAACAACTGCAAAATAATCCAAAGCTTTCATAAGACAATTTATGTTGTAGTTTTGTTTTTGGAGCAATGGCGTAACCATGGTAAATGGCGCCTGGGGCGGGGGGGGGGGGGTCTAAATTGGCGCATACTAATAATGTTAAACTAACGTGCGTCAGCACGGTAAAGTGATCCGGTGGGACAATAATAATCCAAGAGGCCGGTAAAGCAGCGTTCATCAGTTTCTGTGGACACGACATGCTAGAGGATTGTATGGCTAGCACAATGCCGGTAAAGCAGCGTTCATCAGGTTCTGTGGACACGACATGCTAGAGGATTGTATGGCTAGCACAATGTCCAGCCGCCTTTACTTTGGCCCCCAACTAAAAATCAGGTACCCGTCAGAGCTGGGTAGACTCATGTGAAATGAATGAATTATGGTCCAGTCCATACAATAAAGAGCTAAAACGAATTGTAAAAAAGTAATTACGTCGGACCAAATTGAGCCCAACGGCCGGTGACGCATCGAAACACTAGTTTCTGTGGCCAACGACCCACTAAGGGACTGTGTGGCCAGCACAGGGGACCTTCGGTACGCCAGCCGAACGCGCTTCCGATCGTCCACCGTGCCCCTTAAAAAAAAGTAAGAAATTGTATTCTTGGTTATTTGACGTCACTACCCCCCCCCCCCACTCTTTGTTATTGTTTTGTTTTTCTTAAATTGTCTAGGTTGTTTGTCCAGAGACTAGACGATGGTGGGAGAACCACCGTTAGTTATCTCCCTTAGTATAAGGGTCAACTTGTGACGCACTTAGTGAAGTCACGTGATGAAGATAACGTTTGCATCAATTTATAATGTTGCACATACATATATTTTAAATAGATGCGCGTAACACATTGGCGTTGCAGTGTTTTAATCTTTACGTTTATGAATGAAACTTTAAAAAAAAAAAGTTTTTCAGAAGATAGCCCAGCAAAGACCCATTATATACATTTTCCGGCTACAGTAGCCTAAATGTCGTAATGTGACTGTAACAATCTGCGGATATGGCGGCCTGTTGATATTTCAGTGGCCTTAATTCGTGATGTGGATACATGTAGATTTTAGAACTTAATGTAAAAAAAGATGACTGAAATAAACTAATTATCGACTATACTTTTGTCTTTTTTTTTTAAACTGTAGTATTTCTTTAATAGCATGAATGTATGGTCCGCCAGTGTTAGAATAATAAAGCACTTCTTCGAATGCTATTGTTAATTAAAAGAGACGATGGAGCGTCATTCCTTGAGCAAGAGTGTTGGTCCGACTTGGCTTGTGCAGAGAGAAACATTACAGTTGCCAGTGGCTTGAAGTTCTACTTTATAATATTATATACTATTATACTATTTATTATTTATATCTATTTAATAGTTTTTTCTTGTGCATTTTTTTTATGGACAAAAAAATAATAATTTAAAAAGGGCGCTTTAATTTAGTTGACCCAGGGTGCCAGCAACTGTAAGGCCGGCTCTGTTTACAACAATGCTCGACAGCGCGCAGTTAATCTGAACTGTAAGTTGACAAATCTGACTTAGGATTAACTAGTTTCTGCAAAACCTGTCCACCAACATCATTACATGAAGTGACGTAGAGAAACGGGCTGGGGGTGGGGTGGTGGAGTGAGAGGTGGGAGCTCTCTAGCACATTATTTCTTACTTAGTAGGTTTAGTCCTAAACTTGATGCGTTGAAAACATTGCTATTCCTAACTTGAAAATTATAGTAGATAATTAATTTAATTTTAGTCATCTACTGTTTTTCTCCCCCATTTAAGTAGTCTAAATGTATATTTGGCCCCAATACCCTCCCCCCCCCCCAACCAAACACACACACTTTACAGTTACGTAGCTGATAACATGACTCCACAAAGAAAACACAACAGTTTTAAATGGGTACGACCTACAAGTCATTGCAACAGATAACCTCGTTATCAGGGCACCCAGTGTCGGCGGCGGGGTTGTATGAATTTTGGCAAGGGGCAAGTCGACCCCCAGGCCACACCTTACTAGAAAGGCAAAAACTATAACGAGATAGACTGCTTGATTTGATATTTCTGCTTTTTGATGACTCGATTTCGAAGACTCCTGTTTCGGAGTTTCCCGATCAGAAACTGCTCTATAGTCTTCCGGTTTGGTTATTCAATATATGTTTTAATGAAAGAAAAATTATGGCTAAGTTAGTTATTGCTACTGGCATATTGGAGGTAAATATTTTTGTCAATGATTGAGGGGGATACAGTTTATTGACTAAACCATTGAAATAATTATAAAATGCTTAAAAAGTAATGTGCAACCTCCAAACCCCCACGACCTCACAGTAGCGTAAGAAAGCTATAACATTACTTCTACCCTTGTTGGCAGCAACTTTAGAGACAGATACAATTTACAGTTTATTCATATTCCTTTGAAACAAAGTTTAAACAAATAAGAAAATATGGAACCTTAATGGCCAATGCAATGGGAGTAGACAGTCAACTTCATTACAACAGAATCATTAATTATCTTTTCTATAATTAGAACATTGAAAAAGGAAACAGAAATTATTGCATTAGCAGAAAGAGCAATGTAAAACCATAGACTATAAAATACATGGACCGCTTGCTTTAAGTTTTTTATGTACTTATCTTCTTGTTTTGTAATTCCCGATTCTAAATAAAGTAGTTGCGATAAAAGTTTCGTTTTATTAAATTATCGCATTTTTTCGACTTTTAATGAATACTCGTTCTACTATTATTCCTATTATCATAGACAATAATAAGATGGACCGCTTGCTCTATTTTTAGAGCTTATATCAACTTTTTTTCCGTGCGCAACCAATAAGGCTGTCTTAGATGACCTATACGCTCCTCGTTGTTTCTTAAATGTTTCCGCTTTATACAACTTTCGATTTTATTTTTTCATTGAGAAAATCGAACTGATTCAATAAAACGGAAGTGCAAAGGAAACAACCAATCGGAAATTCCGAAAATCAGTGTTTCGAGACATCATATAGCAGAAATACTAAAGCAAGCGGTCTATGTATATTATAGTCTATGCTATTATCATTGACTATAATAAGATGGACCGCTTGCTCTATTTTTTAGAGCTTGTATTATTTTTCCGTGCGCATACAACACTGATCTATAAATGTTTCCGCTGTATACAACTTTCGATTTTTATTTTACTTCAGAAAGTCATAGCGATTAAATAAAACGGAACTAGTAAAGAAACTACTTTATAGCAACTACTTTATTTAGAATCGGGAATTCAGAAAATCAGTGTTTCGAGTCATCATATAGCAGAAATACTAAAGCAAGCCGTCCATGTATATTATAGTCTATGGTAAAAGTAAGTAAGTAAAGTATCCTTCGGACCAAATTGTTCCGTAGGGCCGGGGAAGAAGCGTTGACCAGTTTCTGTGGCCACGGCATTCTTGGGGATTGTGTGGCCAGCTCAATGCTCAGCCACCTTTACTTTACCCCAACTAAAATCAGGCACCCATCAGAGCTGGGTAGACTCAGGTACACCCTCCAGTCCCGGGAACAAATCCTTGCCTTCACCAGGATTCGAACCCAGACCCCTTCAGAACGCCAGCTAGAAATAGCAATAAAAAGGTAATTCTAATGTAGCCTTAAATTTTAATTGGAAAGTAGAAGGCGATTCAATAAATGGTTAGATAGAGGGTTTGCCCTCTTCCAGTCTGATACACCTATTCTCATATTATAGGCTTCTACCGACTTTCTGGAAGATAAACATATAACCTACTAAAAAGTTATTTTTTTTCCCATCACAATGGCTTTGACCTAGGTAAGTGAAGTAGGTATAGTATTATATTCTAGATTGCGTGTATGAATATGGCCAAAAGAGTACGGGCCACCGTCACTGTTATCACGATAGTTCTGTCTCATAATGTGTACGAAAATCTAAGTCAGATGTATACATTCGCGTGTCGGGGCGGGGGGAGGGGGGATTCCTGGGACTGCCTTTAGGGAAACTTTATTACACACTTTAATACTGAACAAATGTAGGCTTATTATGTTTATCTATTTCATGACTATTTTGTTTTAAAAGAAAGATAATCGATAGTGAAATGGCGTATTTTTTTGTAAAATGTGGGCTGAATTATTTCAACAGACAACTGGGCGCCGAGGGCAAAGCAGGTGAAATTATCATTTTAGGCGAGATGCCCCACTCGTCAATCTCTTATCTTATACATTACAGACGCCCCTTCTATAAAGAAGATTACTGCGTCCTACGCTCATCCATGGTCTGAGTCTATTCATGTATTTTTATTAATGTTTTAAATGATGTTAAGTTACTGTTTTTCCTGGTTTGTTCAGGCAACTCATTCCTTGCCCGGATGCCACTCGAGAAGAAAGAATACTTATATGCATTCGTTCTCGCATAGGGGATAAGGAAAGTGTTTTTGTCTTTATTTTTATCTTAGCATTGAAACAGGCTGTTATTGGGTTGTATTTCTAAATTAGAGTTTAATGCCTTATGTATTATTACTACTTTACTCTTTGCCATTCTTTTCTCTAGTGCAGGGTTCGGCTTTCTTTGGCTAACAGTGTGCCAAACTAGGTTTTCTTAATTATTCAGCGTCTCAACCTGCCATTATACTTTATAAAATTATTTTTTATAGGACAATTAATTTAACTCCGTAGCAAGATAAAGGCCAAAAGCAAAGGAAATCTATTGAGAAAATAGTTAAAGCGTTTTATAATTAATACTAAATTTTAACTTGTTTGTGATTATCATCCATTTGATTTGCATATATATCAAACACATTATTTTATTAATAAAATTTCACATTAGATCCTCATCTTGACAACCAAATGATAATGTTTCGACAATAATTACCATAAATTTTATTTATGATTTGTTATGATTAAAGACAAAGCACGAGATTATAGTTAAGCGGAATAGATACGTAGTAATAATTCAAAATGGGTAATTAATGTAATGTTTAAAAATATACATTTACATTCTTTAGTCATATAATAATATATAATTTTCAAATACGTTTTTACAGTTTAACCATTTGTAAGTTATCAATTGTAATTTATTCTTTTATAAAAGAAATGTATTAGAAATATGAGTGCAAATAAAACGGGTTAATTATCTCCCTTTAATTAAAAACCCGTCGTCACATTTGATTCAAAATTGATGCCAAACAAGTTATGGTTTCCTAATATAACTAATATTTCTGACTAATTATTATTTCTTTATATAAATCCGACATAATATGGTCTTTACTACAAGATTTAATTATTAGAGAATTAAAATTAATTTACGTTAAACAGTTGTAAATAAACATTTCCTGCATTAATTGTTTGTCCATTTAAGGAGTTTATCTTTTAAATGTTTAAAATTTAATTTGCTGCATTTTAAAATCACCAATATCCCAACTCTTAAAAAAATATCTACATCTAGGAAGGTTGTAGTAAGATCAAATTAGGCTTGATGTGGTATGAAAAAATGGTTAGAAAACTCCACTTTGAGTGCTTCGATGTACTTCTGAAAAATCCTAACTATTTATCTTAATATTTGCCCCAATAAAGGGATGTACAGGTAGGTAAATATTATGAAATTGATTTCACGCCAAGATATATCCAGTTTCAATGCAAATTTATTCCAGTAATCCTTGTATATGCAAGTTTAACTCACTGAAAAGTGTCGCTCTGTCATTAAGAAACATCGGCTTTAGCGGTCAGTTTTTCTCATTCAGAACCGGAAAATGTTGTTTTTTTCATCAATAAAAAACACCTCTTGAAGTCTCTGGCGTGCCATTGAAAATCTATCTGCGCGCCTAGTTTGGCACGTGTGCCTTAGTTTGCCGACCGCTGCTCTTGTGCTTCTACGTGTAATGATTTAACTATTGGTGTTACTCTTGTCAGTTGTAAATATTCGTTAGTAACGAGCCTTGCAGCTCTTTTCTGAATTTGTTATAATTTTTTAATGTTTTCTTTAGTTGATGGGTCCCATACAGATGATGCATTTTCTAGTATAGGTGTAAACCATAGACTTATAATATACATGGACCGCTTGCTTTAGCATTTCTGCTATATGATGACTTGAAACACTGGTTTTCGGAATTCCCGATTCTTAATAAAGTAATTGCTATGCAGGAAATAAAGTTATTGATATACAAGTTCCGTTTTATTTTATCGCTATGATTTTCTCAATGAAAAATTAAAATCCAAAGTTGTACAGAGCGGAAACATTAAAATTTATAAATCAGTGTTGTGTGCGCACGGAAAAAGAACATAAGCTCTAAAAATAGAGCAAGCGGTCGTCCATCTTATATGATAATAGGATTAATAGGCCAACAAGGATTCATTTAAATTTAAAGTCGAAAAAAATGCGAATTAATAAAACGGAACTTGTATAGCAATTACTTTATTTAGAATCGGGAATTGCAAAAAACAAGATAATAGCATTAAAAACTAAAGCAAGCGGTCCATGTATATTATAGTCTATGGTGTAACTAATTTTAGATAACATTTTAGTTTTATGTTCCTATTTCCTCTGTAGAAGTTCCTATTTATGAAGCCTAAAGTTTTTTTTATATTTTTAATTACTTCATCAATATGAGGATTCCAATATAATTTTTCATTTATTATTTGTCATAAGCAGGGCCGGCTCGTCCATATAGGAAACCTAGGCGGCCGTCCAGGACGAAAATAATTTTTTATTTGGGGGGGGGGGGAGGGCGCATAATTGAGCATTTTTTAGATAATTTGAGGATTTTAAAATATAAACTAAAGATTGGTACTTCTGCGCGCTACAAGCTTAGGTAATGAAAGACGAAGTGTATTTTATTTGTCTTAGAAAATAGGAAAGTATGCTCTAATACTACTCAGTTTCTTCTCGCCGAAAGCTTTTTAATGAGGGCGCAGAATTTGTTTTCGCCTAGGGCATCAAAAGAACGTAGTGCCGTTCCTGGTCCTAAGTATCAGTACAATCCTTTGGCAGCATTTTTTTTTTCCCTTTGTTCTTATTAATTTTTACCAAAGCATTCACCTGTGGAATTTTTACAGGGGCTTTTTGTTTAACTAAGTGTGATTGTGTGTTGAATTAAAAGTTCATACCGTAAGTAAACGTTACAAAGTAAATATTTGTGATATTCATTTTAAATTCAGTGTTGTCGAAGAAAATTTTCCACTACGTTATGGACAATTCCTTATGGCGAAACTACTTTTGTTGTGGATAGTTATAGTCGCTAGTTTTAGCCTGCCAAAAACCATCCTCCAAGGCAATCTAGAAGGTGGACGTCGGAGAGGCAGTCAGCGGAACTGCTTGATAGACAATATCAAAGATGGGACAGGGCTGCAAATGACAGAACTAGGCAAAAATTGGAAAAAGATGACTGCTGGGGTGTCCATTCGCCCCCCCCCCCACCTACCCACCCCCATACGGCCATAACGATCAAGGGTTTGATGATGATGATGATGATAGCCGCTAGTTATATAGATGGTTTTACAGTCCACTACTATCATGTCGATGACAGTGAGACTCGAAGACAATCAATTATGACTTTCTTTCACTCTAAGGAACCAACCACATGTACTCGCGCTCCCGAAACTACCAATGATACACCTCATTATGAACACATTTTTTATATGCCATTAAAATAGGCTTACTGATTTCCCTTTCCCCAAACTAATAACATTAAAAAAATTATAACAGTAGATAGGCTGAAGCCGTTTCTCCAAACAATAACTTGTTGTTAAAATACAATTTCAACAATTTTTTTTTTTATAAACCCAAAAAAAAAAAATAAAAAAAATAAATACAATGCAGAAAAAAAAAATAATTTTACTTGACATTTATCAACATTTAATTTTTTATAAAGATTCCAAAAATATGTTTGCAAACAATTTTTTTTTTAACAAAAGCACATACAAATTTACAATTATCCTATAATCTCCTCACAAACAAAATAGAATGCATGATGCTACAAAATATTGTTACATTGCATGACGTAAAGACAATGATATAAGAACTAACCAAATGGAATGTTACGATCATAGATCTAGAACGTGTATAGATAACTAGATCGCCTACCGTCCAAATTTTACACGATTTATAGTAAATAAAGATTCAGAGGTGGAATATATTGAAAGTATATGTATTGAACTTTTGAACTTTTGAACTTTTGTTCTATGGATATCAGTGGTACGGTGAGGTGCATATTATATTAATATTATAACAAATGTGTTTTGATGCCACGTGTAAAGTGACAACACAATCCATGTAGAATATAGGTCCGTGATATTAATAGAAACCGACGATAAGCTCAACGGAAGTGAAAGGAAAGCCCTCAATGGATTACCATAGGGCAAACCAAGACTGAATCTGATTGGTCGGATGCCAGATGCTGGTATAAGTTCGCGTACATAATATTCAATGAAACAAAAATAAACATTAAAGAACTGGTTTAACAAATTTGACTTTATGTATAAATATATAAGCCTATTACAATAAATAAACCCTGAGTTTACTAGAAAAATGTTGTAAAAATAAACAACAATAGAGTCTTCCGTGGGACTTTCGTTACCATTGTGCCCCCAATGTTGTCGTCTGTTTCCTATATGTTTTGATATATTTTAGTTTTATTTTTTAAGAAGAAAAAAATATAACTAGGCCTATTATAAAAAAAAAATTGTGGTTGAATCAAAACTGTCAACCTCCTTCGTTAATCTCTTTTAAAAACATACATTTTAACAATAAATAAATAAGTAAATAAAGGATGTGTCAATTTAAAAAAAAAATGTAATCTAATCATTTTATCCAAAATTAGTCCTTTTGTAAATAGTTTTAAAAAATCTTCGTGCGTGTGTATATGTGTCTGTATGTGTTTGTGTTTGTGAATGTCTGTGTGTGTCTCTGTGTGTGTATGTGTCTGTTTGTCTTGTCCAGTTAAAGGTTCATTGCATACCCGTAGCTAAAAAAAACAGATAAAAGTACCGGCTTTTGAAAGATGATTTCATACATATTCGAGTAATAACCTAAATGATCTCATGAAAATGTTCAATGTTACGTCTGCTGAGTTCATATATATTCGAGTAATAGACTAAAATTAATGATCTCATGAAAATGTTCAATGTTACGTCTGCTGAGTTCATACATATTCGAGTAATAGCCTAAATGATCTCATGAAAATGTTCAATGTTACGTCTGCTGAGTTCATACATATTCGAGTAATAGCCTAAATGATCTCATGAAAATGTTCAATGTTACGTCTGCTGAGTTCATACATATTCGAGTAATAGCCTAAATGATCTCATGAAAATGTTCAATGTTACGTCTGCTGAGTTCATATATATTCGTGTAATAGCCTAAATGATCTCATGAAAATGTTCAATGTTACGTCTGCTGAGTTCATATATATTCGAGTAATAGCCTAAATGATCTCATGAAAATGTTCCATGTTACGTCTGCAGATCTAGACAGCACCGCTGTCACCATTTCCTCGTTTTGTTTCCATTCTCAATAATGAAAAGTTGTAAGTAAAATAAGATTATGCATTATAGAACTAATTAATTTTGATTGGCGGCATTCTTGGCTTCACGTCTTTTCTGGAAGACCATCAACAGGTTGCTGAGTGCCAGAAGAAGGCCGGAGCCAAACATACAGGCGCCGCCAAGGTAGAAGGAGCTGTCGAAGGTGCCTAGGGCGTCCCTCAGAGCGCCTGGAAAAAAATTCACAGATGAGACCGTTTAAAACAGGGTGTAATTCTAAGCATCCCATACGGCAGTCTTGACCAGTACGATTCGCAAAAATATGTCCATGAAAATAGAGACAGTTTCCAAACCATCTCCATCCAATACTTAATAATGCTAATGTTTTTAAAATGTTTTCAATAGGTTAAACATATTTTGCGAGTCTTCAACCTATATGTTGACATTTTTTTTTCTGACTTTCCGCTACACTATTTATAACACCTTTTCAAGTAAACATTTGCTACATCCAAAACATCACATTAAAGGGGTTCTAGGAAGCCATCATAAGCTACAATAAATTCCACACAAGTCATGTGACAACTAGAGGCTTAAATAAATAAAATAGACATATAAACGTATTTTACCGCGACTTCTATCGATTTATCGAAAATACCCACACTTTCTGTGACACCAAGCAGTTTGCAACAAAATAATCTTAACCCTTCCCGTACCGACCTACTTCTATCTATGCTGCCTTCAGTTCCGCTATATACGCGCCCGGGACTGTAAGGGTTAAGTCGCCTATTCTACAATGTAGACTATGTTTGTGGATTCCGATTCCCATTGGTTAATTTAAAAAACACGTGACCTTTTTGTCTCATATTTTACTTTTGCGATCTCGCTTCCGGTATGTGTTCTCCCTAGCTGAGTGGTTAGCGTAACTGACTGCCAATCGTGCGACCTGGGTTCGATTCCCGACTGATACCTTTTTCTTTCTACTTTTAAAAAAAGTTCATATTAATAGGCGCCTATCATTTTTTTAAATATTGTAAAGAATTTCAGGACTTAAAGCTTTCTTAAAAAATGTTTTTAGTAAGTAAAATCTAATAATTATATTTCAGACGTAAGCTGGAGACGGGTGTTTGATTGTCTGCCAGGGATAGTCCAAACTTTTTTTTAAATAAAAAGAAATGCCCTTTTCTAAACACGATTACAATAATTTATTTTAAATTCCTTTCCTAAATGTTTTTAGTAAAAAATATATATTTTGTAAAAATTTTTATAGCTTTATGTTCATTGTAGTTAATGCAATGTTATCTGTAGCTAGAGACCTATGTAATTTTTTTCCCCGGGCAATGCCGGGGAATTTACCTTGTTCAATGTAATATGTAAAATCAGACCGATTCAGTCATGTCTCATATCTCAGATGTCTTTTCATTGTAAACATCTCCCAACACGCTAAGGCAGGGTCAGCAACCATTTGATAATTATAGTATGGCAAAGTAGGGTTTCTAATTTATTGACCGTGTCAACTGCCTAATAGTCAACCAGCTCTAGCCACTCAACAGATTTGAATTGCTTTTATGATGATGGTGGTTAATTATATTATAGCGCTTCTATCCCTGCTATTAGCTTGCTCAGTGCGCTCTTGGTATAAATTGCAGTGGCAGATGTATGGGTACTTAACAGAGTCAAAAGACTTTAAATTCTTTTTAAAAGACTCTTATCTCAGAATCTCTCAGTGTCTGAGGCACGGCTCAGTCACGGCTGTTCCGTATAGACACAAAACGGGCTGCAGTGTTTTATACCCTCTGGAGTCTCTGCAGCTGTTTCTGGAAAACAAATCCCACTGGCAACTGTTGCAGTAATCCAACCTTGAATAGATATGCTATGACATACATGCTGTTCTCCCTTTGAGTCCTCCGCGTGCCATTGAAAATCGTTCTGCCTGTCAAGAATGTCACGCGAGCCGTATGTTGCCGACCCTCGCTATACGGCATATATATAAAAAAATATTGAAGTCGTATATGTTAAAATTATTGAAGTATTAAAACTGCATCGTACTCACCAGCGAACGGCGGACCCACCAGGGTGCCTACTCCTTGGAAGACTTTATTGATCCCAAGGGCGCTAGGCATGACCTCCCTCCCCACGATGTCAACCAGGACGACGATCTTCTGGGAGATGAACGCCCCTGTCATGGTGCCGTAGATGGAGCTGACGATGACGAAAAGCGGGAAGCTGTCTAGGGAAGGCACCAGTAAGGACGCCCCGGCAATGAAGAAGAGCAGCATGTTGAAAACGAAAGGTCTGTACGGCCTGCATGCTGGGATATCCATGACGAAACCTGGAGAGAATATATTTTTTTAAAGGTTATTGTTCTTTGTAAAAACTTAATTATTGAGGTTGAGAAAGATTTTATTGAGGTTGAGAAAGATTTTATTGAGGTTGAGAAAGATTTTTTTAACGTCTCGGTTAATTTTGATTGACAACAGAATTAGACTATTCATTTTAAAATTAGCTATATTGGTCTTTGACATCTAATATTGATGGTATCTGGTGCACCATTTCCCAATTACCGGGCTGCAGAAGCGAAATTACTGGATGGCAAAATAAGAATGGGAAAAAACTTCAAAAGCTTTTAGAGACTATTTGGACTCTCTCTCCCCCCCCCCCAGTGGACAGTTTCTGATAATTGAAATTGGTGTTATTATTGACACATAAGGGACAATAACTATTTATTTGTGATTGAAATTATATTTATATTGAAATCTGAAAACAGCGTAGAAATTCATAGGCCAAATTGTTATTCATATTTACAACTCAACAAAAGGCTAGTATAGGGGATATAAGCTATTATTATATATATAGTGCTTTTTTTTGTAAAAAAAAAAAATAGGTGCCGGTACTCAGTGATGGATTGCCTAACTTTTAAAGCAGTTTCGCATTTAAAATTTCAATTCTTATTGCGCACAATTTTTAAATAATTCAATTTTAACAAATTAATAATATAATAAATTAATAATAAACGTTAAAATACAAGAAAAGTAATAATTTTTTCACACATTGAAAAAGGTGCCGGTATGCCGTACCGGTGCGTACCGTCACAAAAAAAGCACTGTATATATAGTATATACATATCTATATGTGGGGAAACGCAGTCCTAGCGACAACGCAGGGGATATCATACCAAGTACCGTGTATGTTAGTCCTATAGGTCTACCATTAAAAACGTTTGTAACCTGAAAATAACACCAGGATTTTTCCCCGGATCTGGAGGGTGCCACTAACTTTACCTAGCGCCCCACATTATGAAGGGATGAGATGAACGAACGTGGTTTAAAAAAAAATCTTTTTTTTTTTTTTAGTGAAATGGTTCAAAGCAAAAATGTTAATGTTTTACGGCTAAGGAGCAGCCACTGCATATAAAAGAGCACAATCCGCGATCTTCACCAATCGACCACAATCATAAACAATCCCGCGGTTAGTTCACCGGACTGACAACATGTTGCGGGTTCTATCCCTGCCGCCCTGAATGAGTTTCGGGCCTAGTGGACGTAATAATCTTCTTTCTATAAGGAATGTCTGTGAAACTTATGAGACTGTTATAAAACAATACTGTACCTACTGCCATCCGGCCGAACGTGTCCAACGCACCAGAGATAGTCAGCACCAGGGCAGCCTGGGTCCTGGTCAAACCTTTGGACATGGCCATTGCCGGCATGAAGGTGAAGGCCGTCTTGAAGGCCATCAGGAAGAAGACGTTGCTCAAGCAGAAGATCATGAAAGGCACGTTCTTCAGCAGACTCCAGTGGAACGCCTTGGGCTTGGCCGCCACCTCCTTCTTCTTGTGCTCCACGGGAAAGCAGATCGCCAGGGACGACTTCAGCCAGTTGGACTTCTTCGGCCTTCGCCTGATTTCCGGCAGGGAGGCGGCGATGTTGAGGGCCTCACAGCTGGCTAGGAAAGGCTCCACGTCCGTGTCCAGAGACACCATATCGGCCTTGTTTTCCTTAACCGGCTTAGAATCACCGACCACCGAGTTATCGTCAAGGGGTATATCCTTCAATTCCACGACGTCGCTCTCCTCTCCTCCTGAGTCTGATTTATCCATTGATGACAGTCGGACGCCTTCCTCGCCATTAGCTAATCTTCTTTTCTTTAGTCTATATTTTAAATATATAATAATTCATTGTTAGAATAATGTATTAAGTTGAATCTTTCAATGCGATAATTTTCAGTTATATTTTTACAATCCCCAAAAAGAATCACATGCGCGAAAGAGCCTTAATTTTATTCTGCTTAAATATGACTCACATTAAGCAATTAGTTAACTATGTAAAAAATCTTATCTAGTTAGTCTTAATAAGATTTAGGGTCAGAAGAAAAATCTTCAAGCACTGTACATTAAAGAAAGTATAATAAATTGTACAGACTGTAGAGTAAATTAGATCCGAGTCGTTGTATCGGAAAAATATATTCAGTTCAATAATATTGAAGTAAATGTGTATACCGATAATTCACATTAGTGTATGACCCAAATAAAAGTACATTACAACCAATGGAAAACTTCTAAGTTTTATGAACAAGTGTATAAAAAAAATGGAATGCAATGTTTCTCTTTGGGTTGGTTTATGTTTAAACATACCCCAGCCCAGGGGTCAGCAACCTTTTGCTAACAGTGTGACAAAGTAGATAAAACAGTGTGCCAACATTCTAAAAGTCGTACTGCTCTTTTCTCGTATAAGCGACTTGAATTGCTATTTTAGTGGTCCTCCGCGTATCATTGGAATAGCTCTGTATGCCAAGTCTGCCACGCGTTCCGTAGGCTGCCCATCCTCTGCGATTTATACCAGAGATCGGCAACATTTCGTTAACAGTGTGCCAAACTAGGATTTCTAAATCATTCAGCGTGCCAACAGCCAAAAAGTCAACCTGATCTATTATACTTTTAAAAAAAAATAATTTTATGGGACAATTTATTTAATTAAGTAGCGAGACCACGGCCAAAAGCAAATGAGATTAGCCTATTTATAGAGGAAATCGTTAAAGCGTTTTTTTTTACAAAATTAACGTATTAGAGATTATCATACTTTTTATGTGCATTTTTATCAAATACAATATTTTATTTTTAGGCGTTCATATTTGTGGTAATTATTGTCTAACATAATCATTTGCTAGTTAAGTCGAGGATCTAACTATCTAACAATAGCCAATGCTATATTTTGATCTCTGTTTCACTGAAAAGTCTTTTAATGTTTTTTTTTTTTTTCTCAGTTTTTTTTTTTTTTTTTTTTTTTTTTTTTTTTTTTTTGTTTTTTTTTTGTTTTCAACAATGTTTATTGACACTTTTTACATGTACAATAACATTCATATATTCGTACATTAAGAGGAAGGATAGAAGACATTAATTGCAATTTTTACAATTCTAAAGGATAGAAGACAACATAGAATATTTAAACAAATTTAGATAATTTATGTAGATGTTGTAGTTAGGTTTAGACTTTCACATCCATTCATTCTGTTTATTTGACATAGTTTTCCATTCATTCGTTACTTTCGTATCATACTTCAATAGTGTACATGCATCTTATACATAACATATATATATCTGATTGTATAAAGTAGAAATTATACAAGTTTACATTGGGGAAGGAATAGAGGAAATTTTAATTTTATGTTATTAATTTTATTACAACAAAGCCAGAGAAAAAGGAGTAGAGCAATAGAAATTCATTTATGTTCGGGAGTCTTTGTGAGGGGTGGGGGGGGGGGGGGCTATCGAAAATAGGATGATTGTAACCAAGTGGGTACCTCTACAATTATTTAGATTGGCGAGAGATGAGGGGGGGGGGGGGAGATAGGCAAGATTTAATTTACGCTAATATTGTAACTAACTTTAAATTTAAATTCATTCATTCTTTTTTATTTGACATTCTTGCTTAGCATCCATACATATTTTAATTAATTTAAACATATAATAAACGTAACAATCCATTATTAACTGTAAGATATTTAAAACAACATAATATGAAGATAAATGAACCCAAGTTTGGTAGAAATTATGTACATCTAGCTTCAATTGTTATATCCCTTTCGGAGTATATATTTAATTTTAACCAACAAGCGCGGTCTTAAATGTATATATATATAAAAAAAAACAACAAAGAAAGGGTCACAGATGACAAAGAAAAGTGAAACACCCATAGAAGACGGGTGACGAAAGGTGTCATTCACGGGTAATCCCACAACGGGAACCTTCACAAGTGAGAAAAAAATCTGTGCAGTTCTCTAAAAAGATTAGGAAACTCCCAAGTTGTCTTTAGGTTTCAAATAGCGTTTAGCCGTTCCCATCGGCATGAACTATTGAAAGAGAGATAGGGAAATAAATGCAATTTGTTTGGTAGTGACATAAAGTTTAGAAGGCCCGACTTTCCTGGCCCTCCCACCTTCCCAAGCCAGCGTCGCCGGATGACCGGCCTGCACCAGTTCCATTTGTTTGGATCAATAAAGAAATCTTATCTTATCTTATCTTATCTTAACACCCTGGCGAATGTGCCAAAAAATGGGGAAGTTGGGCCGGTATTTGTATATCGGTCCTTCTTCTTGTACTATACATTGATGTCACTCTGATAAAAATAATTTGAAGAAAGAAGATTAATATTAGACATAAGTTTTTGTATTAGATAGGTAACGAAGAAAAAATTAGAAAAGAAGGGTAAGGAATAACGGAAGGAAAACAGTGAACCTTACTTCCATTCCGTGGAAGGCAGTGAAGCTAAAAGTAATAAAGGAGGCAAAATCGGTGAAGACGGACCCAGAAAGGCCAAGTCTCTCTCCTCGTTATTTCATGTGCCATAAGCCATGAAATTAAAATATCGTCTCCTAAACCTTTCAACAGTTTTAACAAAATACACCCGTAAACTTATATAAAAATAATATGTACATAGTGGTGCGTAAAAAAACCAAAAAAAACACACCACACACAAACAAAAACAACACAAAATTTTACATTCACTGAAAGAGACATCGCACCGGAAATGAAAATAAAAATTTGCCCTTGATGAATAGTTAACAACGTGAAACTTACAATACAAGGTCATCTCCGTATTTAAAACAACGCATTAATAACATATGCATGTAATTACTCTACCAATTAAACAAATGAACCAAATAATAAAATACATAAGAATCTCATCTATGAAATACATTATAATACATAAAACAGTTATAAAAGCAAACTATTAAATGAAATTACAGAGTGGGCGGTTGATGTTTATCTAAATGTGTTTCAAGTTTTTGTCTGAATATGTCTTCTATGATGTGTGGGGGGTAGTGTTTTTGGTCAAACCGTGTTTTAAGATATGTTTTCCATATGTGTTGTTTGTATTCTGCTAGTGTGATGAGGTTTAATGTGTGTTTTGTTTTGTTTCTAAGTCTAGGTATTTTGAAGAGTGTAATGGCTAAATCTATGTCTATGTCTGACTGTGTTGTTGTGTCAATGATTAATTTTAATGTTTGTTTTGTTGGTATGATTGCGGGGCATGTTAGATAGATATGTTCCTCATTTTCTTGTGTATGTGAGGTACACATCTTGCATATAGGTGTGTTGCGTGTATTTTGTTTCTTCCTATCTAATGTTGGTGTCATGTTAAAAAGGAGTCTGTACGATATCTCTTTTGATTGTGGTGCAATGTGTTTGTTATGTAAACTGATGAATGTGTCATGAAAGTCGGTAATCCCTAACTGTCTCCCCCATTTAATCCGTGTACAAAGTGGGATCTGGACCCGTGTAATGAGAGATATGTAAATGTTCTTTGTTTTGCTATGTATCAAGTGTTCATTGTTATGTAAAATGCGTGTAACTGACTTGTAAAATGAAGAGGAAAAGTTGCCAAAATAATGAGGTGTATTGTTTTGAATTGGAATAAGTTTGTTTAGCTTTAGACCATAAAAATACATAGCTAAAGGCAATTTATCAGGTGTACGTACAATTTGGCCTATATATTTTAATCTCAGTGCTTGTATCTTTGTTTTTATATCTTGCAAACCTATCCCGCCATCCCGTTTATTTTGTATCAGTGTGTTATGATGAATGGAACGAATGGTAGATTTAAATAAAAAGGCTCTAATTTTTTTATTCATATTGGTTATGAAATGTGGTGGAGGTTCTGTAACTGAAGCTATATAAATGATTTTCGGTATAATGAGAGTGTTAACAATTGCTGAACGACCAAAAATCGTGTGTGAGACATGTGTGTACATATTTATTATGTTATCTGTTGTTTGTAACAATCCATTGTACTGTTCTGTATTGTAAGTGTTTGGATTGTTGTGCCAAACGATACCTGTAATTTTGATTTTTGTTTTATTTTGAATATTTGACGGAAAATGTTCTTTTCGTTTCCAGGCACCAAGGCCCATTATATTCGATTTGTTTATGTTAATTTTCCCTCCAGATGCGGCATTGAAAGTTTTAAAATGTTCCAGAATTTTTTTAATGTCTTTTTCTGATGTTACTGTAAACGTGGTATCGTCGGCATATGCCTGTACCTTCAACACCTGTCCTCCAGGCATTGATATGCCCGTTATACCAGCATCCGTTCTTACTTTTTCCAGGAGCGGCTCCAGACACAGGGCATATAAAAGCGGTGAGAGCGGACAGCCCTGCCTGACAGATCTTTCAATTGGGAAGGGTGAGGTCAGCGTATGGTTTACAAGAATTCTGCTACATGGAGAAGCGTAGAGCAGCCTGACCCAGCCTTCGATCTGACTTCCTACGTTGTTTTTCCGCAGCACTTTGAATAGATAGCCGTGGTCCACTCTATCAAAGGCTTTTTCCTGGTCTATCGATAACAGGGCTGCTTGCGTGTTTTTGATGTGTGTGTATATGATAATGTCCCTAATGGTGTGATTGAGAGTTTCTATGTTTCTGCCTGGTATGCCGCAGAATTGGTTTTCGTGTAAAAGTGTATGCAGGTATGGTTGAAGTTTGTTTACCAGTATCTTAGTGAGAATTTTATAGTCTGTATTTAATAATGAAATGGGTCGGTAGCCCCCAACAGATATTCTGTCGTCCGGGTTTTTCTCCAGGACGGTGATATATGCTTCACTGAACATCTGTGGAAGGGCTCCCTTAGTATATGCATGTGTGTACATGAGTGATAGTAAGGGAACTAACTGGGGTGAAAAAAATTTGTAAAATTCTGATGTCAAACCGTCTGGTCCTGGGGACTTGTCCAATTTCAATTTGTCAATTGCTAATTTAATGTCCTGTACTGTAATGGGTGTTTCTAAAAGAGTTTTATCTTCGTCTGGTAGGTGTTTACAATAGGTCAGTATATCATCTTGTTCCCTGTCGTCAGTGTGTTCCTTAGAATAGATGTGTATAAAGTGCTCTTTAAAAGTGTTTGCAATTGCTACGTTTCCTGTATGTATTGTTCCTAATGAGTCTTGTATCCGTGCAATCATGCGTCTTCTTTGTGTGTTTTGTTCTAGTGTGAGAAAAACCTTGTTTGGGCCCTCTAACATACCTCGTGTCCTACATCTTGTTTGTGCGCCCATATACTTATGCTCTTGTATTTCTGTTAATTGTGCTTTTATTGTATGTGCCTCTAAAGTATCTTCTGGAAGTGTATCTAATTGCTGTTTTAAGTGTTGTTCCGTCTCCCTTAGCTGCGTATTAATGTATTTGGATATTATTTGTGTTAAGTGTTTGATGCTATGCTTAAGTACTGTCCACGTCTCTCCCATGTCAGTCTGTTGGTCTAAGGTACTAATGTCTATTGTGTTTTCAATGAGAGTTTGAATTGTTTTTGTGTAAAACTCACTCTTTAAAAGTGAGTTATTAAATTTCCAGTGGGGCGACCCGGTATGCCTGTGTCGGCTCCACGCTGCTGTGGTCACCGACACTAGCACCGCTTTATGATCCGTATACTCCAATGTTTCCCCCAAATGAGACACTCTGGCAACCGTATCCCCATCCGGTACATAAACCCTATCTAGCCGGGACTTAACTGGGTGAGCGTTGTAGGCAAACGTCGTGTCCTGTCCAAGTGGGTATATTTTCCTGTAAGCGTCGACAAGTGAAAATGTTGTAAATGTATTATCTAACCAGTGACTACTTTGTTTGTTTTTGTTAAGTGTGTTCACTCTGTCAAGTTCGTCATGTGTATAATTAAAGTCTCCACCTATTATAAGTTTATCATGTTGATATGTTGTATTTAAAATGTCATTTAAATTATCAAAAAAGGCAGGTTTTTCTGTGTTTTGTGTAGGAGCGTAGATGTTAACTAGTGTATATTTATTGTTACTGTTTTCTATTCTAATTATAGTGAGTCTACCCTGGTTATCTTTATGCTTGTGTGTGACTTTGTATTTATCTGATGTTTGAATTATGGCTGTTCCTCTAGCGAATGTACCTAAACTAAAAATGCTATCTCTGAAACCCATTTATGTTATGTATCTGTCTGCAGTAAATTGTTTGTTTTAAAAAGTCTTTTAATGTGTTTTAACTTTTAATCGTAAGAGTGTGGAGGCTACTATCGTTAAGCCGAATAGATACTTAGTCATCATACAAGCTGGGTAGTTAATTTAATGTTTTAAAATGTACATATCAATTCTTTTATATTTATTAAATTGATAATGCAAATAAATTTGTTTTAGAATTACTTATTTTTATGTTTAATTAAAGAAGATGAGCAGAAAAAACTCTTCTAAATGTATTTAGTCTGTGTGAATTAATGAGCAGTCAAGTGTAAGGGACCTCTTTGTATGCTTAAAACAGCTTTCATGTGAGATAAAATATGTTCACAAGTGTAAGTTGAACCAAAAGCTAAAAGTAAAAGAGCGAATGCATAGCAGTTAAAAATAGCAGATGACTTTCCTAAACAGCTTCCTTCTTGATTTTTTTTTCCTCAAAAGGGCACTTTTGGATGCCCATTTTTTAAATGTTTAAAATTCAACTTTCTGCATTTTAAAATCGCTTATATACCTTTACTAAAAAGAAGTACTACGTCTAAGAAGGTTGTAGTAATATAAAACCAGTTAGGCTCGATGTGGTATGAAAAAATGAGTCCATCAATTTGAAAGTCTTGCCATTGATTAGAAAACTCCGCTTTGAGCGCTTCGACATACTTCTGAAAAAGCCCAACTATCTATTTTAATATATGCCTTAATATAGGAGGTACATAAATTTTGAAATTGATTTCACATCAAGATATTTCCAGGACATATTAGGTGATTGTGTGCCCAACTAAGGTCAGGAACCCATCAGAGCTGGGTAAACTCAGGAACACCCTCCAGACCCGGGGAAAAATCCTAGCCTGCAACAGGATTCGAACCCAGGCCACCATGCAGGCCCCAAGGGTCAAAATAAATGTGTAATATTGTTGGACTTTTGTTTAGCCACATAAAGCTTAAGCATAACTCAAAGCTAAGCTCATATTGATTCATAGGAGCATTTTTTTTTAAAGTAACTTTGCACCAATATCATATTGGGTTATATATAGAAATTTTCACAGCAAGAAATAGTATAGGCCTATATGTGGACTCAGAACGCATTTACGGCAATTCATTTAATTCAGTAACTCTTCCTTTACTTTACTCACCTATCAGCCCTGAGGAACCTCATGTGCATGCTTAGTGGTCTGAAGGCCATGGCTACCGCTAGGCCATTTAGCTTGATGGCCCCGATTATCATAAACGCACCCTATGAACACAAGTGATAATAAAACAACAAAACGAATAATGTAACATTGAAAAAAGCTAGAAATTAAGGCTTTTACGAAATTCCCGGAGACTCAGGGTTTAAATGTCATCTAGTTCGGCTCCTCTAGGTCGACCTGGCAGCGCAACATGACCTTCACTGGAGCAGCATCCCCAAGAAGAGAAAATTCGAAGGGTTGAAATGGAAAAGCGACATCTCAGAAGATCTAGCAAAGCCAGGTCTGCTACCACTGGCCATCTAGTCACGCATCCGTGCCCCAAATGCGTCCAACACTTTCGGGCAAGAATAGGTCTTATCAGCCATCTCCAGAACTCACCATCAATTCTGACTTTGTCAGAGGATGCTCTTCATCGAAACCGATGGACAAGCATCATCATCATGGGTCAACCACCCGATAACCGACTTTCATGAAAATTGTTGACATTTTTACAAACGATAGTCATCGTTTACCTCAATAAACAAACAACTTACCCTACAAATTCAAGTACTTTGTTTTTCAAAAATATATTTAATTAATTATCTTTCTTGTTGATTTTTCTTTAAATTAAAAAGCAGCAACTTTTTTTTATTTATTGAGGCATTTTTATATAGCGCTTACCTTACAGTTCTAACCTATTATATAAAACCTATTAGAAAGTGTTCTAAACTATAGCAGACATGTAAGTCTGAATTAAATTTAAAAGCTATTTCAAAGAAGGAGTGCGCATTTCGTTTTTTTTTTTGTTATGTCTGTGCACCCTGCATAAGACGCACTGTGGTCAATGTCATCAGCTTACCAAGAAACCATATTCTTCAAACAAGAGCTGCACCAGAGGAACTATCACGAACGCGCCGAAACCAACGCCCGCAGAAGAGAGTCCTTGGGCCAGGCTTCGTCGTTTGTCAAAGTAGAGATTCAGTAGCAGAACAGACGACATCAAGCCACGACCGATACCTGGAGGTTAAAAAAATGGGGTCACCGCAAGGATTAAACTCTATTAAAAATAACTGCATTAGGTCAGGGGTCGGCAACCTTTTGATAATAGAGTGCCAAAGTAGGATTTCTAATTCATTCAGCGTGCCAACTGCTTCAAAGTCATCCTGCTCTAGCACTCAATTTCTTGAATTGCCGTTTTGGAAATTCTCCCGCGTGCCATTGAATATCGCTCTGCGTGCCAAGTTTAGCACGCGTGCCAAAGGCTGCCGACCCCTGCTTAGGTCATGCATACATGTAAATAAATAAATATTAATATATTAAGTGTTCCTTTACAGTGTCAGCTTGTCCTCAGTTGCACCCTTAAGGTATCTATCTACTGCTATGTGTGATAGTCGTTAACCCTTCCCGTACCGACCTACTTTCTATCTATGCTATCTTCAGTCTCGCTATATACGCGCCCGGGACTGTAAGGGTTAAGATGGGTTTTTAAAGAATCCAATGATTAAACAACCTATACAAACTAAATATTTAGTGTATAAATCCTTTATACGCACTATATAATGTACATATTTTGTAGTTCTCGCGAGAAAAATTGATGACGTCATTTTCTCGATTAAAATATGCGGCCGGAAATAATGTTAAAAATTTCATAAATTAACCTGCTCTGTTAAACAGGAAAAAAACTTTAGAGGCTGGAGATGGGGTGGGGCATGGAAATTTGATAGAATATGTTGTAATCGACAAAGAAATGTAATAAGTTTTAGCCCTATAGTCTATAGGATTACGGGAAGTGGATCAATTAGCCTTCCTTAGCTTTTGCCCAACATGAAAAAAAGTTGTTTTTTTTTTCAATAGTGTTTGGAGATGAAAACTCAACACGTTGCGTTGCCATCAGCAAGGATACAATGTGCTAAGTTTTAGCTGGCTAGGATGACAGAAGGTGGGTCAATTAGCCATCCGAAAATTGTTGCTCTATGCCAGCCAACCAGAAAAAAAGGTCCTCATTAATGGGAAGAGCAGCCTGAAGAAAACCATTGAAGGATACTGGGCTCATTTAGAGGCCGACCGAAATTGGGTTTCGGTATCGGTTTCGGCGCCGAAAGTAGGCAAATGGCCTCTTTTGGCGTAGTTTCAGTTTCGCCGAAACCAAAAAAGTTAGCATTTGGATTCCTTTCAGTTTCGGCCGACACTAATATTGACTTTCGGTCATCAACCGAATATCTATTTTTAAACTTTCAAAAATTCAGACTGCAACACCAGTGCTGCATCTATTACTCTGCTTGTTGATGAACTGTTAGAACTGTTGCGAATTAATCTGTGTGAAGTAGACAAAAATTGAAGTTAATAACAAACGGATTTTTAATCACCACCAAAGAATGGAGCGTGGGATTACTGTGCAGTTTTTTTTACATATCTTTCGTTTGGCAATGTCGGTTTACCTTTCGGTCTCGGCTTCGACCAAAAGCAAATTTATAACTTTCGGTATGGTATCGTTTTCGGCCGAAACCACAAATTTTCTTTCGGTCGGCCTCTAGGCTCACTAGATAAGAATACTTTGGAAGACTTTCGGCATAGGGGTCAAGAAAACGTTACAAATGAAAACTCATGAGCTGAGAACGTACATTTGTTTCTTTATGACAGTTTGGCTCTTTCAATATCAGGAAAAGATGTGTAATAAAGCAAGAGCCATTTTGAAAACAAAAAGAAGAGAAATAGAGAAAGGTCCTATTGAAACGTCCACAAGGCTAAAAAGTCTATTGAAAGTGTTCTTTAATGAAATTGTTCTTTAATGAAAGTGTTCTTTAATGAAAGTGTTCTTTAATGAAAGTGTTCTTTAATGAAAGTGTTCTTTAATGAAAGTGTTCTTTAATGAAAGTGTTCTTTAATGAAAGTGTTCTTTAATGAAAGTGTTCTTTAATGAAAGTGTTCTTTAATGAAAGTGTTCTTTAATGAAAGTGTTCTTTAATGAAAGTGTTCTTTAATGAAAGTGTTCTTTAATGAAAGTGTTCTTTAATGAAAGTGTTCTTTAATGAAAGTGTTCTTTAATGAAAGTGTTCTTTAATGAAAGTGTTCTTTAATGAAAGTGTTCTTTAATGAAAGTGTTCTTTAATGAAAGTGTTCTTTAACGAAAGTGTTCTTAAACGAAAGTGTTCTTTAACGAAAGTGTTCTTTAATGAAAGTGTTCTTTAATGAAAGTGTTCTTTAATGAAACTGTTCTTTAATGAAACTGTTCTTTAATGAAAGTGTTCTTTAATGAAAGTGTTCTTTAATGAAACTGTTCTTTAATGAAAGTGTTCTTTAATGAAACTGTTCTTTAATGAAAGTGTTCTTTAATGAAACTGTTCTTTAATGAAAGTGTTCTTTAATGAAACTGTTCTTTAATGAAAGTGTTCTTTAATGAAAGTGTTCTTTAATGAAAGTGTTCTTTAATGAAAGTGTTCTTTAATGAAAGTGTTCTTTAATGAAAGTGTTCTTTAATGAAAGTGTTCTTTAATGAAAGTGTTCTTTAATGAAAGTGTTCTTTAATGAAAGTGTTCTATAGGTGTTGTTTAGACTTTGGTCTCTACAACGGTCGCAAGGAAAAAAATTCTAGTGAAAGTGTTATTTAAATGTTTTCTGTTGGGATTTTAGAATGTAAGTCGAGTTCCCATTAATGTATTTATAACATTTCCAAAATATCCTCAATTGCAGGCCCTCAAGAAAACATTAGGTCAACAATCAAACGGCGCAAACTGACATGGTTCGGTCACGTGTTGCGGCATAATAGCCTCTCAAAAACAATCCTCCAGGGCAGGGGTCGGCAACCTTTTGCTAACAGTGTGCCAAACTGGGATTTTTAAATCATTCAGCGTGCCAACAGCCTAAAAGTCAACCTGCTCTATTATACTTGTTTTATTATTTTTTTATAAGACAATTAATTTAACTCCGTAGCAAGACCAAAAAAAAAGGAAAACTATGGAGAAAATCGTTAAAGCATTTTATATTTAATAAAGTAAATAACATGTTTGTGATTATCATCCTTTTTATTTTTTGTTATGTAACAAATACTACATTTTATTACAAAACTTTCACATTTACGGTAACTATTTTGTAATCATTTGGTTATCAAAAAAAGAATCTGGAAACTGATAATATTAATTACTATATTTTGTTCTCAGAGGTTTTCTTTAATTTATCGAATTTTATTGATACTCTGATGGACTGCATAGTGATCGTTAAGAAAAATTGATACGTGGTAATCATACCTAGTGGGTAGTTAATATAATGTTTGAAAAAATGTGCATAAAATTTTGTAGTCATGTAATATTTATATAAATTTTAACTTCTTTTTACAGTTTGGTCGTTATAAAGTTATAAGTTCTAGGCCATTTAGTCTTTTAAATATATATATATAAAAAAAGAAACAGCCTAGTATTAGAAATATAAGCGGAAATAATATGGGCTAATTATCTCCCTGTAATTAAAAAAAAGTTTCTAAATTTGATTCAATAGTGATGCCAAACAAGTTATGTTTTGTAATATAAGAAATAATTATTGACTTATTATTTTTTCTTTATATAAATCCAGCATTAAGGTATTCATTACAAGATTTAATTATTTGAGATATAAAATTAATTAACCTTAAGAAGTTTATCTTTTAAACATTAATAATTACAATTATTTGAGATATAAAATTAATTAACCTTAAGAAGTTTATCTTTTAAACATTAATAATTACAACAATTACAATTACAATGCTATTTAAAAGTCTCTTATATTTATTATATTTACAAAAACAAAATTTGTTTTAGAATTACTTATATTTATGTTAATATATAGAAGATGAGCATAAAACTCGTAAATGTAGTTAGTCTGTATCAATAATTAATGAGTGCCTTGTCTGGAATGCTCTTCGCTAATTTATAATGGCATATTCATATTTAGTCATTTCTGAGTAGTGTATTGTAAAAGATCTCTTTGACTGCTTAACACTACTTTCATGTGCAATAAATACTGTTCGCACGTGTAAGATGAACCAATTCCTGGCAGTTGTGAATAGAAGTTGACTTTCCTAAGCAGCTTCCATTCAGATTTTCCAGCAAAGTGGCACATTTCGATGTCCATTTTTAAGTGTTTAAATTCAACTAGCTGCGCCAATATCCCTGCACTTAAAAACACATCTAGTCTACATCTAAGAAGGTTGTAGTAAGATCAGGCCAGTTAGGCTTGATGAGTGATGAGGTATGAAAAAATGAGCCCATGAATTTATTTGAAAGTCTTGTTTTTTTGTTTAGAAAACTCCGCATTGAGTGCTTCAATGTACTTCTGAAAAAGCCCAACTATCTATCTTAATATATGCCTTTATAAAGGGACTTACATATAGTTAAATGTTTCGAAATTGATTTCACGCAAGATATATACAAATCCATTCCAGGGGTCTAACAGTTCAAGTACAGTTTGACCCCATCATTGTAAATGCGTTCAACTCATTGAAATGTGTCGCTCAGAAACATCGGCTTCAACAGTCAGTTTTAAGTTTTTTCTCTAGTGTGCCATTGAAAATCGCTCTGCGTGCCAAGTTTAGCACGCGTGCCTTATGTTGCAGGGCACGGTGGAAGATGGGCGTATGAGAGGCCGTCAGCGGAGATGCTGGTTGGACAATGTAAAGTATTGGACAGGGCTGCAGTTGACTCAACTATTGACAACCGCTCAAGATAGGCACAAGTGGAGAAAGTTGACTGCTGAGGTGTCCATTCGCTCCCCCCCCCCCCCTCCCCCAACGACCACAACGGTAATGGGATTGATGATGATGAACATTTCCAGAAATCACGTTACATAAAATCCATAGCATTTCCCGGAAACATGTCAAAACGAGGTTGTTTTCCCCCCCTGCGACCTATATAAATTGTTTTGTGTGCTAACTTTTTGGACCTATCTCGTGATGCCAACTTTAAAACAGTGTAAATGTTAAAATATTAAATTACACTTTAAACAGTGTAAATATTAAAATATTAAATTACACTTTAAAAAAGTGTAAATATTAAAATATTAAATTACACTTTAAAACAGTGTAAATATTAAAATATTAAATTACACTTTAAAACAGTGTAAATATTAAAATATTAAATTACACTTTAAAACAGTGTAAATATTACAAAATTAAATTACACTTTAAAACAGTGTAAATATTAAAATATTAAATTACACTTTAAAACAGTGTAAATATTAAAATATTAAACTACACTTTAAAAAAGTGTAAATATTAAAATATTAAATTACATACCGATGTAAATATTATTTTACTGTGGAGAATAAAAACATGTTTCAAAGCAAAGATTGTAATACTAAAAAACAATCTGTTTAAAAAAATTCTTGAAATTTTAGTAATTATCACAACTTAAAAAAAATTAACAATTCGAATGCATGTATGTTCCCACAATGTCTTTTCCATTTCCTACAAATCTGTTTTGTATAAATTTTACATTTATATTCTACCTAAATGTTTCTATGTCCGTTTTCCATTCCCTAAAGGTATTTTCCATTTCCTTAGAGTGTGTCCAATATATCTACATGCAATAAACCAATGTTTCAGAATACAATGTTTACTCACTTGGTCTACAAGTGTAATGCCAATATTTACCAAATGGTTCTTACCTCCAACAACGGTCTGTGAGAAGAACAGGAAGTAGACGTTGGTGGCCAGGCCATTGAGGACGAATCCCAGCGACGTCAGAACGGTGGCGATAATCAGGGCGGTCCTCACGCTGTAGCGATTGATCACGGCGCCACAGAGAGGCCCTGCGTTGAAAATTAGAGAACCATTGATTGAATCGTATAGAGCAGGGGTCGGCAACCTTTTGATAATATTGTGCCTAAGGAGGTATTGTCTAGGTCATTCAGCATGCTAACATCCCAATATTCACTCTGATTTAGCACTCAATTTCTTGTAGAAGATACTTGAATTGACTTTTAAGGGTCTTCCTCGTGCCACTGAAAATTACTCTGCGTGCTAAGTTTGGCATGCTCTCCTTTGGTTGCCGACCCCTGGTATTAAGACAAGAACACATGAAATACTCTTGTAACTTGCTAGGCGCTCGCATCGGCATAGCACGTGACACGGTTGTCACAGTCGTCTGCTAACATTCATCATTCTTCTTCTTTTACATTTTGGCAGACGTCACCGTCAAGACCACCATTTGTAGCACCGCCAACAACCATATTGCACCCTCCCAACCATCCTTAGGATACGGCTATCTAGTGGCAGGGCGTTTGGAATGCCTTATTGAAGAACCCCGGGTTCGGCGAAAGATACGATTATTTTTTCTTCTAGCTTTGCCTGATGGGCGTCCTTGAAATACTAACCAGCTATGATGGCTATCTGATATTAGCTAGGGTAAAAAAAAAAGGCGGTGTATGATGCTGGCCATACAATTCCCTTGTATGCCAGAGAAACTTTTGATCGCTGCCTCACTTGTTCATTAGACCAACATGGGCCTTAAAAGGGATTCTTCCGCCCTTCATCGTAGACAATGTAAAAGTAAAGTACCCTTCGTACCAAACTGGCCATAGGGCTGGTGAAGCAGCGTTCACTAGTTTATGTGGCCACGACATACTAGGTGATTGTGTGGCCAGCACAATGCACAGACACCTTTACTTTACCCCAACTAGTGTCAAGTACCCATCAGAGCTGGGTAGACTCAGGGACACCCTCCAGTCCCGGGAAAAAAAATCATAGTCCGGATTCGAACCCAGTACCTTTAATACGCCAGTCAAACGCGCTACCACTCGGCCACCATGGCCCCCAAACTCATGAGGGTGATACTGAATTACTCCTGAAATCGGGCACTGTGCTTCAAACGTAACCGTTGGATTCGAACCGAAGCACATCGCATACTTACCCATGAACAAGGTCAATGTAGACATCAGGGAGCTGGGCCATGACGTAAGCTGGGCCCCGGAGTGGAACCTCTCCTGATACTGAAGAAAGAACAATCCTTCACTTCTGCCGAACCCGCCTGATAGGACAATGAAAAGACAAACATCAACAGGTCAGTTAATGGAGCAATAATAACATAATTTTAGTAGTCCATTTAAAAAAAAAGCTAGGTCACTTTAAAATCAAGGGATATCCACTCTGATTTTCAAGAATATGTTGTAGTTTTTTTGCTGATCTTTAGCCCGAACTTATAAAAGTTCTAACTAGTCTAAACTATTTTATAGAAATTATGACTCTTCTATCAAAAGGGGCTAAATTGCGACGTAAAAAATTGCCGTAAAATCAGTTTATGTTGTGTTACGACTTGCAGTCTAGGGTGGGTGACTTATCACAAGTACATTTTGGTACCCCTGAAGAATCCTTAACTCTCACCCAAACTTTCATCCAAGCAATTAGAAACGACGTCAGGAATAATTACTAACAACTTTAAATTTAACATAACACATAACATTGAAGCTCAACACAAGTCAATAATAATAACACGATTTAAGAAGAGCACACGAAACATTAAATCAGAGCCTAACAAGTCTCTCAATACACTCTACTCTACCTACTACTTAAAACTACACACCACATGGTCCTGAAACTCTCTCCCAGCCTACCCCCCCCCCCCCCCACACCGTTTGTGCTAGCTCATGCCAAACGGACAAGGGTCACCCAGGATTACCAATGGAATGTGACTATCAGTCACAAAGGAAGTTAATCACAACAAAAGAAACAAGGGAGTTAACCCTTCCCGTACCGACCTACTTCTATCTATGCTGCCTACAGTTCCGCTATTTACGCGCCCGGGACTGTAATGGTTAATTAATTCTAACATCATACATCGCAGTTGGTTTAGCACCTTTTGCAAGTGGACTGCTCATTTGTTCCCTTGGTCCTGCTGAATATATTTTTCTTTTGAAAAGGTACAGTGGTTATTGGCAAAAGCCAACTGAAATGGTATTCTGACCATGAGGGTAAGTAAACTGGTCAATATTAGATCAATATGTCGTCGTGACATTAGAAGAACAGTTGTCTTCGGTTTAGTCGATTTCTTCTTCTTCTCCTCTATAACCGAGCTACTGACCTTATCTTGCAAACAATGTTAGATAACTTTGTAAAATATAAAAACGAAAGTTACCTAGAATCATGTGATGCAAGAAACATGCCAGGACGATGACCCACCCGTAGCCTCCATCCGGGGCTTTCAGAAGGACACCGCCATCTTGAGTGTCATTGTCTAGCTTAAATGTTTTCGTTTTATCTTTATCTGTAATCTCGATGTCAATGTCTTCCTGTTATAAATACAAAACATTATCATATTTATCTACCTAAATGATTTTCTAGCATTTCTATTATGTCCATCTCCAAAGTTTATTTAAAACATTAATAAAAAATGCAAGACTAGACTCTGACCACGGAAGAGCGTAGGACGCAATAATCTTCTTTATAGAAGGAGCGTCTGTAATGTATAAGATAAAGTATCTTTCTATCCATTTTCTTTACAATAAAAAAACACCTAAATATTTTTGTTGATTTCTAGATTTTTTTTTACATGTATCCTGTCATCCACCAATTATTCAATGGTTCAATCAAGAAATCAATTAAGCAATCTATCTATCTGTCTATTCATTTCGTTATCTATCTATCTATCTATCTATCTATCTATCTATCTATCTATCTATCTATCTTTCTATCTATCTATCTATCTATCTATCTATCTATCTATCTATCTTTCTATCTATCTATCTATCCATCTATCTTTCTATCTATCTATCTATCTATCTATCTTTCTATCTATCTATCTATCTATCTATCTTTCTATCTATCTATCTATCTATCTATCTATCTATCTATTTCTTTATCTATATGCCTATATTTATATATTTCTCAATCGAACTAACTATTTATGTATATCTGCCTTTTTTTCGTATTTATATATATATATATATATATATATATATATATATATATATATATATAACACCGTATTATATTTTTATTCATCTATCTAAATTATATGTATCTCTATCTCTTTAGCTGTTCTACTCCAAATTATCTATATGTCAATCTGTCTTTTTCTCTGTCAGCAGTCTGCCATTTTGCCCGATGATCTAGATTGCTATTTATCTATTGATTTATGAATTTATTTATATCTTTTTATTACAAAATCTATTTTATACGCTATCTATTTAAACGATATCTATTTTATACGTTATCAAATTTTATACGGTATCTATTTTATACATAATCTTTTTATGACTATATTAATGAAGATTTTATCTTTCTTTTTCTTAGCTATGGCTAAAAGACCACACACATTACCCTCCCGCACAGAAACTCTTTCAACTTTCAACCTACATCTTGAGAAGGCTTGGAACTGTGGGAATTCCCATTCAACAGATGCTCACTGACGTCATTTTCAGGCACTGCCCCATTGGTCAAATGATATACGGTAAGACTTTCACTTTGTGGCGTCTCAAGTCCAACAGATCCTTTCTCAACACGTACTGAACCTTCGTGTTCATCGGCCATAACAGGTCTAAGGATAGAGGCACATTGTGATTTATAAAGCGTTCAAATAGTCGTAGCGATCAACGCTACACAGCTCAAAAAGGAAATTAATAGGCCTTAAAAGGAGCTAACTAGCTAACTAACCAACTATGATAAGTTAAGCTTAAACTAAACAAAATCAAACTAACTTACCAAATAGCCAGCTAACTAAAATTGTTATCTATCCCATCCTATCTTAAAGTATCCTATTCTATCATATCATACTTTATACTGTACTATGATACATTATTTCATATTACATTACGCTAAACATGCTAGACTAGACTAGACTAGACTAGACTACTGGATTCGGCAACCTACCATACGCGTGCCAGAGTTGGCACGCAGATCAATTTTCAATGGCACGCAAAAGAACACCCAAATGGCGATTTAAGTCTTTTCTGCAAGAAATCGAGTGCTAGAACCAGGGCTGTGGAGTCGGAGTCGAGGAGTCGGAGTCGGAGGAAATTTGGGTACCTGGAGTAGGAGTCGGAGTCGGCAAATAATGCACCGACTCCGACTCCTACTAAATTTAGATTGGAAAAAGACAAGGCTTCATTTATTTATTAGTGAAATGAGAAAGTAAAATATCTGTTTCTTCCTCTAAGTCCCCATCCCTACTCAAGATCCTATCCCTATTGTCATACTATAGCGGGTCGACACACAAAAAAAGTCTTTTGAACTCTTTGAAATGCGTCATTAGACTGAACGTCATATAGACTGCTCGGCGTCGGTATTGAAGACACTATACAAGTGCCCAAATTACTAATTACCGTAAACATTGTTTGTAATGATTTCAAATGCTAGGACATGGCAAGCGCGGTTTTCTCGGAATGCTAAACACTGCCTTAGTTAGGCTATAGGCCTAGGCCATAGGGCCTAAATAAAACGCATCTTAAGCAACTAGTGTACAAGCATACCTTTATGAGAAGCCTAGAGAGGCTTTTACACATTTACGATTCTTTCCATAATGTAATTTGCGTTCAATAGGCCAAAAAAAAAATGCCGCCTTTACGACTTATAAATGACTTACGCACACAACGCACAATTAGGAGCGGCAATCAGTGGTGTATTTAGGCATGTTCCACATGTTCTATTGGAACAGGGGCCCCCACACAAAAGGGGCCCCCACACATCCCAAAAAGAAATGTTTGAGTTATATCCCCATACTTCGTTGAAAATGTAAAATAAAATTAATTTATTCCCATACAATTTAAAGCGCTCCAGTTCAACCATGCTACGTGCAACATAAAATGTATGATTTTACAGAATGTAATATGAATTAACTTAACTTTTTCTGAGGTAGGCCCTATGTGGAAGGCAGGGCGAGACCACGAGGGGCCCCACATAAATTTGGGAACAGGGCCCCCACATAAATTTAGGAACAGGGCCCCCACAATCCTAAATACGGCCCTGGTGGCAATATTTATACTTTTCATAGTGTTGCGTTCTGCTTAGGGATATTAAACGAAAACCGGAATACCGGATTTCGGTTTTGAAACCGAAACTGTGCTTTATTATTAACGGCACTATTAAATACATATTCTTTTGATTCCCTTTCAACACATTATTTTACAAGTTATCATATATAATATGCCACTTCATATGCTTCTTAATATTATGGTCAACGATAATCGGTAATTTGATTATCACTTTTGAAAAATTGAAAGCTATAATCAGTTTTAATCAATTAGCCCATATTTTTTTAGTTCTAAAGAATTTTATGGTAAAGAGTACAAAATCATATTGTATTCACCCCTTGAATGCCCTGCAAACACTAATTAAGTTTGAAGTATTTTTCAAATATACCTACAAAACTACTCACATTTGCCTGTTCCGGCATGTGACTTGTGACATAGCGCGGGGGGTGGGGGGAGGGGGAAATCGAAATCCGATTTTCAACCGGTTATGTAGAACCGATAACCGTTTTTAACATCCCTAGTTCTGTCGTTACAGGGCACGCAGCGCCCATGTGTAACCTAGCCTCTCACTGGTAAGGGATTAACCGTTTGCCCCTTGGAGTCGCCGATCGTGACCTCTTCTGATCAGGCCCCACGAGAGGGGGGTACAGCCGGTATGCCGTACCGGGGCCGTCAAGAGTTTAGGGGGCCCATGAATATTTAAAATTAAATACAGTAGACTGTTGGCTTTCCAGCCAGTAGTCCTGTGGTAATGACATGTAGATGTATGTTGCCTTTCTTTCCTTCAAGGAATGTACAAAATACATTCGCATATTAATACAGAGGAGTCGGAGTCGGGGAGTCGGAGTCGGAGTCGGAGTCGGAAGGGAAAAAAAATGAGGAGTCGGAGTAGGAGTCGGAACATTTATCTACCGACTCCGCAGCCCTGGCTAGAACATGATAACGCCAATGCTCTTGACACGCTGAATAAATTAGAATTCCTATTTTGGCACACAAATTAATATCAAAAGGTTGCCGACCCCTATATACTATAGTATACAATTCTTGTAGTTACTTACAGTTTTTGTAACTTTTGAAATTTACTTTAAATCCAGTGGAAAGGAAATTAAAAACACACTTGTAATACAGAACTTTGGATTCCGACTACCTAGAACAGTTCAAACGAATTATTTTTTTATAGACTAGATCTAACTTGAAGTACTCACATTAGTTCTTATTTTAAAAAAGTATTTCTCAAATATTTTGGATGTTCTCAACTAAAACGTCACCAAGAAAATGGAAGACTCTTGGACTTCTGTGTTAGTTTTAACAACTTACATTCGTTTGGGTCAAGCAAGATCTTTCAGTCTCGTGGAATTCCGTTCTGGGCGATGAGCTCAGCAGACGTACACGCCAAAATGTGGTGCCACAGTTCACAAAGATGACTCGGCCGAAATAAACATAGACTTCCGTATCGTGATTTCATTAGGCTATACCTTTGTTTTGTCAGAGCCTAGTGTCAGAAGATACGTAGCTTTGTTATAATTTGAAGTGGTTGAAGCAATGTTTACTTCTGCATACCTATATGATGACCTAATTGGCCCGAATTTTTTATTTTTTTTTTAAATATTTGAACTCCCCCCCCTCCCCAAAATGAAAGTTGATGGGTCCAGATTATAAATTTGCCAGGGTTCCTAAAAAATGCTATCCTTCTGTTCTAGTCCACCCCAAGAGGACATTTTAAAAGAGGATGCATTTTATTTTCTATTTACAAGTAGGTTTTAAACCCAATCCTTTTGTTTGATTACCATGAGGCAGGTGTCGGGGTTAGAACTAGTTTCTGTAGCTAGAACCAAGGGATTGTGTGGCCTGCTCACAAAGGGATCCATATCCAACCGCCTTAACATTTTCCTATCTAAATTTAGGCTATATACCGGAGAAGAGTCGATTCATTAATAACGTCTAAGCTTATTTGTCAAGAAATCGGAGATCAATACTTAAGGGACTTATTCTCAACTAAAGTTTTTTTTCCAAGTTTTTTTTTAGAGCGGACACTTGTTTAAAAAAGGCTTGTACCTATTTGTATTATTTATTTTCAAACACGTTTTGTGATTCTATTTTCTTGTTGCCCTTTTTTAATTTCAACGCAGAGCTGCAAAGGATGATAAACCTAAGGCTGGGAACTTCTTTTTTTCTTTACCACATCAAAGAATAAATCAGGAATTTAAATAATTGTTCTTCTTATATTATATATTATATATTCAGTTCAGTAATCCGCTTAGAACATCCCTTTAAAAAAAATGTCTTTAAGTGATGGAAAAGAAATTGATGTCCCACCAACTGTCCACATGTTCTCCTTAATCTTTCTTGCAATCTGGGAAGTCTGCGACAGCTCCATTTTCTGACAAGATTGTTGGCATGGATGTTTGAATACCTAGCATTTGCACTCTCGTCGATACCGGGTTAGTCCAAAGACGGCGCTGCTTCAGTATTTATGTCTATAATATAAATATCAACTTATACAGCTAGAATTTCGATTGTTTTGACTTCATTGCTAAGTTCTCACATTTGGTAACACTCTTAGTTTCGAATGTTTAAAAAGAAGTCTTGCAACTTTATTAATGTTTTAAATGATGTTAACTTACTGGTTTTCCTGGTTTGTTCAGGCAACCCATTCCATGCCCGAATGAAACTAGGAAAGAAAGAGTACTTATATGCATTTGTTTTCGCATTAGGGATAAGGAAAGTGTTTTTGTCTATATGTTTATCTGAGCTTTGCAACAGGTTGCTATTGGGTTGTATTTCTAAATTAGTGTTTAATCCCTTATGTTTTATCACTACTTTACTCTTTGCCTTTCTGTCCTCTAGTTATTTTTTAATCTACAGCATCATCTGTAAGGCTATGGAGCGTGTGTAATATAATATAAGATAAGACAAGATAAGATAGGCCTTTCTCAGTATAAGATGTGGTCTGGTGGTTTCAGTACTTTTTTAGGTTTGTACTTTTGAGCCAAAGAGTCCATGTTTTTGCACACGAGACTTTTTTGTTGCTCTATTTATTTGTGTTATTATTATCATTAATTCTATAGACTCTAATAATAAAGTTTTTAGTGTTGACATTCATGTTTCTTAACCTTAAAACCTATTCAAGTGTAGAGTGATAACGTTGAATGTCAATAGAGGCCGTATGATATGGAATGTACGTTTGATAAAAGTAATGTTTGATAATTAGTACACCACCTTGATACAAGGTAGTAAGGTACTCTAGTATTGGATTGGATTTTATTTGCACGATTTAGTTGTAAAGTGTGACAGTAAAGTAGATTACCACGTACGAGGGGGAGTGTGTGGCCAGCAAAACGCCCAGCAGCCTTTCTCTCCTTTCCCCTCCCATTAGGTAATCACAAGAGCAGGGTAGATATGGATACCCTACAGTGCCGGGAGAAGGTTTGCGATTTTAGCAGACGACCAATAAAAAATGAACTATATTTCTTTTGATAATTCACCTTCACCTATCCCATAACCTGAGTGAGGGTCGTTGGGGGCACCCATTTTGTGACTGTTGAACGATTGTATGCCACTCGTCTCGGTCCTGCGCCGCCCTCTGGGAAACCGCAAGACACAAGCCGGTCCACTCCCTGATGTCATCCTCCCATCGTTTTTCGATAATTATGATAACTATAAACAGAAAAGCGTCAACGAAAAAAATAACGCACCCTTCATGTTATCGTATGATTTGATAAACTTTTAAAAAATTTAAATCTCAAATCTTACTTGTAAAGTCTGCGTCAAGAAACATGGCTCAAGACAATGACGCTAGTAGGGAATGCGTTTGAATGGCTACATCTATAGCTTGCGTCACTCGCAGCAGACGTAACTATTATTATCTCTAATTATCTCTTATTTTATCAACCCCAGGTGCCTTTGGCCTTTGTTTATAATTAAGTGCCGTATAGCTTGATAAAGGGTTGACATTATAAAAAGAACTTAAACTTTGGTTAGTGGCTGTGTCCCTTACATACTACTACATCTGCCACTGCATTTCACACCAAGAGCGTACTGAACATGCTAAATTTAATAGCATGGATATTAGCGCTATAAAAAATGGCCATTATTATTATTATTATATGATGGGTAGTTTCTATTTTGTTCAAGTCATTTTATTTTTTCATTGAAAGTTTATTTAATTCAAGGGAAACAATTTCAAAACTTTACTCACTCTCTTTACTTACTCTTAAATGTAAGGTTGTTCCCATGACACTCTTCCCCTAAGTCTAAAACCATAGATATCGCTATAAACCAAACTGAATCGAACACGTACAGAAGATATGAAAAACCTTAGATCTATGATGAAAACTTTAGGAATTATCAGGCGCAAGGATGCCCCTAAGCCAGATAATTTCGTTTCATAGTTATTGCTAATACTAATAGAACTTGCAGCCTGTGAACAGATAGGAGGTCATTTCTGCAGTGTTTGCTATTTCTTTTCTTCTTCATTTCTTTTTTACCCTCTGAGAATTTAAATTTGATGGTAAATGTTTTTAGCACGAGTAAACTTCAACAATGATCAAACCGAACAAAAACACAAATCCACACAAATCAACGAAAATCAACGCAAACAAAGAGATTACAAATTTATTAAATAGCTAAATCTTTATTCAATGTCATTATCGGACAAACAAACCAACACGAGAACGGATAACAAACAAACAAAGGACGCATCATTCTACCAAGTATAAAAATTTTGTCAAACAAATTTTAATGTCAAGATAATAAAAACACAAACATTTTTTTTGTTAATGATTTTGAAAAACAAGTACATATATTTAAAAAAAAAAGATAACACACTCAAAATAATTAGAGATGCGATGTACTAGAGTATAGGGAAATAATGAAGTGGTAGGGGGAGGGGAGTAGTATGTGTGAAATAGTCATGAAAATTACGAGCGAAATTTGAACTTAATGGTTTTTTTTATATATTATACTCGGCATACTCTAGGTTTTTTTCATTGTTGATATAATGGTAACCCACCTCTGGTAAGAACGTCGGCACCATTTGTTTGCCAAAGTGAACACAAGTTTATATACGTTATTTAATAACCTGAAGAATATAATATAATCCCAATGTGCTTTTCTTCCAATACTCTCTTCTCCCTTCATCCCCCTATCTTTCCCCCACCGCGGACGCCCCTTATCTGGGCTTAGCACCGAAATAGCCGCCACTTGTATTTAAAACCAATCATGCATACTTTGAACATCATGCTATATATATGTTGGTGTATATACACTGAAACATTCAATAACTTCATGAGCCTAATACAATATACATTAAATGTTATCGGTCAGTTATATATCACTAATTATATATCTATATTGATATACATTAATATTTTAATCAGAAAAAGCACTTAAGATAATATTATAATAAATATAAATACCATAATAATGATTATAATAATCATGATTATAATAATTGAGATTAACAGATTAAGGCGGCACTTCCCAACCAATGTGATCCGGGAGATCGTAATTAAAACAACAACAAGACAAACACATACACAGACAAACACACATATACAGACAATCACACATATACAGACAAACACACATATACAGACAAACACACCCCACTAACACGGAGAGTCGGCAACCTACGGCAAGCGTGCCAAATTTTGCACGCAGAGCGATTTTCAATGGCATGCGGAAGACCCCCCCCCCCCCCCCCCAAAAAAAAAAAGGTAATTCAAGTCTATTGTGCTAGAAAAGAGCAGTGTGACGTTTTATGCTGTTGGCGCGCTGAATAAATTTGAAATCCTACTTTGGCACGCTATTGTCAATAGGCTGCCGACCCCTGCGTGACTAACACACACTTCAAACACACGTATATGGTCACATACATACAAACGTACAGTTTATAACGTGTTGTGCGGCCCGCTGAAATTGTGTTGTTGTTTTTTTTCCTTCCGTAACTTCAATTACAACATCACTTTTGCTGCAAACGACCGCTAAGCCCTCTGTAACCTGTGGGTGCCGACTAGGAGTTCATATATTAATCACGTAATCAGCATGGGCTGAAAAAAAACAACAACTAAACGAATTCTTGCTTTTTACAAGGATTCGAACCCAGGTCCTTTGATACGACTGCCGAGTGTTCTTCCACTCGGTCATCGTGTCCTCCTCCTCCTTAATTATTTACTAAATCTATTTTTTTTTAAATTAACCCTTCCCGTACCGACCTACTTTCCCATGCATACCTTCAGTCCCGCTATATACGCCCCCGGGATTGTAAGGGTTAAGAATTCTTAGTTGCGGGCAAAAGTGCTGCCCTTGAATTTACTACACATGGACGATGCCAAAAAAAAACTATATTTTTGTGGGTTAGCCTATGAGTAAATGTTTAGCTGCCCACTAATCTAAGCAAGGAATTACATTAACCCTTAAAGTCCCGGGCGCGTATATAGCGGAACTGAAGGCAGTATAGATAGAAGTAGGTCGGTACGGGAAGGGTTAACCCATGGTTCCCATATACCTATGGGTATATAAATCCTGTTTAGGGTTAGGGAGTGCAGGTTTAATCGTTTTGATTTAATCGTAAAGCCTAACTATATTACCGGGACCAAAAAACTATATGTGTATACAGTGAACTCTCGCTACTTAGCGGTTCAACATTCACTGATTGTTTTTTTTTCATTATATTATATGAAAAAATATATTGCGGATTTTTCGGAAATAGTCGCAATATATGTACACCCTACTGTTTTATTGCTAAACATTTGTGTGTGCCTGTGTACTGTATGTACATACTGTATATATAATGTACATTACTGTAAAGGGTGTTGTTTTTAACAGTTCATAAGGGAGGATTTTAAAGGTCCGAATTCACGTTGAATAAATAATATAAAAATGGTGTCCCTACTTCGCGGATTTTCAGCTATAACGGCTGGTCTCGGAACTTATCTACCGCCATAAACGAGGGTTCACTGTATATATATACACGCTGTTACCATGGCAACATGAGAGAATCGCAATTCAGCAAACCCTAACTAAAGAACCATATTATCTAGCATGAACAAATTGGGTATTGCATTGATTACAATAAATGAGGATGGGAATTATGTTCGATTACATGTAATCAGTAAACCTATCGAACCTATATACAAACAGTACTTGTCAGTATCGACTCTGCTGATATAAAATTTTTTGGACAGCATTTTACTAGAGAGAGGTGTAACACAGGGGTCGGCAACCTACGGTTCGCGGAAGATGCCGAAATAGCAATTGAAGTCTAAAAGAAAACTTCCAGTGCTAGAACAAGATGACTTTTAGGGCTGTTGGCACGCCGAACGAACTAGATTAGCAAGGACATTATTGTCAATAGGGCTGTTAGCACGCCGAACGAACTAGATTAGCAAGGACATTATTGTCAATAGGGCTGTTGGCACGCCGAACGAACTAGATTAGCAAGGACATTATTGTCAATAGGGCTGTTGGCACGCCGAACGAACTAGATTAGCAAGGACATCATTGTCAATAGGTCGGTTGCCGATCCCTGGCAGTGTAACACTCATAATGGGACAGTTGGTGACTTCTTGATGGATTTGGATACTAAGGTATACTCGCGCCTCTCGATTTTCGCTGTCCGAGCTTTTATACATAGCGTTAGAAAACCGTGTCCTTACTGTACACACAAAAACATTTGGCTGGGCAAACAATGAATGAAATGTATGAATAATTTATGAAATAGTACAGTACTAAACGAATATATTTTTAAGAACCCTATAAACATAAGACATAGTATAAGACTTTCATTATTTACATTTGCATATACCAGTGATTTTTTTTTTCGTACTGGGTTTTTTGTGTGTTTTTCAGGGGACATTATATCCACAAGACAATCACATAAAATTGAAATGTACATTTAAAATGTAAAAAAAACAGATGAAAAGGATATAGCGGGTCTTAAGCATTCCGCAAAGTCTCCCTGAGACAGACATTATATTTAAAGGGTCCATCTATGTTTAAGTGAATGAGAAGCGCTGGAAGTGTAGCCGAATTTCTCGGAATCTTCGCCGTGTTTTCCGTTTTGTGTGACAAATTCTGATTGTAGGCCTATATGTTACAAACGTTCAAATTATTTACATTATTTTGTCTATAAGAGCCAAAGTCTAAGAAGGATTTTGATATATTGGTATTACCAAACATTGTTGCACAACTCATTGTCTAGATGAAATGGTCGGCAACCTACGACACGCGTGCCATACATGGCACGCAGAGCGATTTTCAAAGGTAGGCGACAGGCACACGAAGTATGCAATTCAAGCCTCTTGTAAAAGAAAAGGGCAGGGTAGCCACGAAAGTGCGTAGGGCGCAATAATCTTCTTTATAGAAAGAGTGTCTGTAATTTATAAGATAAGACTCTATTCATTTGTTAATTTATTTGTTCATTTCCATAAAAAGAAAACAACAATCATTTGTTAAATCCAGCCTTTAAATTGGCATCTCGTCTGAGCCACATGAAGTAAGCCTAATTATTATTGAAGCCGGTTCACTCAAAAGGTATTTATAAGAAAATACAACAAACAAAAAAATTGTTGTTAAAAAAACAAGAAAGTTGGTAAATAGAAACACTATTATACTTTTGTAACAATTTTTCACAAATAATATCTTATCTTACATTACTCTTTCCATAAATTAAACTTTAAAATCCGTTTCAATTAATAAATATTTAAAATATTAAAAAAAAAATAATTAAAAATATAAATAAATATAACAAATATAAAAAAAATATAACAAATCAATAAAAATGGCTACCTATCGTATAAAAATAGTAGGCCTACATTCAATTTACCAGATTATAATCATCATTGGTGCCAAACAAAGAACAAGATTAATATATAGGAATAAAAATATTATTAAAAAAAAAATATTAAAAAATTGCTTTTAATTTTCAATAAGAAAATCACTGCTTTAAAACCAATGATTAACAGACTTCTTTTAACCGGACTTCTGATTAAGCGGACGCAATTAAGTAAAAAAAAAATCTATTTAATTGTATAGTTGTGTTTTCTTTTTTACATCTGCACTAAGATAGTTTGTTAGATATATGTTGTTTTGTTTTTTACTAGGCCCGATAACAAGGTGTTGGTGGAGTAAGAGGGATACCCGGATGACAATGATATTGATAAAGATTCTTTCATTAACTGCAATATATTAACATTCATTTATCAATGTTGTTAATTGATTGTCAGGAGTTTATTAAAAAAAAATCCACATGCATAATCATTTTCATCATTTGCAGCGTTTAAAAAGAAAATTAAATATGTAGTAACAGTGATGAATTGCAAACTAAAAAAGAAATAAAAAATAAATGAACAAGGAAGGTAACTCATGAAATTACTACAAAGTTTAGGATTACCGAGTTATCTTAGCCTAGCTGGAGGCCGTAACAACATAAAGTTTAAAAATAGTAAACCGTAGCCATGGATGTTGAATTATTTAAGCACTGCACCGATAAATTGGCCCTCAAAATCAATTATACCCACTCTTTTTACTTTAGATTAGGTAAATAAAGGTCTAGAATCTATTTATACATTTATCGAATAAAATCTTCTCCAAATAAGCCGTCGTTTTTAACAAAAAAGATTACGTTAAAAAAGAACTATAACTCTTGCCTCTTGGCGCATGAAGAAATAAATTTGGTTGTGTCCCTTGCATCACATTTTTTTCCATTCACCAAAAAAACAAACAAAATTAGCTTAGAATTTGAAGTGGCTGAAAATTGGCGCCAAATACATTTCATATTCAGACTTTCAATTCAAAACGTATTCACAGTTTAAGGAGTATTTGTTTAAAGATTTAAAATAATGTTGTTGTTTTTTCTCAAACAAATAAATATAGATATCTAGGGCCTATCTTAAATGAAAAGAATAAAGGGGTATTTGAAATCGTCTGCGCCATACGCAGTAGATGAAGGCTGTAAGCTAGGCGATAGGAAACAGAAATGGATCTTGTGTGAGGGTTAAAAAAACATGGACTATGACGATTTTAATTTGGTAAAAATTAGGGGGGGGGGGAGCTCTTTGTGAAAGATGAAATTGTCGTAGGCGATGATAATATCTGCGTGGACAAAGGGATACAACTTCTCTATATTTATCATGACCGATTAAACACTAGTCTGGATCTATTTCAGATGAGTCAACAAATTACTAAAGGTTATCAAACTCAAGCTAAACATTCCACTAAAATAAGTTACAAACTTTTGTATGCAAAATATCATTTAGGGCCTATAATATCTCTCAGATAACTACTTCACACAGTTAAATATATTCATACATTTTTTGTATACATTTATAAATATATATCAATATTATAAATTGGGGGGTTCTAGACATAAAATAGTTTGCTAGACAATTGTGACTGCGTTGTTTTGACCTGTTTTATTTATTGTCTTGTAAAGTGGGTCATCTGTGGCGCCGGGTAGGGGCGGCGGAGGGCAAGGCATGCCCGTGACTGCAACCTGGTTGTTAGGGACGCTGGGGGCGCTCACCGTCGCCGAGGCGGCAAGGGCTGGTCGGGGCCCGGGGCTAAAAGTACTGAGCACTCCGACGCTGTCGGCGGCGCCCTTGTGGTTGCTGTCCAGCGGCGGGCGGACCTTGCTGTTGACGTAGGTGTTCATGTCGGCCCCGCGCTCGTGGGCCGCCGCCGCCGGCGTACCGCCCTGGGACACGCCGATGTGAGTCCGGTGAACGGGCGAAGTGACCTGGGTCGGGACGGCGGTGTAGTTGCAGACGACGGGCTCCGAGGGCGCAGTCACCCTGATCTGCGACTGGCCCCTCCTGCTGTGGAGGCTGGGCTGGGGGCTGGGGTTGTGGACGTGGGTGCTGCCCCCCTGCGACTGTTTCATGGGGGAGGTCGTGTGCTGGTGCGCCGACGCCCCCGACATCAGACTTATGCATTCCGGAGCGGCTCCCGATGAGCCTCCTCCCATCGGACAGGGCGAGCTCCGGTTAGACTCCAGGTTTCTGTTCAACCTGATCTCATCGATATCCATATCAGGAACAGCAAGCGGCTTGCTGAGGAGTCTCATTTTGCGGATTCTTCCCCTTTGGTAGCACAGCCCGGCGAAAATGATGACGTTGATCAGCAGCAGCGACCCGCCGATGGCGACGACTATGCTCAAGGGCACCCCGGTTCCGGATCCAGCTTTGTACGAGTACGGCTTCGGCGGTTCCGCGGTCGTCTCCGCCAGGTTGGCCGAGTGGCCCTGCCTGGTGTCAACCGCCGCTGGCTTGGGCTCCGGACGCGATGGTCTCTGGTCGAGAAGAGGGTTGCTGTTGTCCCCAGTTACCTCCTCATAGTGCGGCGTCCACGTGACGTCGTTCTGCTGGAACACCTTGGGGCTGACGGGAGGCATGGGGGGCGGGAACGGGAAAGGGTCCATGTTCGGGATCAGGGTGTGGAAGTCGTCGAAGGTTGACATGTTGTCCCACTGGTCCAGGAGATGAGCCGCCTGGTTAGGCTGCTCTCCTTCGACGGCCTTGTCGATCTTCGGGATCAGGTCCAGCCAGGCGGCCATCTTTGCGGCGCGGTAGTGGCTCCGTATCGCCGGGCGCCTTCCTGGGGAGTCAGAAAACTCTGCTTTTTGACAATTATGATACCGTCTTATGAGCGGGGAGGGGCGGGGGTGTTAGTAGAAACACTGTCCGTGTCTGCATGCATCTATGACACATGTCAGATGTCATATGTCATTTTGTCAAGTTTTTGTAAAAGAGAGAGAAACAAGGATATCAAAAGTGAAAAAAACTCAAAAGTGTGAATAGAATCCTAGACATAAAAATGCTACGTGTACATATGTCAGAGGTGCCAATAGACCTCCGTCCTCCGTGCACGTAACATTAACGTGTGAATAGCAATACCAGAGTTTATTTGAAGAGTTTATGTTTTTCAAGAATTTTTCAGATGTGGCTCTATTGATGGCTGCATCTGGCTCGCAGACAAATGTTCAATTATAAAAAAATGGTTTGTTTCTTTAGACTCCTTTGATATACATATTAATTGAATATCAATATTGATTAGCAACAGCATAACAATGTTATTACAAATAATTCAGAGACATAATCATTGTACTTTTAGTGTTGAAATTACACAAAATGCACACATTTACTTGAATTTTTAGTTTTAAACATAATGTATGGTTCTTACAAATTGGCATTTCAAAATATGTGGTGTCCATGGCTCTATCAGACAAAAAGGTTCCCGACCCCTGAGCTAGTTTGACGAAGGAGCTTACTAGGTGTTTGTGTGGCCAGCACACTGCTCATCTTTATTTAAACAGGATCAAGTAGCCACAAAGTGGACTTAGTTCAGACCAAGGAGAAAGATACCAACCCGAGCCGTTCCACCACAAAGGTCAGAGGAAACTAAATGGTCAATAGAGGAAGTGACAAAATTTCTCTAAATCTCTCTCTCTCTCTCATTGTCTCTCATTGTCTCTCATTGTCTCTATTTCTCTTATTCTCTATTTCTGTCTCGCGCTCACTCTTCTCTCTCTTTTTACCTCTATAAATCTCTTGCCCTTACTTACTCTTTTCATTTCTCTTCTCCTTTCTCTTTACTGCTCTGACTCTTAATTTCTCTCTAATTTCCTTTCTTTATTCTGTCCTTCTCTTTTCTTCTCTCTCTTTTTTGTCTCATTCACTCTAATTCTCCTTCTCTCATATCTTCTCTCATTCTTTTTCTCTCTTTTTTTACTTCTCTCTCTATTCTCTTCTCTTTCACTCTAATTTCCTCTCTCGTTTTTCTATCTCCTTCTTTTTTTCTCTCTTGTTTCTACTCTCTCACTCTAGTTCTCTCTCTCTCTTTTTCTTCTGTCTCTTTTCTTCTCTCTGTTTCCTATTTCTCACTCCAATTCTCTCTCTCCTTTCTCTCTCTCTTTTCTTCTCTCTATATTTCTTCTCTTTCTCTCTCTCTATTTCTCTCTATCATTTCTTCGTCTCTCTTTCTAATATATTAACTTGTCTGTCATTCCTTCACTATCTCGCTGTCTCCAACATTATCTTCTAATTATTGGATTGTAATTTGAACGCTCAAATTTCGCAATTGGAAAAAGTCATGGTGGTTCTTTTTTTCTTGTGGTGCTGTTCTATTGGAACTGACAGGTTTAAACCAGTCTAAACCAGAAAGTTATCAAATTTAAAAAAAAAAATGGCAACAAAAAAAAAACGAATAAAAAAAATAAATGACTGACGTGTGAGGTTAGTGAGAAAAAACTTTAACACACACTTTGGTGTGTACTTACACAGGACACAAAGACCACGCAAATATCACCTACACTAGGTGTCGGTAACCTATGGCACGCGTGCCGGACTTGGCACGCAGAGCTATTTTCAATGGCACTCGGAAGACCCCAAAAATTGCAATTCAAGTTTATTCTACAAAGAAATTGAGTTATAGAGCAGATTGACAATTTAGCCGGTTGGCACGCTGAATGAATTAGAAATCCTACTTTGGCAGGCACACTATTATCGAGAATGTTGCCAACCCTTGACCTGCACCACATTTATAGCACATATAAACAGCACACGCATTGCACATATTGAAATACTTCTGATATACATCGCACACCACGAACGCACCTCACGGGTTAATTCTCACACACCATTCGTAAACACAACAGAAACATAACCAGCTGCAAATCACCCAATGATATATTCCGCCGACGCACTACCCAAATATTAACACCCTCATACACTCACATACATACATACTTACGACATAAAACACCATTGCACATATACACACCACATGGTGCACATAGACAAATAGAATACCAGTATATCCGTTAACCAATGGAATACCAGTACAATCAGAAAATATGCCAGTTTATGTCTTTGGCTAAGTGAACAAGAGTCTTAAAAGCAGCGGTTCTCAAAATGTATTAGCCAAAGACCCCGAGCTTAAACTTGCAGACCTTTTTTAAAGAATCACGCGCTAAAGGCACCAAGATTTATATTGAGTTATTGTGTGTAATGTGAATAATAACTACATTTTATCTTATCCTATATCTTATATCTTATTTTTTTTACCAACTCTTCATCCCTTTTGATTATTTTGTATCATTTTTAACTGCATCTTTAGACCGCCTGCCATATTATGTCTAGCGGGCCAGTGGTTTATGATTACATGTTGAGAAACGCTGCATGGGTCAACAAGTCAACATACGAACAAAGACTATTGGACGTCACATAATGTAGCGGACAAGTCGCTCTAAAAAAAAACAACGAAACAAAAAGGACAATACACAAACAGCTGTTAATAAACAAAACATGCATTTACGCAGACGCGTCGTGTACTTTACCGTGGGTGGCAAATAGACTGTGATCAGTGGTGGCGGAACAAAGGTGGTGTTTTGGTAATTACCATGAGCCTACAGTGTTTTTTTGTGGCACCAGAGAAGCTTAATTTGCTACGGAGCAAAAATGAAGTATGTTATCCGTTTTGTTACGTTCTATTACGTTTTATTACGTTAGTCCTTTCTGTGGGCTTTTAGACTTGGTGGCGCCCATCTCCTCTCCAAGTCGGCGGTGGATTTTTTTTATATATTTCTTTATGTCTGCACCATGATACGAACCCAGGATGCCGAGCTTGTGAGACGAGCTCACTGTCGACTATGCTGTCCAGCCGCCATTTGATTACCTTAGATATCGTTAATGTCCTTACATTATTTTAATTCCATTTAAGCAACTAAATAAATTATTAAGACAAAAATTTTGCCCCGCAATCTAAACAAAAACTAGATAATAATAATTTCTGTTTTATTCCGCTGAATTTCATCGAATCTTTTATCACGTGGCTCCCTTCTGCCCAAGTTGCCACCCCAAAAATTTCAGCTTCTGTCCATCCCAGTCACTGACCACAGAACTATACACGTCACCCATTTCAACATGCAAACGTCATAAAATATTGTAAACTCTTGGAGATGTTTGGAGTAAATCAGTCAGTAATTGAAACAGCAGCTCTTAAAAATCAGGTTTCTTTATTTTTTTCCATTGAAAGTATACTATATAGTTGACTAGGGATACCCACATTATTATTTTTGTAATCTCGAGAACACGTTTATTTTTTTTAATTCTCATTTGTTACACACTAAAATTGTATTATATTATAATTTAATTTACCGCTTGCTCTATTTTTAGAGCTAATGTGTTTGTTTTTTCGTGCGCAGCCAATAACGCTTTTTTAAATTACTCCTAAATGTACCTAAAGTTTTCTGCTGTGGACTATACAACTTTCGATTTAAATTTTAATTTTCCATTGAGAAAATCAAGCAAGCGGTCCATCTTATTATAGTCTTTGGTTTTTAATAGCCTATAATGGAACGGAACCATAACAACAGAAATAGAATAAATATGAAGGAAAAGATAATTCATTAGATGTATCATAGGATTCATAGGTCTAGGTCTCAATACAGTGGGGTCTGCACCCGAAGGCTGTAGCTAAAATCAAGTTCAGTTATCACATATTTTGTCCGTTTAAGTACGAAATGGACTATTACAGTCGTATTGATCTACTACAGCACTAACAATCTAACATAGATTTATTACTTTTAAATTACCGAATAATTTATTGCGACTCGGCATTAGGGAAACATTTGCGGACCATTTTGATGGAGTGTGACCTAGTTAATTTATCTCTACGCAATGTGCAGCCTCGCTTTAAAATTGTTCTTTGTTTCCAAGGGCAATAATTAAAATAAAATCCCCCCCCCCCCCCCCCAAATGAAAGACAACTCTTTGAAGAGCTACTGTTAGAAAAAAATAGGAAAAAAAATCCTGTCACGTCTGCTACTGTCCATGTCTAGGTGGATGAACTCGATACCAACCAATTGGGAGATACTCCTGCTTATCTTTCGTGTACTTGGGCCATTTCAGATTTACGAAGCGATTACTGACACTTTCTCCAAACACCGACGTCTGGTTACGGGGCTCGTTGGGATTTCTGTAAATCATAAAAGGAAAAATAAATGAATTAATTAAAAAACAACAACAACCAATAAATATAAAATCCTTGAAAACCTCTTGCTAAGCTAAAAGGTCATAAAGGATTTTTTAAAATACAGAAATGAAAGCATACGAAATATTGTTTATAACATTATATTTTTTTTTGCTGTTCATCTTGGCACGCAGAGTGATTTTCAATGGCACGCAGAAGACACACTAAAATGCAGTTCCGGTCTCTACTACAATAAACCGAGTGCTAGAAAAATAGTGACTTTTAATCTGCCGGCACGTTGAATATATTTTAAATAAAACTTTGGCACACTATTATCAACGGGTGCCGACCCTTCCCCTACATCATTCTTTAAAAAAAAAAATCATGCTTTATTCAGTTATCTTCTGCCTTTGAAATCTCTCTCTCCCTCTCTCTCTCTCTCTCTCTCTCTAACTACATATATTCTGACTTTGTAAAAAAGGAGAGGGTAAAGGGGAGAAAGAAATAAAAATGAGCATTGTGACACTTCTGCGGCACACCCGAAGATGAAAAAAAAATCCATTAATAAAAAAAGACAATGATAACAAATAAATGTGTGTGTGTGAGGGGGGGGGGAGAGACAACAAACGAACAAACAAAAAAACAAACTTAGATCTCACCGGAATAAACTCAGCCGACACATATTTTGCCAAATTTGCTTCAACCGGAATCTTCCAGTTCCCTCGTGTCTCGTTTTCCTACATCGCGTGCCATAAATTAACAGCTTGTTCTCGTTTTACACAATAACTCTCTTGAGATCCTATCCTCCTCCCTAGCCCATCCACACACTCACACATACACACCTCTCTCTGTTTCTCCCCCTCTTCCAAGAAACATTTGAAAAGAATAAAGTACCGTATAATTTCATAAAAAGTACTCAACGTTTTCAAAAGTTTCCATTCCATAGTCTGCTCAAACTTTAGGTCTTCACCCCTCTCTCTCGCTTTAACCCGTGTCTCCTATCATGTCGGTCTTATATACCACCGCTTTCCACCCCCCCCCCACCCTCTGCTTAGCGCCCCCCTCCTATTACCACCCAGTGCAAGTTCTGGGTGTCAAAATGCTTGCGTGTGTTAAATAACGCCCCATGTTCATCACCCCGACGCCCCATCCCTACTTTGATCTTCGGGTGCTCCCCATATATTATCCATCTCCCTCCGACCACACTCCCCATTCCAACAGCCGGCGGACTAGGAGGGCTCTATTTTGTGGTCCGCCCATGCACCCTACCCTCCGTTTTTTTTTTGGCAATCATATCTCTGATCAACTGCTCTCCGACTTATTCCCGATTCTGAGACAGTCGGTCAACCCATTCTCCCGAACTGATGTCCACTTCGCGTTTTACACGTTTCACCCCCCACCCCCAACACACACACACGATCCTTTAACGTCTCAATCGTGTGAGATGGTAAACTAGTCCCACAGTTACGTCGTGTGAGATGGTAAACTAGTCCCACAGTTACGTCGTGTGAGATGGTAAACTAGTCCCACAGTTACGTCGTGTGAGATGGTAAACTAGTCCCACAGTTACGTCGTGTGAGATAGTAAACTAGTCCCAGTTACGTCGTGTGAGATGGTAAACTAGTCCCACAGTTACGTCGTGTGAGATGGTAAACTAGTCCCACAGTTACGTCGTGTGAGATAGTAAACTAGTCCCACAGTTACGTCGTGTGAGATGGTAAACTAGTCCCACAGTTACGTCGTGTGAGATAGTAAACTAGTCCCACAGTTACGTCGTGTGAGATGGTAAACTAGTCCCACAGTTACGTCGTGTGAGATAGTAAACTAGTCCCACAGTTACGTCGTGTGAGATGGTAAACTAGTCCCACAGTTACGTCGTGTGAGATGGTAAACTAGTCCCACAGTTACGTCGTGTGAGATAGTAAACTAGTCCCACAGTTACGTCGTGTGAGATGGTAAACTAGTCCCACAGTTACGTCGTGTGAGATGGTAAACTAGTCCCACAGTTACGTCTTGTGAGATGGTAAACTAGTCCCACAGTTACGTCGTGTGAGATTGTAAACTAGTCCCACAGTTACGTCGTGTGAGATGGTAAACTAGTCCCACAGTTACGTCGTGTGAGATGGTAAACTAGTCCCACAGTTACGTCGTGTGAGATGGTAAACTAGTCCCACAGTTACGTCGTGTGAGATGGTAAACTAGTCCCACAGTTACGTCGTGTGAGATGGTAAACTAGTCCCACAGTTACGTCGTGTGAGATGGTAAACTAGTCCCACAGTTACGTCGTGTGAGATGGTAAACTAGTCCCACAGTTACGTCGTGTGAGATAGTAAACTAGTCCCAGTTACGTCGTGTGAGATGGTAAACTAGTCCCACAGTTACGTCGTGTGAGATGGTAAACTAGTCCCACAGTTACGTCGTGTGAGATAGTAAACTAGTCCCACAGTTACGTCGTGTGAGATGGTAAACTAGTCCCACAGTTACGTCGTGTGAGATAGTAAACTAGTCCCACAGTTACGTCGTGTGAGATGGTAAACTAGTCCCACAGTTACGTCGTGTGAGATAGTAAACTAGTCCCACAGTTACGTCGTGTGAGATGGTAAACTAGTCCCACAGTTACGTCGTGTGAGATGGTAAACTAGTCCCACAGTTACGTCGTGTGAGATAGTAAACTAGTCCCACAGTTACGTCGTGTGAGATGGTAAACTAGTCCCACAGTTACGTCGTGTGAGATGGTAAACTAGTCCCACAGTTACGTCTTGTGAGATGGTAAACTAGTCCCACAGTTACGTCGTGTGAGATTGTAAACTAGTCCCACAGTTACGTCGTGTGAGATGGTAAACTAGTCCCACAGTTACGTCGTGTGAGATGGTAAACTAGTCCCACAGTTACGTCGTGTGAGATGGTAAACTAGTCCCACAGTTACGTCGTGTGAGATGGTAAACTAGTCCCACAGTTACGTCGTGTGAGATGGTAAACTAGTCCCACAGTTACGTCGTGTGAGATGGTAAACTAGTCCCACAGTTACGTCGTGTGAGATGGTAAACTAGTATCACAGTTACGTCGTGTGAGATTGTAAACTAGTCCCACAGTTACGTCGTAAGCCAACAAACAGCAATGTTGCCTTTATGCTAATTTACCCCCGCTCCCTCCCAACCCCACCCACTAAACAATATTTTTTTTTTCAAATAGAACATTTGTATCTATTTTTTTTTTCTAGTTTATATACATCATATATTGTATATTACATTTAACGACAGCTGAACGATTGATGGAACTCTGAGGGATGGGCTGAGCCCAGTTATCGGGCCTATTGACCTAGATGAAGACTATGACCAGACACTCTAGGGATATAGTAGCATATTTTTGTTTCTTTTATAGCTCATCGTGTTATGTTCCGTGCACAAGACAAGCGCTCACACTCACATACACGCAAAATGTGGATATATTCGGAACATATAAAATAATATAAATAGATGGATAGAGAAAGATAGAGAGATAAATAAGTAGTTAGATACATAGATCGATCGATCGATAGGTAGATAGTTAAATAGATAGATAGATTGATATACATATAGGTAGGTAGATATGTAGATGAATACATAGATGAATGGGTAGTAGATAGGTATATATGTTGATAGATAGATATGTAGCTATGTGAATAGGTAGATACGTAGTTAGATAGATAGTTATAGTATATAGATTAAGAGACACATATAATGGGTGGATAGATAGTTATAGTATATAGATTAAGAGACACATATAATGGGTGGATAGATAGTTATAGTATATAGATTAAGAGACACATATAATGGGTGGATAGATAGTTATAGTATATAGATTAAGAGACACATATAATGGGTGGATAGATAGTTATAGTATATAGATTAAGAGACACATATAATGGGTGGATAGATAGTTATAGTATATAGATTAAGAGACACATATAATGGGTGGATAGATAGTTATAGTATATAGATTAAGAGTCATAATGGATGGATAGATAGAAAGATTGATAGGTAACTATACATAATAGATTATTAATGAAAGATGGATATATTGAAAGAAAGATAGAGAGATAGATAAACAGATGAAAGGATTAATGGATAGATGTATAGATATAAATATTGACATAAGGAAAGATATAAAGATATATGAAAAGATGAATGGATAGATATATAATTAGTAGAATAGATGTATACATCGATAAAGGTAAGATAGATGTAATGATGGTTAAGATAATAATAAAAATAAAATTGATATCAACAATAGATGGATAATGATGCATGCAAGGATAGATAGATAGATAGATGGATGGATGGATGGATGAATGGATGGATGGATAGATAGATCCATTGATGGATAGATGTGCTAATAGAGATAAGTACATTTAGAAAGAAGTTTCTATATTGTTCTTTGTAGGAGCCGGACACTAAAAATAGGAATGATGAGAGCTCTTCACTGACTGTGAAAACAAATTTTTAAACTAGATCTACACTTTCGTTTACAAAATATCCGTCCCTGTCTCTAAATTCTATTGGTCTGTCTGTAATTCTATCTTTAGTTTCCTTATTGTTCTTGCTGTCTGAAAATTACTTTCTAACTATTGTTGTTTTGTTGTTGTTGTTTTTTTTTTAAATCTCTCTAAAATTGCTCGCCATTTGGTTTCTGTTCTGAGATGAACTCTCTTGGCTCTGAAGTTCCTTTATAAGGAAACGTCTATGTCTCTATATCTCAAAGATGTAGATGTCTTATATTGTTGATGAAATCAAAGAATATTATAAGATGGACCGCTTCCTTTAATATTTTTGCTTTTTGATGACTCGAATTCTTTTTTTCCCGTTTGCACTACACACTTCCGTTTTATTTAATCGCTATGATTTTCTCATTGAAAAATAAAAATACAAATTAAAAGTTGTATACAGTGGAAACCTTTAAGAAAACGAAGGAGCGTAGAAGTAATTTAAGACAGCGTTATTGGATGCGCACGGAAAAAAGAACATATAAGCTTTTTAAATAGAGCAAGCGGTCCATCTTATTATAGGCCTAGTCTGATAAAATGAAAGTTGTATTTATTGATATACCAATACATTAAATCCAAAGACTATTAATTAGATGGACCGCTTGCTTTGATATATATTCTATTTGATATATATTCTATTTGATATATATTCTATTTGATATATATTCTATTTGATATATATTCTATTTGATATATATTCTATTTGATATATATTCTATTTGATATATATTCTATTTGATATATATTCTATTTGATATATATTCTATTTGATATATATTCTATTTGATATATATTCTATTTGATATATATTCTATTTGATATATATTCTATTTGATATATATTCTATTTGATATATATTCTATTTGATATATATTCTATTTGATATATATTCTATTTGATATATATTCTATTTGATATATATTCTATTTGATATATATTCTATTTGATATATATTCTATTTGATATATATTCTATTTGATATATATTCTATTTGATATATATTCTATTTGATATATATTCTATTTGATATATATTCTATTTGATATATATTCTATTTGATATATATTCTATTTGATATATATTCTATTTGATATATATTCTATTTGATATATATTCTATTTGATATATATTCTATTTGATATATATTCTATTTGATATATATTCTATTTGATATATATTCTATTTGATATATATTCTATTTGATATATATTCTATTTGATATATATTCTATTTGATATATATTCTATTTGATATATATTCTATTTGATATATATTCTATTTGATATATATTCTATTTGATATATATTCTATTTGATATATATTCTATTTGATATATATTCTATTTGATATATATTCTATTTGATATATATTCTATTTGATATATATTCTATTTGATATATATTCTATTTGATATATATTCTATTTGATATATATTCTATTTGATATATATTCTATTTGATATATATTCTATTTGATATATATTCTATTTGATATATATTCTATTTGATATATATTCTATTTGATATATATTCTATTTGATATATATTCTATTTGATATATATTCTATTTGATATATATTCTATTTGATATATATTCTATTTGATATATATTCTATTTGATCACTTGAAATGTTTCGGAATTTCCGATCGCACCCTGTCCTCTAGACTTCCGGTTTAATAATTCGCTTATGATTTTCTCATTGAAAAATTAAGATTGTAATAAATCGAAAGTTGAATACAGCGGAAGTCTTTAGGCACGGTTAGGAGTCATTAAGAACAGCGTTAATGACTGCGCACGGAAAAAAACAACACTTAAGCTCTAAAAATAGATCAAGCGGCCATCTTATTATAGAGTTAGATTTAAAACAATTATTTTTGGATAAATATAAATAAATGAACTTAATCCCAACCCCCTTCCATAACAACTGATTAGTTTTTGTTTTTTGAAAGATCAATTCTTCCTACATCCATTGTCCCACTTACAGTGTTTATTCTATTGATCCATGTCGAAATGCTATAGAAATCCATTAGGTCATGACCTGCTAAAAGCCCCCCCCCCTCTCCACTCCACCACTAAAACATCACGGAATAGGGGGTGGGGGGGTTGAGCAAAATCTCCCCCATATATTTAATCTACCAGGATCCGAAGCAATTACAGTAAGTACTAACGGATCAGCCTAACACTCGTTATTATATCCCCCTTTTCTTCTGTACTTTCTCCACTTCTCTCCCCCTTTTTTCTATTTCTCTATTTCTCTCTCGCTCACTTCTAGTCTCACAATGTTGTTTTTTTGTTTTTCTTTCTTTATATTTTGCTTTCACGCTCTGTCTTTCATATGTTCCTTCCTATTTCTCTTTTTTCTCTCTCTCATTTCTTTCCTTTTCTCTCTTGTTGTTTTCTATTATTCTTTCGCATCAAGTATCTTTTCTCTCCATCTCTTTACTCTTTTCTATCTAAGTTTTTTTCGCTCACAATATTCTATCTTTCTCTTTACTTCTCTCTCTCTCTCTCTCTCTCTCTCTTTCTCTCACACATTTTTTTTCTGCTCTCTCAATCTCTTCAACTCAATCAGACACATATTAGCGCCCGAGTTTTTTGTCGATATAAAACAAGACAGGAGGGGTGTGTGTGGGGCGTCGGAGGGCTAAAAAAAAAAGGCGCCCCTGTAGGCCAGCGGCTATCTAAAGGGAGTTTACCCAGATTTGGCGAAATTGGTCCAGTAGGTCATCATCGCTTCGGTCAGCATCTTCTCTGCTTGAGTGTACTTGGAAGGGAAGGGGGACACTCCTTCCACCAAAGGTGCTCCGAAGACGTAAGGCAGTTCATCCCCATGGATACCTGTTTGGAAGTTTCAAAAAGACTATTTAAAAACAAAATTCTTAAGTAGGTATACATTTAAAGAATCTTAAACATTTTAGATTCCCACTGTGTTTACTTTTTTTATTAAGCCAGTAAATATTACATTGCTAGTTTTGTTTTTGTTTTTTCAGCTTTGAGAGTATCAATTTGCTCTATAGAAAAAAGGTAAAGTAAAGTACCCTTCGGACCCAAATTGATCAAAGGGCTGGTGAAGCAGCGTTAACCAGTTTCTGTGGCCACGGCATACTAGGTGAGTGTGTGGCTAGCACAATGCACAGCCGCCTTTACTTTAACCCAACTACAGTCAGGTACCCGGCTCTGATAGGTAGACAGACCCAGAGACACCCTCCAGACCTGGGGGGGGGGGGAATCCTAGCCTTCACCAGGATTCGAACCCAGGACCTTCGGAACACCCGACCCATAATTAGCTCTTGATAAAGTAAAGAAAAATTATTTACTTTTATAGCCTGGAGGCCTAGAGAATTGTATTGTGTTGTTCAGTGTTAAATGCGCCCTGGGCGTACATTATGCTTGGTGGCAGCGTCTTATAAATAAACGTATTATTCTTATTCTTTAAGTTATAATGAATACTTGGTGTTTGTTTTTCATGATTAAGAATGGAAAATAGTTATACTGGACTATCATAGAATGCTAAGTAAATTAAGAGATAATGACCAAGTTTAATAATGGAAAGTGTTAAGGAGAACATTATAGAATAGTACATTAAGAACTCGTGTTTCATATTATTTTGGGGTAAAATAAAGGCGGCTGGGCATTGTACTGGCTACACAATCCTCTTGTATGTCGTGGCCACGGAAACTGGTAAAAGCTGCTACACCGGCTCTATGGATTAATTTGGTCGGACGGGATTAAATTACTATCATAAGATTATTTGGCAGAGTGTTGGACATTTACCTTGGACATCTTCATCGTTGTCGTTGGGCGTTTCTGACTGCGTGGAGTACGCAAAGGAGTACAGGTAAGTGTCGGCTGTCTCGGAGTGAATGTTGGCCATCTCCATTAGCGGGGCCACAAACTGGCCGTCGCTCAGGAGCTCCAGGATGCTGTCCCGGTTGGACTTGAGGTCCGGCGGGCGTGTCCAGTCCGTGTACAGGTGGTCGAGGATGGCGTAGATCTTCTGCCTGTGGTACCGAAAGACGTTCTGCACGTACGTCCGTATGATCTGCGCCTTCCTGGAATCCGGGACGCCCTTGCGGATGTCCTCCTGCTTCAGGTAGGCGTAGGCCTCGTTCTTGGTCACCCCGAGCATGACGGGCACGGTGGCGAACTTGGAGTCCGGTTTCCGAACCATCTTGTCCACCTCGTAAGGCAGGACCGTCCAGGAGTCGATGGACGGGGCGAAGCAGGAGAAGTACTTGGGGGCCTCCGGGGCGTTGTTCACCAGAGTGAGGTCGGAGCGCGTTCGCAGGCAGTGGATGAGTGCCTGGGAGTTGCCGATGTGCATGGAGCAGTTGACCTTGCTGGCCAAATTGTTGTTGCACCACTTGGAGTCGTACGACATTGCCCACGTGCTGCTGGCTGACCCGCTTTGCATGATTGCCCTCTGGAAGATGTTGCCCCTGGAGTCTTTAAAAAAGAAGTCATTACATTTTAGAAAAAGCTTATACTATTGTATATTATAATTTTATTTAGGTATATCAATCATAATAAAAAAAATATTGAAAAAAAATGTGTCATGAAATTTCTATCTTAATCCAAAATCTAATGATAATGAATAAAGGCAAGTTGTTTTTTTCAACAAATAAAAAAAAAATTGACAGCCCCCTTAGGGTGCGACCGAGAAAAATGTGTTGGTTTCGCACAAAAACGAAACCATACCGAAAGTTATAAATTGAATTTCGCCGGAAAGCGAAGCCGAAACCTTAAGTTTAACCACACCTTCGTCCGAAACCGAAAGATAAACAGAAATTTTAAAACAAAATATAAAACAAAAGACTGCACAGTCTAATCCTACACTCTATTTTTCGACATACTTTGGTGTGATTATTAGATATAACTTCAATTTTCTACCTCACAAATTGTCAATAATCAAGAATCAGAGTAGTAGATGCAGTCTGAATTTCGATGACTGGTGACCGAAAGTCAATAAGATCAGTTTCGGCCTAAACCTAAAGCGAACCGAAAGCGAACCGAAAACTAACTTTTTTGGCTTCGGCAGAAACCGAAACTTCACCGAAATAGGCCAAGTGCCTACTCTTTCGATGCCGATACAGAAACTGAAACCGAATTTCGGCCGGCCTCTAAACTCCCTATTATCTTCACCACTTATTTTGGGATCTGAGATCAAAGGAAGCTAGACTTTAAAGTTATTTGTACGTCGCCCAAAAAAAAAAGTAATTATTTTTGAAAAGCATGTTTTAAAAAAATGTTTTTAGTGAATATACCATTTTAGAATTCAAAAACTATTCAACAAGTTGGAATTTGACAGAATGCCATATATAACTTATTTTTGTTACTGTAGAGTTACATTGGATGTTGAGTAATTAGATCATATTGTAACAGGACTGTAACATTTTAGTAGTGTAAAATTTTTATTTTATTTGAATAATTTAAACCTAACACGGAATATATTTGTTGAGGTTTCGTTCAATCTACACAATCGTGTTTAATCTTGTGTGTGTATCAACATATCTAATTACCATGAGTTTGTTTGAATATATATATATAATTTTTTTTCTTTTAGCTATTCATTTTTACTCCATCGTTTCTTCGTCATTTTGACGGGCATAAATACTAGTGTATATTTATTATTATTATTATTATATATATATATATATATATATATATATATATATATATATATATATATATATATATATATATATATATATATATATATATATATATAGTGAGAGAGAGAGAGAGAGAGAGAAATAAAGATATATATTTATAGATAAAGATACACATAGACACATACATATATACATATAAAGATTAAAAAAACATGCATACTAACAAACTCACTTTTACGTACATACAGTAAGACAGATAGACATACAAAAAGAAAGAGAGACAGACAAACAGGTGTAGATATTGCCTTTCCCAAAATAATTATTATATTAATGAGTTAATTGATTTGATAATTATATTAAGACATTTGGATTTTATTAAAACTAATTATTTAGTATCCCTTATAGGAGTTGTATAGGTCAGTGCACCCAATATATTCTAGGAAATCTTTTATAGAAAAAGATTAAGTTTTTGTAAGAGATACTTTTGGCTAAGATAAGCTAAGCAAGTCAAGTGTGTTAGATGGACTGATCACTGTTTTGATATCTACATCATAATATATTGAGTAATTATATTTAGGAGATAATTCCTTAAAATATCTAATAAGAATACAACTTGTATATGCAATTGTTCATCATTCTTATGTTACGAGTAGATTTATTTCCATATTATATTGGTTTTGTTATTATTAACTAAAGTTAAAATGAAATAATCTTAAACCCGAAATGTTTCCGTGTTAGGAATAAAACATGCATATGTCTAGACACTACGTCATAGCGATAAAATACGTCATATGCACGAGGGTGGAATACCGTTTAGTTTAGTTCTAGTTTGGGCGCTAATGTGTGAGGACTGTTATTGACCACTTTCTTAAAGATAGGATTACAGCTTAACTCATTATAGAAGAATCTCAACTGATTAAGTTTCATTATATAATACTGGTACATGTATTCTGTGGTATTGTTATATTTTATCATCTCAACTTGTTGGAATAAAATTGTGTTCAATTTCAAACAGGATTGTGGATTTCCTATATATTAAGGTACAGTTTATCTAAATCACTTTATACACAAAAGATTCATATCGCGACGAGTCAAATAAACATCAAATCTAATTGAATAACATCAATATAAATTCTTATACAACCTTGTGAGATCCAAGATGGATATGAATCAAAATAATATATAATAATACATTACTAAAAATATCATCTAACGTCAGTAGCTGATTTCGCACGTGACACTTAAAATTGTGTTTTGTGTTGAATAAATAAATTAAACACAAGTTCGTTACTTCGTGATTTCAAGTGTGCATACGTCATACATGATGATGCTGATAATAAATGAAACTAAAAATATACATGTTTAGATGCTAATACACGCTACCATAAGAATAATAAAATATATGGGTGCTAGCAACAGGCAAACTTATAAACAGACAGACAGACAAACATTACTGACCAATTACAAACGGCGACATCAGCAGGAGATTAACCAGGGCGGCGCCAGTGCCGTGTCCGAAGAGGGTCACCCTCTGGGGGTCGCCGTTGAAGAGGAGGATGTTCTCCTTCAGCCACAGCAGCGCCTGCGTGATGTCAAGTAGGGCGTAGTTGCCCAGGGCCGCATGGTCTCCGGTATTAAGAAAGCCTGCAACATCAAAAGGAACACAAGAGATACATACAAGGCGGGAAATTGTTAAACTATTTATCCTGTTTTCATCTAAAATATGGGACATGGTTTAAATTATGTACCGGTACATAGGTCTTAGATACTTTTTTTTTTAGCTTCCCTCAATATAGTATTAACTTTGAGTATATTTCATGAATAAATTAAATTTCAGTTGTCATCGCTCTTAGGGGAGCTATCATCTCCTACCAAGCGCGTCCCCCAGGTGGCAGATAGGGGAATGACATTTAGATATAAGGGTTAGCCGTGAATACTGAATAAGTGGCAGCGGACCAACTGGTTTGCTGTCATGGAGGGTGAGGTGGGGTATCCCGTGGTAAGGATGCTCTTTAAAAAATGCCACAAAACCCCAAGGAAATAATGACTGCAAAATCTGAACATAGAGCGCTCTAACTCTAAACGCGGACAATGAGGCCGTTAGATAGGGATATTCATCTAGGGGAGATAACTCCGAAAATAAATCAACTGTTGCCTTGCAGATGGTCTTGGCTGATCAAAGGTTATGGAAGTAAATCCAGAAAAAAAACAGCAGGCTGAAGCCGGAGGCAGTGGGCATTAATGGCGCAGAATACACTGCCACGCAATTCTCAATTGAGAACGAAGAGGAAGAAGTTGACATCGCTAATTAGGAAATTTATAAATAGTTATCTTTCATCTATACATTTATAAATAAATCTATCTTATACAGTACAGACGCTCCTTCTATAAAGAAGATTATTGCGTCCTACGCTCATCCGTGGTTTGAGTCTAGTCCTGAATTTCTATTATTGTTTTAATTGATGTTAAGCTACTGGTCTTCCTGGTTTGTTCAGGTAACCCATTCCACGCCCGGATGCCCGTTCGGGAAATTTACATTCTAAAAATATATTTTTTTATTAGCTCAACTTTCCATTTTGTTTACTAAGACACAAAAACACGCACATGCTAACACTCATACACGGACACACATACACACTCAGGAATTCGTCTGTGTGTTTCAACAATGAAAACATAACTATTACTTCTGATGACTCCAGCCAAGCACCAAACAAACATGCCATAAAAAAATCTCCCGCCTACCCAGGATTCTTTTCTCACCGCGAAATCAAACCAATCATTGGGTCGTTGTTTTTGCGGGCAGCCAATCAAAGGCGCGTCTGAACTTTCAGTTTTTTGTTCTCTTTTGTTCTTCGCGTATTTCTTTGTTATGTTTGTTTCCCCTTAAGTCCCTTTGATTTCCTGTTAGTGGAACGTAAAGGAATATATTGCACCATTAGGGTAGAGCAGAGGCCGACCGAAAGACGGTTTCAGTGCCGAAAGTAGACAAATGGCTTTTTTTTCGGTGTACTTTCTCTTTCGGCCAAAGCCAAAAAATGTATCTTTCGATTTGCTTTCGGTTTCGGCAAAAACTGATATTGACTCTCGGTCATCAGCCGAATATCTATTTTAACTTTCAAAATTTAGACTGCAACGCTTGTGCTACGAAAATCGCATATAAAGCGTATATTGCCTTTTAGATTATTAAATCTTAAAGAGTATTCAATTCTGAATAAAATTATATAAGCTTAAAATACATATAATACAACTGTATATTACATGTTCTATGGTTTACTTTAAATAGAGTACCCATAAACTAGTTCATATTACACACACAAAAAAATTCAGTTTTTTTAAATCTTTTGTTTGGCAATTTCGGTGTATCTTTTGGTTTCAGTTACGACCGAAGGTGTAGTGAAACTTTAAATTTCGGCTTCGGTTACGGCTGAATGTCAATTTTTAACTTTCGGTATGGTTTTATGTACCATAAATAATATATAGTTTTATTTATAAAAAAAAACTCTAAAGGGAGGGCGGGGGCATTTAAACGTACAAACAAACAATCATTTGAATATTTAACCTTTAACTTTTATGCCCTTTGGTCTGTCTACTTTCCGGATTCTATATCAATTTTGTTAAATTTCGTTTCAGAAAAAAAAATTTTTTTTTATAGTATCAGTTGTGTATAGTTTCTGTTTGACTATTGACAAGTCTTAATGAGGTGTGACCTTTTCAAATGGAAGAGATCATGAACTTCCGGAGACATTTCCCGCCATTTTCGTAAACAAAAACCATACTTTTGCTGGTGTTTGACAATTGATTTCAACCTCGACGGACAGTTCTGGTATTTTAGAAATATACAAAGGCTACACGATTAGTTATGAGGAATCCGTTTTTAACATCAGTAGGCGATAATAAATAATCAAAGTGTTAGTCGCGTTAAGTTAAATTTAGCTTTGTTTATAAAATAAATTAGTCAAGAAATGCGTCCTTGGTTATAATAAAACACAAAGCGTGGTTTAATAAAAACAAAAAAAAACAACACGAAAATTCGTTTGCATTAAGCAATTAATTTGGGATTATAAAAAGGTGATTCTTCAAATCTGACATTCACAACCTATTGCTTTCTTTTGGCCACATCTTTTGGAAATGAAATAAAATTTAATCCACTACATATTTTCGTACAACCAGAAACGCCGCACACAGACATGTTTTGAATAAAATGATCTAATGGGACCGGAAATATTTTTCTCTTCGAACTTTTATGCATGCATAATCGTTAAAGACCAAGTGAAGAGGTTTTTCTCAAAGGAACGAGATTTGGAAATAGCCTCATTCGGATGTGACGTTTGAGAAGGGAAAAAATCAACAAAACTCGACGCTATAAATCTACATTTAACCATTTTGTTAAAAATAAGAACCGGAAAAAGATTCAAAACGTGTGGCAATAGATTCAAAACACGTGACAATATTCATTTTTCCTAGTCGGAATCCTTTCTCTTACGTCACTTTCCTATGTTGCCGGAAATAAAAACATCTCAAATGGCAACGAGATTTTGATTTGTCCTGCAAAAAACACACACATTCGAGTGCAAATATTGAACTAATTACTTAAAACGTATCTTTAATATCTTGTATAAATTATTTTTACTAACATTCAGATGCTGAAAACACTATTTACTATCAAAACGAAATGTTAACTCAATTTTGAAAAAAAAAATCTTCACTTGGTCTTTAAGACTTGTCAATAAAGAAACTGAAAGTACTATGAAAATAATACAATCTAAAAACATAGATGTATAATCAGATATTGGATAGTGTTGTCTTTGTTTTATAGAAATAAAACGGTATGCCTATCTTTATATTCATCAGTTTGTTGGTCTAGAAAGTCTAGACCGTTGAGTCCCTAGACTATTAGTAAATCTATCATGAATTTTGTCCAGAATAAATGTAACTTTAACACACACCTTCATAATACTAGATAGCATTGAACCTTAACTGTCCACATTTTGTATACATAAAATACTTTTGTCTCTGTGCGTACTGCAATGAACATCAGCGCAGGGGGGCGAGTGACACGAAAAGTCACAATAAATCAATCTTAGTTGTAACAGTCTGCTCCTGCAACTTCCACTATCGAAAATGGAATGCGTGCACCTCATCTTACACAAGGCCAAAGACTATAATAAGATGAACCGCTTGCTCTATTTTTAGAGCTTATATGTTATTTTTTTTTGTGCGCAACCGAAAAGGCTGTCTTAAATTACTTTTACGATATGTACGTTTGCCTAAATGTTTCCGCTGTATATAACTTTCGATTTTAATTTTTCATTGAGAAAATCATAGCGATTAAATAAAACGGAAGTGTACAGTACAAAATGAAATCGGGAATTCCGAAAAGAAGTCATTCTGGTTATCAAA